>CM077162.1:96614439-96993480 GCA_039583875.1 Platanthera guangdongensis | reverse complement strand
AGTAAAACGTAATCTGATGTAACCAGGTGGACATGATAGGGGTCTCAGACTACATGTTCAGCCTCATGACCAGGATCTTCTACAAAATCAGCACCAATTGGTCTGCAGTCATATATGAAAAGATTAGAGAAAGCATCAAGAAACCTAATCTGGGAAGGATATTAAGCTTATACTTGGCTGAAGTAATTCTAGAAGTGATGCAATAGACTGCTGGATCCAAGATCAATCACATGAGGGGAATGGATCTAAGGATAATCTCTAGATGGGATAGAGTGCTGGTAAAAGAAATGGCTGATGAAGAGAGGCCAGAGAATACTGAGAAATCACTTTCTCAAGACATTATACTTGATGATCAGATGCAGGGGAGCCTCATCTTGAGGAAGAGCCAACACACTTAGAAAGTAAAATGGCTACTCAAACTATTCTTGAGGTAATCCAAGAAGTTAATCAATCAATTTTCAAAATGAGAATGACACACTAACTATGCCCTTGGTTGATGTTGAGCAGACCACTCAACTCAACAATCAAGCACAGGATGTTACCATGGAGGATACATCTACAGCTGTTGATGCTCCAGAGTTAAGTGTGCCTCCAGTCCAACCTCAACAAGAGTTTACCCTTGAAGAGTTGTTCCGTGATATAGAGCAAGTAAGAACTGAGGGGGAGCAATCCAGAACTGAGGGGGAGCAAGTTGGAATTGAGGGGGAGCAAACTAGGACTGAAAAGGAATTGCCTCCTAGTCCTAAGGAAAGAGTTGATATTGCAAGTACCTCAGCTTCTGAAGATGAAGCAGAAATTCAAGCAAAGAAGAGAAAGCTGATGGTTTTAAAAAGAAGAAGCCAAAGCTATAAAAAGGCATTGCAAACTGTTCCATAACCAGTTCCTGCACATGATTATAGTTCTTTGTTGATATCATTGCAAGTAAAGTTAGATGAACAAAGGATAGCCATGGAGAAGAATATGGATGAACTCATAAAGATTTGCAATTCTCCTTCGCTCAAGATATCAAATCAATTAGATTTGAGGTAAACTAGAATAAGAGAGAGATGACAGATTGCTTCCAAAAAGGAGGTAATGATGTAGTTTTCTGGCAAAACAACAAGAAGGAATAAAGACTCAAGTTGATGATATAGTGGTCAAGCAAGGCTATGTCCTAGAAAATCAACTAAGGATGAATGATAATCTGACTGAATCACATAATGTGATTGTTACAGAATTAAAGAATACTGCTACTGTACTGACTGAGGTAAGGGCTAAAGACAAATCTGAGTTTGATAAGAAAATTCAAGAGGATTTAGCCACTTTTCAATCTACACTGCAAGTCTCTCAGAAGATTATATCTGCTCAGCTTCTAAAATGTAAAGCCTATTATACTGAGGGGACAAATTTTCTGGATACTCAAATCAGATTCCAAAAGAATGATCTTAGAGATCATATTGAAAGAGAAGTCATAAAGGGGGAGAGGGTGATAGTCAATGCTAGCTCAGAGCATGCCAAATGGATAACAAATGTTATTAGAGCAACTCTGGGATATCCATCCCTATGTGATGATGACAACACTGCTAAGTCAGGAATTCAAGTTGTAGGCATTGAAGGGGGTCAGCAGGAAGTAGCTCAAATCATATATCCCCCTTCTAACTTTGAGCAAATTCAACCCCTGGTTGATCAGATGTACAACCCTCCAGAGGGTACTAAAAATGTTATCATTGAGAAAGTAGAAATGTCAGAGGCAGCTTTGACTAAAGAGCAAGAAGCTCTACTTTCAACGAAAAGATTTAGAGAACAGGCAGAGTTGAAGCCTGATTTTGAACAATGGAGTCATACTTCCAGGAATATTATAATGACTGCCTGGAAAGCTGTGAAGGACAAGACCCATGACAGGGGTAAATGGTACACTGAGCAAGAATGGAACAAATATGAAGCCAGGCAGGAAGCCATTCTTCAATATAGAAGGAAAGCAAAAGCTGAGAAGTTACCTGCTAATGCTTTGGAGCCTAGCAAGTACTTCCCCAAGCCTTTTGATTATTTTGAAAGTCAAAAGATAAGGGCTGAAGAATAAAAGAAGAAAGATCTGAAAGGTAAGAAGCTAGCTGAAGATACTGAAGCTCCAGTACAAGCCAAGATCCAGTCAGGCAAAGGCATAGTCATCAAGGAGCCAGATCAGCCTTAGAATAGATTAACTAGATTTTACAACAATATAATCTTTAGTTGTTATAAAAATCTATGTAAACTGATTGTTGAAAAACTTTTGATAGTTTAAACAAAACAATGATTCATGCTCACTGTGTTTGCATTATTCTGTAATGACATATTATACATGTTTTTTATATATGTTACCCTGTCATGTAATGTTTATATACATCATAATGTGTGTTTATTATAAATGGTGTATATCATTGACTATGAGTTATGACTTCTCCAAATAGGGGGAGATTGTTGGGTACATTGGAAAATGTGTACCAGATTTGGAGAAGCCTAACATAGCTCAATAATATACATCAAGGTGTATTTGATGTTGTTTTGAGTTTACATGTGCAGGTTAAGAATATGCAGGAGAGGAAATGTTTCTAAGTACATGAGTCGACACCAGAAGAAGTTGTGTCGACACTTGTGAAGACTTGTGTCGACACTTGAGAAAAGCTATGTCAACACTTGGAGTCAATTGTATCAACACTTGGAGAAGTTGTGTTGACACACAAAAAATTCAGTCGACACACAGAAAGTTCAGTCGACATCAACTGTGTCGACACACAGGACTTGTGTCGACACACACATCAGAATTCTTCAAAGTTAATTGTGTCAAGACAAGAAGTGACTGTGTCGACACACAGGACTTGTGTCGACACATTCTTACAAAAGCTATGTCAAGAAGCAGTGTCGACACCATGAAAATTGTGTCGACACCATCAAGGATTGTGTCAACACTTAGTCTACTTGCGTCGACACATGTGAAGTTCAGACTCGACATTTTGCTGACATAGACAAAGTTTCAAGAAGTGACTGGAAGACTTGACAGCTGTTATTACCAACAGGTCTACTGCAACTGTCAGAACTGTTAGAAGTTGGTTAGCAACCAAATCAGCCGGTAACCTTGGATGAAGTCTATATAAAGACAGATTCTATCAACAGAACAGTATTGAAGTGAGAGAAGTAAGAACGAAAAAACAAAATACACCCACTAAGAGATGAAACTCCAACTGCAATATTGCCAAGAACAATCCACTAGGAGATTACCAAGTACACACACTAAGGCAAGGTTAGCTCAGAAGCTTGAGATGGAGAATCAGTATTTTGGGTTGACTCAGGGAGCTAGAAGCGTGGACGAGTATCTCCACGAGTTTACACGGTTGGGTCGGTATACGGGTGCTATGTTTACGGAAGAAGAGAGGAAGACCAATCGATTTTATTAGGGTCTACGCGGCGACCTACAGTTACTCTTGAGGGTCTACGCGGCAACTACAAGTCGAGTTCCAGGAGCTTGTTAAAACTGTGGGAAGATGGGGCACTTTGCTCGTGAGTGTTGGAGCGGATGTGCAAAGTTCAAGAGGAAGCCTGGAGCGACCTATGAAGAGAAAGGGAAGGCGGTGGAGTCAACCACATCGCATCATGCTCCAGCCCAGCCTAGAGTTTATAATCTTGGTCTACAAGAGGCCATAAAACAAGCTGACATGGTGACAGGCTTCGTGTTGATTTCTGATTGTCCAGCGAGAGCCCTGTTGATATGGGGGCTTCACATTCCTTCTTGTTCGAAAACTTCATATCGTGCATCGGGGTTCCTTCCTCGATGGCAAAAGACAAGTTGGATGTGTTGTTGCCCAATGGGTGCTCAATGTGCATGGATAACTTCTGTGTGGTGAAGATTCAGATTAGGGACCAGGAGTTTAATTTGCGAGCATTGGCTCTACCATTATTAGAGTTTGACGTAATCTTTGGTATGGACTGGCTCTCGGAGTAGCGAGCTTGCATTGATTGCAACCGAAAAGAGGTTAAGTTGGGACAGCATACTGAATGGAAGACTACGTTTGCGGGCATGAAGGGGTTGGATAAAGTTTTGATGTCGGCCCTTCAAGTGATTAAGGCAGTTCGGTCTGGTGCAAAGTTGTTTGTCACCTTAGTGTAGGCTTCAACGCCTAGGCCAAGTTTGGACAGTATCTCAGTTGTGTCCGAGTATCCTGATGTGTTCCCAGATGATATCCCAGGAGCCCCTCCTCAGCGGGAGATTGATTTTACTATTGAGCTGGTATCGGCTGCCAAACCAGTGTCACGCTCTCCATACCGGATAGCGCCGCGAGAGATGGCAGAGTTGAAGGTGCAGCTGCAGGAGTTGTTGGAGCAAGGGTATGTGCGTCCAGGTTCGTCGCCTTGGAGCGCACCGGTTCTTTTCGTTAAGAAGAATGATGGGAGCTTGCGATTCTGTATTGACTATCGGGAGTTGAACAAGTTTACGAAGAAGAACAAGTATTCGATTCCCAGGATTGACGATCTATTTGATCAGTTGGTTGGGTAAACAGTATATTCGAAGTTAGATCTGAAGTCTGACTACTACCAATTGAGGATAAGAGAAAGTGATATCACAAAGACAGCGTTCAACACGCGGTTTGGGCATTATGAGTTCACGGTCATGCCATTTGGGCTGACCAATACGCCATTCGTGTTTATGGATCTGATGAACATGACGTTCAGAGAATAGCTAGAACGTTTCGTGATAGTATTCATCGATGATATCTTGGTATACTCGCAATATGAGGAGGACCATTACAAGCATCTACACATGGTGTTGGAGACATTGAGGAGTAATCAGTTGTATGTTAAGTTCTCCAAGTGTGAGTTCTGGTTATCCTCAGTAGCGTTCCTTGGTCATGTTATTAGTGGAGAAGGGATAGCGGTGGATCCGGAGAAGATAGTGGCGATACGGGAGTGGCCTATTTTGACTACCGTAGCGGAAGTCCGGAGCTTTAGGGGCTTGCCGGCTACTATAGGCATTTCATAGAGAACTTCTCCCGGATAGCGTTACCACTCACGACATTGACAAGGAAAGACCAGAAGTTTGTTTGGTCACTGGAGTGTGAGCAGGCTTTTGAAGTGTTGAAGAGGCGGTTGACCACGGCGCCTATTTTATGTTCGCCGAGTGGAACTGAAGGATTTGAAGAGGCAGTGGTTTGGGCTGCGTTCTGCTACAGCATTGGAGCGTGATAGCCTATGGTTCACGATAATAGAAGGTTTATGAGAGAAATTATCCAGTTCACGACTTACAGTTAGCGGCCTTGAGATTCGCTCTGAAGCTACGGAGGCGCTACTTATATGGTGTGAAAGTTGATATCTACACCGATCATAAGAGCCTGAAGTACTTGTTAGATCAGAAGGATCTGAACATAAGGCAACGAAGGTGGATGGAGTTCTTGGGGTACTATACCTTCGAGATATATTATGTACCTGGGAAAGGTAACGTGGTGGCGGATGTGTTGAGCCGCAGGGCTCCTGCGCAGGCCAGTTGGTTGTCGGTACATGATGAGAACTTGGTCCGTGATTTGGAGGCATTAGAGATTTCCTGCGTCGATAAGTAGTCTAGTGCCGGGGTGATATTGTGTTGGACAGAGGTGCAGTATGACCTGACTGATACAGTTCGACAGTCTATGGTTCAGGATAGCAACATGAAGCAGATCTTAGATGAATCTTTGGATGGGTCAAATTAATAGTTTACTGTTGAGGATGGACTGCTAAGGAAGGACGGTCGTCTATGCGTCCCTAGTGCGGATAATCTTTGGGAGGAGTTGATGTACGAGGCTCATCATACCAAGTACTCAATCCACCCGGGAAGCACGAAGATTTATAGAGACATGAAGAAGTTATTCTGGTGGGCAGGATTAAAGAAGGATGTAGCACTTTATGTGGTCAAATGCCAAACTTGTGCCTTGGTGAAGGCGGAGTGCCAGAAGCCCGGAGGTTTCCTAAAGTCCTTGCTTATCCCGGAATGGGAATTCAACGACATTTCTATGGATTTTGTGCATGGTTTGCCAAAGTCGTAGAGGGGAAATAATGTCATCTGCGTGGTCGTAGATAGGTTGACAAAAGTGTCGCATTTCATCCCGAATAGGAAGGAAGATCCGGTGGAAAAGTTAGCCAAACTCTATGTGGATAATATTGTGCGGTTGCATGGTGTGCCCCGCAGTATTGTTAGTGACCGAGATGGATGCTTCACGTCGAAGGACTGGAGGCTGGTGCATAGTTTGTTGGGAACTAAACTGAGTTTCAGCACAGCCTTCCATCCACAGACGGATGGTCAGACTGAGAGGGTCAACATGACGATGAAGGACATGCTTCGCATGTGCGTCCTAGATTTCGAAAAGCATTGGGAGGATCACATGTATATGGTGGAGTTTGCGTATAACAACAACTTTCAAGCGAGTATTGGAATGGCACCTTTCGAGGCCTTGTATGATAGGAAGTGTCGTACACCGTTGTTTTGGTTGGAGACAAGCGAGATGAAGTTGTATAAACGTCAAGCAGTG
This sequence comes from Platanthera guangdongensis, assembly GCA_039583875.1. Classification (NCBI taxonomy): domain Eukaryota; kingdom Viridiplantae; phylum Streptophyta; class Magnoliopsida; order Asparagales; family Orchidaceae; genus Platanthera; species Platanthera guangdongensis. Next base: position 96,986,971 of record CM077162.1, on the reverse strand, counting down.
GAAGACGCCACTTCAATGGTACATACAATTCAGGAAAGGTTGAAGATCGCTCAGGACAGGCATGCAAAATACTATAACGCCAAGCATAGGAACGTGGATTTCGGGGTTGGCGACTGGGTGTATTTAAAAATCAAGCCGTTCAAGGGTGTTTCGCGGGTTCGATGCTTGAAAAAGCTGAGTCCGAGATATCTTGGACCATTTGAAGTCCTGGAGCGTGTTGGCGAAGCAGCGTATAGATTGAAGCTGTCGGTGGAGTTGAGTGTGCTACACGATGTGTTCCACGTATCGGTGTTGCGTAAGGCGGTGCAAGAGCCTTCGCAGATTGTTGCGGTCGATCAAGTGCTGGTTGATTACGACTTGACGACAAAGGTCAAGCCTATACATATAGAAGACGTTGAAGTCAAAAGACTCCGCAACAATGAAATCCAAATGGTTGAGGTCCATTGGGATAACTGCGGACGTGAGGAGCTTTCATGGGAGCGAGAGCAAACTATGTTGGAGGAATACCCCGAGTTATTCCACTCAGGTAACATTTAATTTTGTGTACCTTTACTTAATTTCTCGGCAAAATTCCTTAAGGTGGGGAGATTTGTAACGCCCCGAAAATCGTATTTGAGCTGATTGCGTCCAAAAGAAATTTTTGTGCCTGTATAGGGGTACATGGCCTAGGACACGGGCGTGTCCAAGACCGTGTCTTTCCTTGTGTGTTGGCCATCTGTATCTTGAGAAGGACACGGCAAGAAACACGGGTTGTGCACAGTTTTGACACGGGCGTGTTAGGGGTGACATGGGCGTGTTCATACCCGTGTCCCCACCCGTGTTTAGGAGGGTCGTGTCAGTTGGCGTGGCGGTTATATATAACACGCCCACAGTCACGGACGTGTCGAGGACCCGACACGGGCGTGTCAGTTTGATACATGTGTGTGTCTTAGCCCGTTTGAGTTTCTGTGTTCGATTATCGTGCCTGGATCGAGGCACACGGCCTGGGACACAGCCGTGTGCAAGGCCGTGTTTGGCCCAGGTTTGTGGATTTTTGAGCGGATCTGAGCCATTCGGTTTCTTTAATTAAGATCCGACGTCACAGATGAGTCCCTGCTCTGTTAAGGTCGGAAATAGAGGATCAATTCCTCATTTCTCTCTTAAGCACTCTCTTTCAAGGAGTTAGAGAGATGAGGAAGAAGGAGGAGGATTCTAGCCGCCGACGGAGCATCGGAGCACCGTTTAGAGAACCGAGAGCGGATCCGTGGAGGAAATCTCGTTGCGAAGACTTCTATCCAGATAGGTTTCCATGGCGCAAACGCGTACTTCAAGGGTAATGATTCTCTACGTGAGCATGTGAAACTCTCTTCCTTTTTACATAGGGAGACCCGCTCCTGCGAGTGTACGGCGAGTGTGTAGTGTTTCCTGGGGTTGACGTGAATAGTCCCCCTTGTGTTGTATATAGAGTCCGGAATCGAAGTACGAACATAGGCATTGTGTGTGAAGCCTACCCGAACATGTTTGTCTGGATCGGTGATGTTGCATTTGTTATGCTTTGCCGGAGAAGAATCCATGCTTTCGGTTTTCGGGTTTCTACGCGGTAGATTGCAGCAGGGATCATTGGGATTAACTCCAAGGCGCACCCGAAAAAATGAGCGGAATCGTTGTTCTGCTAGCTTGGCGGTAAGGGAACCGGCCTTGAACATAACTGGGTTTTGTGAATGTTTGGAATAGCAGGATCCGAGATAAGCTTGGCTCGTGCGTACGTCTTAATTTGAACTACGCGGTGTGAGCAACGAGCAAGTGGAATCAGACCTGGGCTATGTGGTTCGTTGCGAGAGACCCGAAAAGGGGACTGGCCGTTGGCATAGTCGAGAGCCTTAGACGGTGGTCAGAAAGGCTAGATGCTCATGTTTTTACCATCCCGGGGATGGTGGTGAAGCCACGGAATTGACCGGATTCACCGTTATTGTTCCCTGAGTGTGCGAGGTGTTTGGCTGGGCGAGCCTACACCTGTGGCAAAATATGTTTATACTTAATTATTTAGCTGGGCTAATGAAATGCAGGGAAGGAGCACAGTCTTCCCGAGAATGGGGCGGGGTCGTTATAATTTGGTCGGCTTTGGCTGACCGTTGCTTTGTTTGCCAATGTGTGGTGGAATGTTGCTTGCTGTTGCTGCGGAGCCCGGTACCAAATAGCGGGCTGGAGCCCATGTTGCTGAGTTGGCACCCGAAGGCCCAAGTGAATAGTTGTACTTTATTTTGTCATATGTGGCCGACCTGCGAGCCGATGTATGAAAATTATTATTTTATTAAGTGAACTTCTGTAAGGCCATAAGGCCGTGTACCCTTTCAGTCTATTTGTTTTTCATTCCAGTTGTAGTGATTGTGGACATTCATGATTATTGGGTTATCGTTATGGGTTCTTTCAACTGTTTAAAAGCTTCCGCTAGAATGCTCTGTGATAGAACGAGTAGTCTTAATTGGATAGTTTGGTTATTCAAACGTAACCCTTCCGACTGTCCGTGCTATACAGCGTTAGGTTCCAGCTGGACCTTCTGTTATATATCATACGACGGATGAGGGTGTTACACCTCGTACGAGTTTCTTTCATTATAGTTTAAGAATATGCTCGCTACCAGTGTGTCCTAGTCTCCTTTGCCAAAGATCTAATTCATTGTTCATTGTCACAAGGCATTTCAAATTAGATGCAGAAATATCATCAAAACTAACGGTGTACACGTTATGATTTCTATGAGCTACAAGCAGTACAGTAGAAGTTTTGGCATCAATAAGTTTGCACGTGTTTGAGGATGACTCAAATATAACATCTATACCTTTATCACACAGTTTACTAATAGAAATAAGATTATGCTTTAAGCCATCCATAAACAGAACATTTGAAATAGAAAATAACTTGTTACCTATAGTGCCGATTCCAAGTATCCTTCCTTTGCTGTTATCTCCAAATGTCACCATGCCACTCTTCTTCTTTTCCAGGCTAGGGAACTTGTCTTTATCTCCCGTCATGTGCTTGGAGCAACCAGAGTCCAAGTACCATACGTTCTTCGTGTCATTAGCCTGCCAACATACCTAAGAAGAAGATGAGGTTAAAATTCTGGTTATCCAAGTTGTCCCACCCATAACATAGATAGAAGACTTTGGTAGCCAGGCTTGCTAATTTTTTGTGGCACCTTTCCTTAGGCATGAGTTAGATGTGTGACCAAACTTATGATAGTTTGCACACGAGATGTAAGCAGTGGATGCTGCTTTTATCACGTTGCTTGAGCTCTTGCTTGAGGAAGGAGATCTCCCTCCATAATTTTTCAGCTTATCTTTCGGTTTATGGGCGTTGGGCTTAAGCTTAGAAAAATAATGATTTCCCTTCGGTGGTGATGTTAGACCTCCAAATCCTAGTCCAAATTTCCCAGATCCATGACACTGCGCACCCAACAACATATTTAATGATTTTTGGCCTACTCCAAACTTTTGGATAGCGCAGTCAAGATCATGGATCTTCGCCTTTAAGGCGGTGTTCTCAGTCGCAAGCATCACACACCGATTAGAAAATTGTTTCTTGCCTTCCTCTATCTTGGCAATAGATAACTGGAGTCTCTTCTCCAAGACATTCTTTTCATTTATGAGACTACTTGTTCTCACCGACGACTTGGAGAGACTTCCCTTTTGATCTTCGATCGTTGTCATCAAGTGAGAGCACTCTAGACACTCTATCTTTTCTTTGACATTCCTAATTACTTCGTTTTTTAATCTTTCTAAATCCTTTTTGATTTTCTTATTTTCGGCTCTTAAGGCCTTTTTCGTAGAAATCGTGTTTTCTAATTTATCAGCTAAATTTTCATAAATTTGAAGAAGTTCAGAGTATGTAGGTGGGGTTACCTCAGTGTCGCTCTGGACACTGGATTCATCATTAGATTCTTCTTGGCTCTTTCCCATGAGGCACAGATTTCCCTCATCATCACTCCCTGAATCTGAGGAGCTCAAAATGTTAGATCCATTCTCATCCCAATTAAGCACCTTCAGTACCTTCTTCTTTCCTTTGTATCCGCTTTCTTTCCCCTTCTCTTCCTTCTGAATTCTTGGGCAGTCTCTCTTCAGGTGTCTTGGTTTGTGGCAGTGATAACATTCTGGCTGGGACTTCTCATTGTCGCTCTCTATCTCTTTCCCTGGCTTGTTCCACCTCCTACCTTCTCCAGCTCCTTTCTTCAGGAATTTCTTGAACTGTCCCAGTTTTTTAGGGTTCTTCATGAATTTCTTGAACTCCAGGACGTAGAGACTTTCCTCCTCATCCTCCTCAGAATCTTCTGCAGGTTTTCTTTCACGTGTTGTCTTTTGTGCCAGTCCCTTCTTCTTCATATCCTTGGGATATTCCTCTAGTTGAATCTTCAGTTCCACCTCATGTGTTTTGAGGTTTCCGATGAGGCTCTCTATCTTCAGGGTGCTGATTTCATGAGACTCAGCAATCACAGTCACCTTAAGATTGAAGTGTGGAGGCAAGGGTCGCAGGATCTTCCTCACCAGATCACCGTTTGAAAGTTCTTTCCAAGAGACTTTGAAGCATTGAAGATCTTGCTGAAACGCGTGTACATGCTGTCCACATCCTCTTCGATCACCATCCGGAACTATTCATATTCAGATTCGAGTCGGAATAGCTTTGACTCCTTAACCTGCGATGTACCTTCATGAGCAAGCTTTAGTAGTCACCATATATCATAAGAAGTTTCACAGTTGCAGATTTTATTGAATTCAGTTTTGTCCAAGGCGCAGAATAAAGCATTCATGGCCTTGGCATTATTTGTATATCTTAACTTATCTGCGTCATCCCACTTATCTCGTAGTTTTTCGATGATGGTATCACCAACCGTGACAACGGGAGCAGTGTACTTTGTCTCTACCATGGACCATACGTCCATGGTATGAGTCATCAGAAAAATTTTCATCTGTGTCCTCCAGTGACTATAGTCACTGCCCATAAAGAGTGGAGGACGACTCACACTTTGTCCCTCAGTGAAAGTGTGCACAGTGTTGGCCATCGTACTTCAGGTTATTAAGCCTATTGGAAGTAATCTCTACTCTGATACCACTTATTGGATATAGTGACCAACCTTAGAGGGGGGGGTGAATAAGGTTTGCGAGCGTTTATTGAATTTTAAAAAACTTCACACACCAAAACAATCACAGAGAGGAGAGTCTCATTGCATTAAACCAATAATGAAAGACAGTACAAGATGAGTATACATCAAAACTTAATCTTTATGGCGTCAAAGATCAGAGACAGAGAGAATGAAGATTCTTTTGGTTTATATACTGACCAAACTATGACCGGTTGGCTCTCACCCTTTCCCTCCAAGAAAGGCGATCAAGCCCACTCTTCACCTCCACCTAAGGAAGGGTCTTAGAGCCCACTCTTCACCTCCACACAAGGAAGGGTATTAGAGCCCCGCTAGATCCTCTGATCTTGACGTCCCAAATCTCGGGATGATTTACCTTAGAATCATTACTAGATTCCGACGACCCTCTCGGGTTGATTTTCCTCACCAAAAAACTAAATAGAAAATAGGAAAGGAGTATAAATATTAAAAGTAAAGATGATAAGTAATATGAAGTTCTCCCTCTTGACGACTTCTCCGGTGTGCGATCTACGACCGGTGCTTGAGATCTTCGTTGGCTAGCAATCAGTCGGTTCTCAGTGGTCGATGAAGATTCTGGATCGCCAAAGTTCTTCGTTCACGAACGGGAGGGAGAAGGCTTCCTTCAACTTTGACAAAGACAAGTGGAGACGGGCGCAAGGAGGCGGCTGAAATATGGAGTTCAGTAACCCTTCGTCAAAAATCGTCTTGGATCTGTGATGACAACAGGAAACACAGCGGCTTTTATACGACTTCATTGAAGCAGGCTACTGCCAGCGGTAAGACTAGCGCCTGCGGTAGTTTCACGCGCTTACTGCGCTAGCTGTCCTCCAAATCTGGATTGTAGTCTTCAAAATTATCTTTTGCCTTTTCATTTGAACAAGCGTCGCGCGGTAGGGCCTACCGCTGCGTGATAACATAAGATGCGACGTTCCTGAAAATGCAACATCCATTTGACAAGGCTGGCTCCGCGCGGTACGTGCTACCGCCTAAATCTTCCAGAGCGATAGGACTGAATAAATTGTTCAGTTACCCCCTACGGTAATCCAGTCGCCTGGCGGTAGCGTTGAGCTCGACGTTTCTGCCTTCAAAACTCGTCGAAGATCTAGCGCGACGCGGTAGAGCTAGCGGCGAAACCATCCAGAGCGCTAGGTCCAAATAAATCATCACGTTAGTGCCTGCGGTAGTACTAATGCCTGGAGGTAGCCCAGAGTCTTGAGGCTTCTATTTGAGACATTTGTCGACAGGCTAGCACGGTGCGTTAGTGCTTGCGCCTGTCAGTAACATCCATATGAGCCTTCTCTGTTGCTTGCACCTAGCAACCTGCACACTCTATCAACATACAACATGATCAAATACAACCGGGGATTTGATATTCTCAAACACAGGGAATGTGAAACATCAGTTCCAACATTCAGGCCTCAGCAGACTCCGGTGCAGCAATAGGCCCCGGGCTCTAATTGGTTGAGTACCTTCCGTGCTCTTTCTCCACATGTTCAACACGGGACAGAATTGAACATTCGCATAGAGGAATGGTTATTTGTTGTGCAAGAATTGATGTCAAGAATCAGATGTCAAGATAGTATGGTTGTTACTTTAGCTGTATCCGTCTTGGAGTCACACGCGAAGAGGTGGTCGAAGTCCCTTAAGGGCTCCACTTTTCAAGGATGCGTATACACTAACATTAGTTGGAATGAGTTTTCTGATGCTTTCTTGGAGCATTGTGTTCCCTCTCCTGCTCTAGATGAAATTGAGGAATGGTTCCTGCAGCAAAAATAGGGATCTAAGTTAGTCGTGGAGTATCAGTAAGAGTTTCAGCACCTTGCTAGGTTTGTTGACTTCTATGATTTGGATGATTGTGGCTATGAGAAATGGTTTTACAAAGGTTTCTGAGACCTGTTAAGTCAAGCCCTGTTGTTTATAGCTGACTCGAGCTTGGCTCAGAAAATAGACATGGAAAAACGACTAAAGGCAGACCATCTTAGGTATAGGCCTGTGGTAATAGACTAATAGAAGGAGTAGTAGATGCAGGGCTTAGTCGAAGAAGGTAGCTTGCCAGAAGCAGTGGTGAAACCGGGAAGGAAGCGGCAGACATTTCCAACCAAATTTTTGGAAGGACTGACCGGGCCCATAGTTAACACTACCTCCACCAATGTAGTTCCAGCGTTATCAATAACCTAGAGGGCCATTCAGGCAAGTTTTCTCTAGTGTGATCAGTCGGGCCACATCCAGCATTTTTGCCCGCTGCTAGGTGGGAATGTTCCCCCTATTTTTCCTCCGGCAGCTCAGCAAGGATGAGGGCTAGTACACGTTCGAGGACGAGGACCACAAGGCACGAATCCTGGACCTGCTCTGTAAGTCCCTCTTTTTTTTCAATGTTATCGGGTCTTACGCCCAGAACCGATGGTTTGCGGTGAAACTGACACCCGAGAAGGTCGTCACTACAAAACACTAATCCCACTGGACTTTATGATCACCAAAGAAAGAGAAGCATATACATAAATCAGATATATCCAAGTCCATGCATCACATATAAGATATATATGTAAGGAATCACAGCAAGTCCTCATAATAATAGAAGTACAAAATATAAACTGTACGAATAAAAGTCAAACGGGCTTAAGCCCGGTACATCATATCCTCACTATATCCACTCACGGAAGCTAAAGAAAGACTATCACTCACGGAGCCAGAGACTGGCGCTCCCATACTGGACTGGCCCACCTCCGTGTGTACCGTTCTCCGTTGCTGCTGCAACTCCCACTTATGGTCCCTATCTCCCATTCAGAGCCCCTGAAATGTTCTGTCCACCGATTGTTAGTCAAAATACTAATCCTGATTTCCCCCACCCCTCCTCCAATGGCTCCTAGACACCGAGCGGGAGGATTGATAGGAAAGTTATGAAGGTGGAGAGTTGCCAAAAGCAGATGACAGTGGACCTATTCTAGCAAACATATAGTAAATCTACAGGGCTGTAAAAGTAATGGCAGCTAACAATTCTATAATAAGAAAATGGTAGGGTAAACAAGTATAGCAGAGTAGTAGTATATGAAAAGTAAACTAAGAAATAAGAAAACTTAACTTATATGAATGCCCACAAACATATAAGTTATGGATTCTTTTGCAAATCTCCCATCGTATAAAAAGTCATATACCAATTTATACGATGGGGTGTCAGGTTGTATATAAATATGAGTGAATTGAAATGCTATGCCATGATTCATGCGAATGCAACACACATACACTACTCCACAGACCTTTATTTCCCCTATTTGGAAGCTATCATCACTCCCAGGAGCCTCCGATGTGGCAACCGGAGATAGTGTGTTGGCCACCCCACTCCTAGACGGGTATTCACACTACTAGGCCTAGCCCTTACGTATGCCCCACAATATGGGTATCTGCGTAATTTGTTGACCCACCGCCAGACTTTTCCTTGGCCAAGTGTCCACCACACCTGCCGATTCAACGTACCGGCGTCGGTCTGAACGACCGTCAAATACCGAAGATCCGCCACTTTATGTACATGCAACCATGAGTTCCTGAGCCATCGACTCCCCGGACTAACCTGTCCGTCTCCACAACCACCGAGCGTATAACTCTGCCAACCTAACCAAACTATCCTCCGGAAGTATCAGGGTGAGTGACAGTGAAGTCCCAGATTATTGCTAATTACTCTTGTATTCATTTTAGTCTTATTGTTTAGATTAACCTCAGACTGCCCTGGGAATTCCCTATGAAGGGCTCTCGGGTGCACTAGTAACTACGATGGGAACTGCTTAACACTAGATAAATCCACCCTCCCCATCATGACTCCTAATGATGATCTCAATTTCACTTTACCAGATCAGTCTATCTTTAACCCAACTCCCTATGTCCTTACCACATGCTAACACAATTCCGTTGTTTTACTATATGCAGACTAACCTAAGCTACATGATCAGTCTATCATTAGTTTAACTAGGGGGTTATCAAACATTCTTCCAAATGTCCTAGAATTTTTACTGGTGGTCTATCATGTCATATTTAGACAAACTCCAGAACCTTGCAATTCTCCTAATTAATTTAACATTTATTAAATTTTCCCCAATATTAGACCATGGATGGTTTTGAACATGAAGTACTAGATTTACTTAGGTTATGACCTTCCAAAAATTATGGTCACTATATCATGCCAAAATATCAGAGAGTACCAATTTTTACTAACTTTCATAAATATATTAGCCCCTAATTAATTAATTTAAGATATTTGCAGAAATTAAAGGTAAAGAAGAAAGTACCACCAATCATAATCCAAAAATTACACAAAAATTACCAGAGCTAAACATAATCATAAAACATTATTGACTGTGTTTCATACATTTCTAAGTTAGTTTAATCATGAATTTATCAAAATCATCAACATGGGCAACAAAATGATTGTAACTACAAGTATGAGCTACCGTCTTCCAAACACCATACAATAAATTTCAGAGACTCATAATGATATAAAAACACTTCAACTAGTATTCCATAAAGATTCAAGGTCATATGACCCTTCAATTTTTCCATAAAAGGTATAGGCCTAAACAAATCCTAAATGATTTAAGTTGTGTGCCTAAGTCTAAATGTCACCAAATTCCATCCTAGAGCTATTTACCACCCTATGATCTCATAGACAAAACTCCAAGTTCATACAAGGACATATCACATCATGTCCTTCACAAACCCCAAAAGTTCGGAGATTGCAGATTTGTTTCCTAAGGATCTTCCTGGGCTACCACCCCAGCGCGAGATCTCCTTCGCTATTGAGTTGGTGCCAGGTGCGAAACCTATGGTCCGCTCACCATATCGCGTCGCGCCAAAGGAAATGGCGAAATTGAAAGTCCAATTGCAAGAGTTGCTGGAGCAAGGATATATACGCCCAAGTATGTCACCTTGGAGCGCACCTGTTTTATTTGTGAAAAAGAAGGACGGTGGTTTGCGGTTATGAATTGACTATCTTGAATTGAATAAGCTGACAGAGAAGAACAAGTATCCGATTCCATAGATAGATGAATTGTTCGATCAGCTAGTGGGATCAACTGTCTATTCCAAATTGGATTTGAAATCAGGATATTACCAGCTGAGGATTCGGGAAGGTGACATTCCCAAGACCGCATTTGGAACACGCTACGATCATTATGAGTTCACTGTAATGCCGTTTGGGCTATGCAATGCGCCATCGGTATTCATGGATCTAATGCACCGAATGTTCCGAGAGTACTTGTACCCATTTGTGATTGTATTCATTGATGATATCTTGGTGTACTCTCAATCGGAAGCTGATCATGCAAACCACTTGCGCTTGGTGTTGCATACCCTGCGGAGGAATAAGCTCTATGCCAAGTTCTCAAAGTGTGAGTTTTGGCTGTCGTCGGTGGCTTTTCTTGGCTATGTGGTATGTGGTGAGGGCATAACAGTGGATCCGTCAAAGATAATAGCCATACAGGAGTGGCCGGTGTTGTATTCGGTGGCCGAGGTCAGGAGTTTCCTTGGACTGGCAGGCTACTATAGACGTTTTGTAGAAAACTTCTCGCGGATCGCTTTGCCTCTGACCACACTAATGAGGAAGGATCAGAAGTTCGTTTTGACGTCGGAGTGCGTGCGAGCTTTTGAAGAGCTAAAGAGTCATTTGACCACGGCGCCTGTATTGACGTCGCCATGTGGTGCAGACGACTATGAGATCTATAGTGATGCATCTGAAAGCGACTTAGGTTGCGTTCTTCTACTGTTCGGAAAGGTGATTGCTTATGGCTCACGCTAGTTGAAAGTGCATGAACAAAATTATCCCGTCCACAACTTGAAGTTAGCGTCAGTGGTCTTTGCACTGAAGTTATGGCGACATTATCTTTATGGCGTAAAAGTGGATATCTTTACGAACCATAAGAGCCTAAAGTACTTGTTGCATCAGAAGGATCTGAATATGCGACAACGAAGGTGAATGGAGTTCCTTGGGGACTACACCATTAATATTCATTATACTCTTGAGAAGAGAAACGTGGTCGCTGATTCCTTGAGTCGGAGGGTTCCATCATGGGCGAATTGGTTGTAGATGCATGATGAGCGTCTGATCCAGGAGTTGGAAGCGTTAGAAATTTCTTGTGTTGACAAGAGTTCCACAGCCGATGCATGCTTAAACTGGACGGAGGTACAATATGATCTTACGGACAGAATTCGACGAGCAATGGAGCTGGATGAAAGTCTCTAATGCTATGCAAAAGATGGGCTAGATGGCAAATTCTCCTGGGATGATGGCCTTTTGCAGAAAGAGGGTCATTTGTGCGTCCCGAGTAGGGGTAAGTTGAGGGAAAGAATTGATGTATGAAGCTCATTTTACAAAATACTCAATTCACCCTGAGAGCACAAAGATGTTCAAGGACATGTAAAAGTTGTTCTGGTGGCCCAGGACTAAAGAAAGATATCCCTCATAATTTGGCTAAATGACATACTTGTGCTTTGGTGAAAGCGGAATGCCAGAAGCCTGGCGGTTTCTTGAAGTCGTTACTGATTCTTGAATGGAAGTTTGATGATATTTCAATGGATTTCGTTTACAGGTTGCCGAGATCTCAACGCGGGAATGATTCAATCTGGGTGATTGTAGACCAGTTGATGAAAGTGGCTCACTTCCTTCCAAATAAGCGAGACGATTCATTGGAAAGTTTGGCAAAACTCTATGTGGAGCAGATCGTACGGCTGCACGATGTTCCTCGTAGCATCATAAGTGATCATGATGGGCGTTTCACATCGAACGATTGGAGGCTAATCCATCAATTGTTGGGAACAAAGTTGACGTTCACTTCGGCCTTTCATCCCCAAACTGATGGCCAGACTGAGAGGACCAATAGAACAATGGAGGATATGTTCTGAATGTGAGCCCTGGATTTGGTAAGAGATGGGAAGATCATCTATATATGGTGGAGTTTGCCTACAATAATAACTACCAAGCGAGCATTAGTATGACACCGTTTGAAGCTCTGTATGGTCGGAAGTGCCGTACACTGTTAGCTTGGGTAGAAGCAGGCGAATCCAAACTGTATAAGCGTAAAGAAGTCGATGAAGTGAACTCTACGATACTCGTTATTCAGGAGAGGCTACTGATAGCCCAGGACCGACAAGCGAAGTACTATAACGCCAAGCAGCGGAACATAGAGTTCACGGTGGGCGATTGAGTATATTTGAAGATCAAACCCATCAAATGCGTGTCCAGGATTTGGCGTCTAAAAAGTTGATTCCGAGATATCTTGGCCCGTTTGAAGTGGTGGAGCGAGTTGGGGAAGCTGCCTATCGGCTAGCTCTTTCGGTAGAATTGAGTGGATTACATGATGTGTTTCACATCTCGGTGCTTTGGAAAGCCGTCAAAGATCCTACTCAAGTGATCGAGAATGATCGTGTGTCGGTTGAGTATGAGCTAATGACGAAGGTTAGGCCCATTCAGATCGAGGATCGAGCCGATAAACAGTTACGAAACAAGACAATCAGGATGGTCAAAGTCCGGTGGGACAACTGTGGTCGTGAGGAGCTAACATGAGAGCGAGAGCAAACCATGCAAGCTGAATTTCCCGAGCTGTTTATGTAACACTGTTGTATAGTGCATATTGTGTTGTAGCAGACATTTTGGTGTTATAATATCTTGTTTTGTTTCCTTACTGTGTGCAAATTTCGGGACGAAATTTCTTATAAGGAGAGGAGGGTTGTAACACCCTAAATCCCAAGATTGGGTTCTAGTTGGGCGACACGGCCTGGGACACGGGCGTGTCCCAGGCCGTGTCGTGCTTTATATGGCTGAGCAGCCCGTCGAGTGCTCGACGAACTGCACTCGACGAGTGCTCGAGAGGGAACACGCCCTGCGACACGGGCGTGTCAGAGGGCGTGCCCTCCTCTGGTCGACGAACTCCACTCGCCGAAATGCACGCTGGAGGCGTGTCTGATGTCGTGTAAGGGTACACGGCCTGTGACACGGGCATGTCATATGGCCGTGTACTTCTTTAGATTTGGCCAGGAAGTGAGGCCTGTTGAACACGAGCAGCACACAGGTGTGTATCTGGGCATACAGCCTGTGACACAGGTGTCACAACCCGCATTTTCTCTGAAATTAAGAAGTATCAGAGTAGAAGAAAACGCGTGTTGTGATGCCACGTCGGACAGGGGATAACTGCCGACGCTCAGGCAACCACCAACTACTAAGACTATGAAAGTTCAAAAGCTTTAATGATGTGAAAATCAATTATATTTTAGAGGCCGTATCCCTCGGCTTCGTGGATCAACTAGTCCACCCTTCAAAATTATTCTTATACGTAGCGGAAAATACTTTATTCATTTTTTTAACATCCTAAGAGAATGAATAAGCGTCCCCAGGGGAAACCTAGGACTATGCAAGACCCTAGATTTAACTTATATGATATATATAGAAAATGACCTTTTACGTGTTTTGAAAGTAGTGATTAAGCTTTTTAGAAAGGAAGACATGATGTCGAGGCTTTTGATATAATAATTGTTTTTCTTTTATAGGTTTTAAAGTAACTAGCAACTTAACATAAATCATCCCAGAAGCAAGTTTAATAAACTCCAAAACAGGAAATCTAGCAGTATAAGCAGAGAACAAAGCATCTAAAAGAGCAACCACCAGTGGGCGCCAACAACTGACACGAACCCACTGGTGAGCAGGCATATCTGTACTACAAGTCTAAAGTAACTACCTCCCAGGAGTGAGGAAAAGAAAACTCAGCAGCAGCTATAACACTAGCAAGCTTCAGAAGAAACCTAGCCGCACAGTCGGCTATAAACCTGAACCTGAGGCATTCAAAGAAAAGAACGACTCAGCAAAGCAATATATATATATATATATATATATATATATATATATATATATATATATATATATATACACGAAAATGGAACAATAGTATAAGAAAAAGGTGAAACAGGTAAGAGCTAAAGTAAACAAATGAAGGAGTAATACTCGCCATGAGTGAGTAAAAAGTGGTGCACCAAGTGCACGGGTGAAGTCAAGCCTCACAAATCTCTGCAGGAAGGATTAGCAAAATAAATAAATCCTAGTATAAAGCTAGAGCAGAAAGAGTCACCTAATACTGGAGATGGACAAATCCACATCAAGGGCCTAGGCTGGTGGCAACGGTCCGACCAAGTCTATCAGGCCTAAACATCTCAAGGTGCTGTGGTGGTGGCATCAGTCCAACTCGACCAAACAGCTCACATTGTCTTAATAAGACAAGAAGTAAAACAAGGGTGGCGGCATCGGTCCGACCCACCTCAAAATCACATCCTACTCCAGCACTAAGTGACTCAAAAAAACCCACACTGGTAGTTCCATGAACCACCAAGAAGTCACCACAACCCTATTCCAACTAGAGCACCTCACCCAAGAACCCAAGTACAAACCGACGGCCAAACGTCGAGTTGCCCAGATCAGTGATTTGACATAAATAAGTTGAAAACAGAGCGATACTATAATTATGCAAGTAGTTCGACTCTCAGCTAAACATGTACCATTAGTTGGTCACCATAACAAAAGGAATAAGTTAGACACCGAACAGGCCTAATTAATTTGATACAAAGACAGACATAATTAATTTGATACCTAGCCATGCGCGATTAATTTGATACTAACATAATGATTAATTTGACGCTAACGTAAGCAATTAACTTCATAATGAAACGGGCTAGTCTTGGTTCTCACCCAAGGAAGAGAACCACAAGCTATAGTTTAATTGGAAACGGACAATATTTTTAGCAAGTGAGCACGACCGAATTTATTGAATAAATAAGCAAGTTCAAGCAACCCTAACCTTCAACTTTTGGACACGCCCTAACGGTGATTATTGCACAAGTTCTAACAACACAAAGAAAGAACGATAAGCTAATGATTCAATTCGGACGCAATCTAACAAGCATGAGATTTTGAACGTAACTAGGATACAACCCTTAACGGCATCCGGGCATGACTCAAAGTCCCCAAATACAACATTCAATCTAATATCTCATTTGGTACAAAAAAAAATCAGAGCTAACACCCCTAACCATGCAACCGCAACCTAAAGCATGGAGGATTAGTACCCAAAATTTCGGGTGAGCAAGGAAAAATTTAGGAGAGTGGATCTGAAATCAAATCAAGGGATCTATATAGAGATTACTTTGACAAGGGTGAAGGACGCACTTGCCTTGATTTGCCTTAGAAGAACAACAATCGGCCAAGCACCCTCTTCCCAACCGCCGGCCGCAAGCGACAATACAAGGAAAAATCCTGGACAACATTAAGGGAAGGAAATCCTCCATCAAAGTTCGGAAAAAACTGCACATCTACAACCCGATCTGAAAAAAAAAACGGGGAGGAACTCTCAAAATAGCTACCTTGGAATGGAGATCTTGACTGGAGGAGCACGAATCCGGCCTCAAATCACGATTTCAAGCGGGTCTGGGCGGTCAACCGGCGGTCGGAGCAGCCCCGGGCTTCCGCCTCTCGCCTTTTGCTCGGGATGCAACAGCGCCGCTTCCGTTTTTTTTCCCTGGACAGCTGGCCGAATGAGGGGGGAAAGGGAAACCTAAATAACCTAATACTAAATCCTATATAAATAAATCATTTACCTAAATCAATTTTTTAGTAAGCAATTAATCATATATACTCATGTACCTTCACACACTTATACAAACCTATACATATGCCTCTACTATACACATACATGTACACCAACACATAGCCATTTACTTATTCATATACCTTTACCCATAATTTTTTTTTACACTTATAAATATATATAAACTGCACCTACCCGCACATACCCGTACACATGCATTTATAAAGCCTCTCACTTATGTGCACGCATGCATTAAAACACTAGCACGCCTAAATCCCTCACCAACCTAAAATGCGAAAAACATGAAAATACACCCACATAAATGATGAGTCGCTAACTAGCGACCGTCGAATGACGCGAAAATTAATGCTCTCGTATTCCGAACAAATCCGCACCGCAGCTAAACACTCGGGCTACGAAAACATCGGCGAAGTCGGACACAACCTCCGACGACCACACACTCGGGCTAACCTCACCCGAAGCCAAAGCACAAGGATTCCCTAAGAGGCTCAGCCGGGCCTCCAAAACAGACGCCAGCTAGCTGGGGAAACCATACAACAGGCTATAACCTCTAAGAATACCTAACGAGCTACTCTAACAACGGCACGAGCCGGAAATGCGCCAACGTAACGACAAACGAGGACTTAAATAATTGCCGAAAAAATTCGGGGGCGTTACAGTCACTCCCCCTAAAAGAAAGTTTCGTCCCGAAACTTTACGTACACTACTTCTACCATAGAAGGAAAGTAACAAAATAAAAGTTAATAGGAAGAAAACATACCCAACAATTCAGGAGAACATGCGAGGGTAAGCCTCCCTCATAGCCGACTCTAGCTCCCAAGTCGCACTTTCCAAATCTTGATTCTTCCAAAGAACCTTCACCATCGGGATAGACTTTGATCGCAGCACCCGATCCTGAGTATCCAAGATGCGGACCGACACCTCAACATAAGAGAGGTTATGCTCCAACTGGGGCACGGTATCCAAGACTTGCCCACTGCTCCGCACACACTTCCGCAGCTGGCTTACATGAAAAACATTATGTACCCCTGGGAAGTTGGCTGGTAGATCCAACCTATATGCTGCCACACCAATACGCTCCAAAATTCTGAATGGGCCCACGTACCTCGGATCCAGCTTATGGTTCTTGCCGAACCTCTTCACTCCAACCATCGGAGACACCTTCAAGAAGACCAAATCCTCCATTGAAAATTCCAAATCGGACCTACGCCGGTTGGCGTTCTTCTCATATCTCTCCTGAGCTAACCGAAGCTTTTCCCGAATGAGCTTCACAGCAACCTCCATTTCCTCTAGAGCATCAGGACCCAACAAAGGCCTCTCACCGGCCTCAGTCCAAAACAACGGAGTTCTGCAGCGCCTCCCATACAATGCCTCGAAGGGAGGCATTTGCAAGCTCTCTTGGTAACTGTTATTGTAGGCAAACTCCATGAGCCGCAAACGCTCATCCCACGCTCCACCGTGATCTAGAATGTAGCACCTGATCATATCCTCCACAATCCGGTTCACCCGCTCGGTCTGCCCATTTTTCTGAGGGTGGTAAGCGGTAGAATATCTCAAGTCTGTGCCCAAACCCTCCTGCAAACACTTCCAGAAACGGGAAGTAAATCTGGAGTCTCGGTCTGAAATGATACTCACGGGAACTCCATGCAATCGGATGACTTCACTCAAATACAACTCTGCTATCTTCTTCATCGGGTAGTCGATCTTATAAGGTACGAAGTGCGCACACTTCGTCAATCGGTCCACGATCACCCAAACTGAGTCAAATCCTCTTGGAGATCTCGGTAAGCCCGTAATGAAGTCCATGGAGATACTTTCCCACTTCCAAGTCGGGATTTCCAAAGGAGTCAACTTTCCACCAGGCCTCCCATGATCGGCCTTCACCCGCTTGCATGTGTAACATTCAGAAACATACCGAGCTATATCCCCTTTCATACCATGCCACCAGGCGATCTGCTTCAAACCATGATACATCTTCGTGGATCCTGGGTGGTAGGCAACACTGGATCCATGAGCCTCTTTGCATACCATACTCCTGATGTCTCCAACCGCGGGGATGCAAAACCTGCCGCGGTACTTCAAGGTACCCGAATCATCGATGGAGAAATCCGGCAACTCCCCTCTCTCAGCCCTGAGGTACAGGTGTAACAAATCTGGATCATCCTTCTGGTGCAACCTGGTGAGCGAAATCTAAGATGGCTCTGCCACTGCCAAACTGCTTTGCAAATCACAGCATCCCACAGAGATGTCCATCAACAAGAACTCTTCCACTAAACGGTCCGCCGTGAGGTTGAAGATCTTCCCTGTCTTGCGGCTCAGGGCGTCGGCCACCACATTGGCCTTGCCTGGATGGTACTGGATCTCCACGTCATAATCGGACACAAACTCTAACCACCGCCGCTGGCGCAGATTCAGCTCCTTCTGTGTAAACACGTACTTCAGGCTCTTATGATCTGTGAAAATCTTGCACTGGGCCCCATAGAGTAGATGCCTCCACAGCTTCAACGCAAAAATCACCGCCGCAAACTCGAGGTCATGCGTAGGATAATTCCACTCATGAGTCTTCAACTGCCGCGACCCATACGCGATCACCTTCCCCTCTTGCATCAACACGCCTCCGAGCCCAACATGCGAGGCATCCACATAAACATCATAGTCCTTGCCCTCCGTAGGCAATGCCAAAACAGGAGCGGTGCACAATCTCCTCTTTAGCTCCAGAAAGGCCTCCTTGCACTGCTCGCTCCAGATGAACGCTGCATATTTCTGCGTCAGCTTAGTTAAGGGCGCTGCCAAGGTAGAAAAGCCCTCAACAAACCTTCTATAATAGCCGGCCAGCCCCAAGAAGCTCCTAATCTCCTTGGGTGTGCTCGGCCTATGCCAATCCATCACGGCAGAAATCTTCACCGGGTTCACTGAAATGCCATCCTTGTTCACCACATGACCCAGGAAGGACACCTGAGGCAACTAGAACTCACATTTGCTCAACTTGGCGTACAACTGATGATCTCTCAAGGCAAATAACACCAACCGCAAGTGCTGATCATGCTCCGTAGCATTCCGTGAGTAAATCAGAACGTTGTCTATGAATACGACCACAAACTTGTCCAGAAAATCTTTGAACCCCGGTTCATCATGTCCATGAATGCTGATGGCGCGTTGGTCAACCCAAAAGACATAACTAGGAATTCAAAATGTCCATGCCTCGATCGGAAAGCCGTCCGTGGAATGTCCGACTCCCGGATCCTGAGCTGATGATATCCTGATCGAAGGTCAATCTTGGAGAACACAGAGCTACCACGCAACTGATCGAATAAGTCGTCGATTCTGGGCAGGGGATACCTGTTCTTGATGGTGACTTTGTTCAACTCCCTATAGTCGATGCAAAGGCGCATCGAACCATCTTTCTTTTTCACAAAAAGAACGGGTGCACCCCAGGACGACGAGCTCTGCCTTATGAAACCCTTCTCCAATAACTCATCCAGCAGGGTACGCAGCTCCTCCAGCTCTCGCGGGGCCATCCGGTACGGCGCCTTAGCAATAGGACGCGTACCCGGCTCCAAATCAGTCACGAACTCGACATCTCTGGCAGGGGGAAGATCGGGAAGGTCGCTAGGAAACACATCCGAAAACTCACGGACAACAGGAATCTCATCCAACAGCGGAACACTGCTAAAAGTCCCCAGCTCCGAGACTAAGCAAGCAAAACAATCAGAATTGAATAACCTCTGAGCACATACCGCAGAAATCGCCGGAGAGGCCTGGCGCGGATCGCCATAAATACTCCCAGGCTGACCGTTGTCCTTCTTGAAATCCAAGCGCTTACCCCTGCACTGGATCACTGCATCGTATCTGGACAACCAATCCATACCCAGGATGACGTCGAAATCTTCCAAGTCTATAACCTTCAGATCTGCCTTGGCTGGGAAATCCCCCAACATAATAGGACAATCCAGAATGCCCTGATCCGATATCACGGAATCACCCTAGGGGAATTTGACGCAAAAGGCATCACCGACACGATCAAGAACCAGCTGGCACCGCTCTACAAAGGCCCTAGCCACAAATGAGTGGGTAGCAACTGAGTCAAAGAGAACGCGCGCCCAGCGGTTCTTTACCTTAAAACTCCCTATATAAATATAAACGGGGAAATTGCACAATCAATAAAGAAAACCAAAAGCCAAACTAATCTGCAATGGAAGTAAAAGACTAGCGAGAAGGTTTACCTGAAATGACTTGCGTCGAAGTTTGAGCCTCCGCTGCGGATATCACGTTCAGCTTCCCTTTGCCTCTATCCATAGACTGAGGCGGTGGCAACACCTGAAGAGGAACTGGTCGGTGCACAGACTGGAGCTGCGGGCATCGGGCCTTGGTATGACCTTTCTGTCCGCACTGATAGCAAACCTTGTCCTTCAACCAGCAACGGGCAACCTCATGCCCCTCTTTCTTGCACATAGTACACACCACATTCTGCCTGGGAGCAACCTGAATAGCATGCACATGCTCCTTCTGCGCCGCCGCCCTCTTGAAACATCTCTCAGCAGGATGGCCCGACCGGCCACAAAAACCACAAACCTCCTTGCTCCTCTTCCCCGAAGGAGCACCAGGCACTTGGGGGCTCTTTGCTTCAGCAGCTTTCCTCTTCTCATTCCTTGTCTGTTGTCCTCTTTGCTTCACGTTTTCGATGGCCTCTACCTTCAAAGCGGCCTCCACTGCCCCAGCATAACTCACCGCTCCATGAGCCACCGCTAGCTGCTGTACATCGCTCCGTAGGCCACCGACGAAACTCTTCGCTCTATCCTCCTCCGAGCTCACCAAACTAGGGGCAAAGCGACTGAGTTTGCTAAACTTAATCTCATACTCGCTGACTGAGAGCTGCCTCTGCTTCAGATGCAAGAAGTCATTCATCAGCCTGTCTCGCTCCACTGACGGTAGAAATTTCCGCATCAAGATCTCCTTGAAGGAAGCCCAAGTGCTTCCTCCTACCATTCCCTCCTTCTCCCTCGTCCACCAGCTCTTCGCTAACCCCTTCAGCTGATGGGCGACCAGCATCACCTTCTGATCCTCAGACACTCCAGAGTAATGAAACATTTCTTCTATGGCAATCAACCAGTCATCCAATATCATGAAGTCCGCCTTACCATCGTAGGTAGGGGGTCGCAGTCGCTGGAACTGAGTGATGAAAGCCATCTCCGGGGGCACCACCACTGGAGGCACCAATGGGGCTGGGGGTGCAGGAGGTGCGGGAACAGCTAAACCCGCAGCAGGGTCCTGCGCTCTCGGGGCTAGTCCTGCCACCACAGATATCAGGGACTGGATCTGAGACTGAACGTCCACCATCTGCCTCGATAGAGCCTTATTGCTCTGTCTCAGACTTTCCATAACTGCACCGCTTTGAGCACCAGAAGACTCACCCTCAGATTGGGGAGTCGATCTCGCCACCCTACGCTTAGGCGCCATCCTAAAAAGATCAAACAAGCAATCATCAGAACCTAGTTCAACTACTAGGACAAAACAACAGGTACAGACAAACCTACATAAGTACTTGCTTTCACTGCCAACTTGCTCTGGGTTTTTTTTTTATATATATATTTCGTTTTATACAGAAGAAATAATGTCATGCTTAACCTAAGATGGTTCACCACCATCACACTAACTCTTGTGCCTATATCGAGAATGCATGAATTTATATTCTTTTTGACTCAAAACCATGTGTGTACATATGTCATCCAGCAAGCCTTTAGCTTGGCACGTTGTGCTTATGCAATGTTACGCTATGCATGATTGTGCTATGCATTCTAAAAAGGCCCTAATGCATGTTATGAGCGGCGTACACATGAAAATGTTATGCATCCCATACTACATAACATTTTCATGCAACAAAAAAGAAAACGTGCTAGTCGCATTCATGTGGTGAGGTTATGCATCCCATACTACATAACCCTCACATGTTGCCTCCTATGCTGGATCCATATACAAACACATATTATGCATCCCATACTACATAATATGCCCCGTATACTTCATGTTATGCTATGAGTGTAGTGTTCATGCTTCAGCCAAGACGTGCTGATGACATATCGGTGTGTGTATGACATGATGCTAAACTTCTAATACCTAAAAGGAAAGGTTGCCCGACAAATTGTCAAGCAACCTCCCTCTGATACCAACTGTCACAACCCGCATTTTCTCCGAAATTAAGAAGTATCAGAGTAGAAGAAAACGCACGTTGTGATGCCACGTCGGACAGGGGATAACTGCCGACGCTCAGGCAACCACCAACTACTAAGACTATGAAAGTTCAAAAGCTTTAATGATGTGAAAATCAATTATATTTTAGAGGCCGTATCCCTCGGCTTCGTGGATCAACTAGTCCACCCTTCAAAATTATTCTTATACGTAGCGGAAAATACTTTATTCATTTTTTTAACATCCTAAGAGAATGCATAAGCGTCCCCAGGGGACACCTAGGACTATGCAAGACCCTAGATTTAACTTATATGATATATATAGAAAATGACCTTTTACGTGGTTTGAAAGTAGTGATTAAGCTTTTTAGAAAGGAAGACATGATGTCGAGGCTTTTGATATAATAATTGTTTTTCTTTTATAGGTTTTAAAGTAACTAGCAACCTAACATAAATCATCCCAGAAGCAAGTTTAATAAACTCCAAAACAGGAAATCTAGCAGTATAAGCAGAGAACAAAGCATCTAAAAGAGAAACCACCAGTGGGAGCCAACAACTGACACGAACCCACTGGTGAGTAGGCATATATGTAGTACAAGTATAAAGTAACTACCTTCCAGGAGTGAGGAAAAGAAAACTCAGCAGCAGCTATAACACTAGCAAGCTTCAGAAGAAACCTAGCCGCACAGTCGGCTATAAACCTGAACTTGAGGCATTCAAAGAAAAGAACGCCTCAGCAAAGCAATATATATATACGAAAATGAAACAATAGTATAAGGAAAAGATGAAACAGGTAAGAGCTAAAGTAAACAAATGAAGGAATAATACTCGTCATGAGTGAGTAAAAAGGGGTGCACCTAGTGCACGGGTGAAGTCAAGCCTCACAAATATCTGCAGTAAGGATTAGCAAAATAAATAAATCCTAGTATAAAGCTAGAGCAGAAATAGTCACCTAATACTGGAGATGGACAAATCCACATCAAGGGCCTAGGCTGGTGGCAACGGTCCGACCAAGTCTATTAGGCCTAAACATCTCAAGGTGCTGTGGTGGTGGCATCAGTCCAACTCAACCAAACAGCTCACATTGTCTTAATAAGACAAGAAGTAAAACAAGGGTGGCGGCATCGGTCCGACCCACCTCAAAATCACATCCTACTCCAGCACTAAGTGACTCAAAAAAAAACCCTCACTGGTAGTTCCATGAACCACCAAGAAATCACCACAACCCTATTCCAACTAGAGCACCTCACCTAAGAACCCTAAGTACAAACCGACGGCCAAACGTCGAGTTGCCCAGATCAGTGATTTGACATAAATAAGTTGAAAACAGAGCGATACTATAATTATGCAAGTAGTTCGACTCTCAGCTAAACATGTACCATTAGTTGGTCACCATAACAAAAGGAATAGGTTAGACACCGAACATGCCTAATTAATTTGATACAAAGACAAAAATAATTAATTTGATACCTAGGCATGCGCGATTAATTTGATACTAACATAATGATTAATTTGACGCTAACGTAAGCAATTAACTTCATAATGAAACGGGCTAGTCTTGGTTCTCACCCAAGGAAGAGAACCACAAGCTATAGTTTAATTGGAAACGGACAATATTTTTTGCAAGTGAGCACGACCGAATTTATTGAATAAATAAGCAAGTTCAAGCAACCCTAACCTTCAACTTTTGGACACGCCCTAACGGTGATTATTGCACAAGTTCTAACAACACAAAGAAAGAACGATAAGCTAATGATTCAATTCGGACGCAATCTAACAAGCATGAGATTTTGAACGTAACTAGGATACAACCCTTAACGGCATCCGAGCATGACTCAAAGTCCCCACATACAACATTCAATCTAATATCTCATTTGGTACAAAAAAAAAATCAGAGCTAACACAACCTAACCATGCAACAGCAACCTAAAGCATGGAGGATTAGTACCCAAAATTTCGGGTGAGTAAGGAAAAATTTAGGAGAGTGGATCTGAAATCAAATCAAGGGATCTATATAGAGATTACTTTGACAAGGGTGAAGGACGCACTTGCCTTGGTTTGCCTTAGAAGAACAACAATCGGCCAAGCACCCTCTTCCCAACCGCCCGCCGCAAGCGACAATACAAGGAAAAATCCTGGACAACATTAAGGGAAGGAAATCCTCTATCAAAGTTCGGAAAAAACTGCACATCTACAACCCGATCGGAAAAAAAAACGGGGAGGAACTCTCAAGATAGCTACCTTGGAATGAAGATCTTGACTGGAGGAGCACGAATCCGGCCTCAAATCACGATTTCAAGCGGGTCTGGGCGGTCAACCGGCGGTCGGAGCAGCCCCGGGCTTCCGCCTCTCGCCTTTCGCTCGGGATGCAACAGCGCCGCTTCTATTTTTTTCCCTGGACAGCCGGCCGAATGAGGGGGGAAAGGGAAACCTAAATAACCTAATACTAAATCCTATATAAATAAATCATTTACCTAAATCAATTTTTTAGTAAGCAATTAATCATATATACTCATATACCTTTACACACTTATACAAACCTATACATATGCCTCTACTATACACATACATGTACACCAACACATAACCATTTACTTATTCATATACCTATACCCATAATTTTTTTTACACTTATAAATATATATAAACTGCACCTACCCGCACATACCCGCACACATGCATTTATAAAGCCTCTCACTTATGTGCACGCATGCATTAAAACACTAGCACGCCTAAATCCCTCACCAACCTAAAATGCGAAAAACATGAAAATACGCCCACATAAATGACGACTCGCTAACTAGCGACCGTCGAATGACGCGAAAATTAACGCTCTCGGATTCCGAACAAATCCGCACCGCAGCTAAACACTCGGGCTACGAAAACATCGGCGAAGTCGGACACAACTTCCGACGACCACACACTCGGGCTAACCTCACCCGAAGCCAAAGCACAAGGATTCCCTAAGAGGCTCATCCGGGCCTCCAAAACAGACGCCGGCTAGCTGGGGAACCATACAACAGGCTATAACCTCTAAGAACACCTAACGAGGTACTCTAACAATGGCACGAGCCGGAAATGCGCCAACGTAACGCCAGACGAGAACTTAAATAATTGCCGAAAAAATTCGGGGGCGTGTCCCAAGGCGTGTTGTGCTTTATATGGCTGAGCAGCCCGTTTAGTGCTCGACGAACTGCACTGCGAGTCGAGAGGGAACACGCCCTGCGACACAGGCGTGTCAGAGGGCGTGCCCTCCTCTGGTCGATGAACTCCACTCGCCGAAATGCACGCTGGAGGCGTGTCTGATTTCGTGTAAGGGTACACGGCCTGTGACACGGGCATGTCATATGGCCGTGTACTTCTTTAGATTTGGCCAGGAAGTGAGGCCTGTTGAACACGAGCAGCACACAGGTGTGTCTCTGGGCATACAGCCTATGACACGGGCCTGTCACAGGTTCGTGTCCTATTCGGGGTAAGTTGGTTGTGTGTCGCCTGAGATACACAGCCGCAGACACGGGCATGTACGAGGCGTGTCAAGTCACACGGCCTGTGACACGGGTGTGTCACGTGACCGTGTAATGTTCTGGATGAGTCGGTTGTGTGCCGCTTAAGGTACACGGCCTGGGATACGGGCGTGTCATAGAGAGTGTCAGCCAAAAAATAGATCTTTCAGGAAAATTTGTGGCCGTCCATTTTCTTCATCTGGGATCCGATGACCCAGACTTCTCCCTGCTAGTTAATAGCCAGCAATGAGAAAAAGATTCTCATTTTGCCTTGGGTTATCCTCTGTCTAAAGAATCTAGAGAGAAGAGAGAGCAAGGAGGAGGAGGAGAGAGGAGCCGGCCACTGGTGGAGCTACTGAGTTCCGATTCGAGATCCGAGGCCAGCGTTGTGGAGGCAAGACCGCTGTGGTGCTTTCTAGTCAGCTAGAATTTCATGGCTCCAAAGAGGTCGTCAAGTGTAACGATCTTCCTTCTTGGACATGTGAAGTCCTTCCTTTTTGGCATGTGCATGGATTTCCCCCACCAGAGGGTGGATTGCGAAGGGATTTCCTTGGGTTGATTCTTGCAATCCCCAATAGTTTTGCATATAGATCCGGAACTGTATAGTATGGAATATGCATGTTGTGTGAAGCTCATCTAGACAGGTTGGTCTGGATTAGTGATGTTGCATTTGCACACCGGAGAAGACTCCGTGGTTAAACGTGTAGTTTATGGAATCGATGGGTTGGACCTGTAAAGAGAAGTAACAGGAAGTACTGGAGTGGTACTTCAGGAAAAGACTCTTGTGATGCTTGCAATTTCAATGGGTTATGCCTGTGATGGGCAGTAGCAGGAAGTACTGGAGTGGTAGTCCAGGAAAATACCCCTGTGATGCTTGTGCTGTGTGCTATGACAAGACCAGTTTTCAGGCACTGCAGGATGCTGCATGGTTTGGGCAGAGTTGGCTGCAGAAAGTGAGTTCTGCGGAACCAGCTAACAGATCGTAAAGGACGCTAGCATGAACTCCCCTCGTTTATTGTGAAGCCAGTCCGTGGTGGGCAGTGTGGCTATTGTGAGCTTGATGAGCTCTTGAAAAGGCCTCGTGCCGAACAGGAAAGGTGAAACCGACCCGCGCCTTATATATTTAGCCTCGAGTACCTTGGTATTCGGTGATGGCAAGGCGACTTGAGTAACGGGGGGGGGGGGGGGGGGGGGGGTGGTTGATCCGTACCTGCATTATGTCCGTCCAACTTGAAGACCTGAAAGTGCGGTCAGTTGGAGCGCATAATGAGAGTCTTAGGTCTGCACGTCGGAAAGACAAAATGCTCAATTTTACCGTCGGGTTTTGGACCTGGAACGGTGGTGGGACCCTAGTTCGCCGATACACCAAGAATGTGCCCTGAGTGTACGGACCGTCGGGCCGCGTGGCTGACGGTTGTGATGGATTGTTTGTGCGTGAGAGCACAATGTGTGATATATATCCATGTCTGCATTGCTATGCCTGCAGGGAAGGAGTACCACTATCTCGGGAAAGGGGTAGGGTCATTATAAATTGGTCAGCTAAATGCTGACCGTTGCCTTATTTGCCACCGTTCGGTGGGCTGTCCTTATGCAAGTGCTGGAGAGTCAAGCGGGAAACATAAGGGCTGAAGTCCCTGCTGCTGCTGCTGTTACCATTGGTAGCCTTTAAAAGAATGTAGTGTTTTGTTCATGTGTGGCCGACCTGCGCGCCGATGTTTGGAATCCACACTTGTAAAGAGCAACTTTAAGGCCATAAGGCCAAACAATATTGTATTTTGTGTACATTCCTATATAAATGTGGGTATTTATATCAGTGGACATTCATGGTTGAAGTTCAGTATTTGAAATAAATTGTACCTAATCACCTAGAGGGGGGGGGGGGTGAATAGGTGACTAAATCTTTTTAACACTTTTTAGGCAGATTGCAAATTATATCATAGATTTATAACTAATTCTACACAGCAGTCAATCAGCAATCACAACAATCAATCAGGCACACAGTGAACACACAAATTTATAGTCGTTCCCCAAGGTTTGGGTACATCCACTTTCCCCCTTCGCCTATCTAGTAGTGTACTAGATTCGGCCAAACTCCTCTACTATCTCAGATCCTCAGATCTTACACTCAGAACCCCAAAACAGGTTCCTACAGCTCAGGCCCAAGGCCCTACAACTCAGTCTTTTCCAAAGACCTACACTCAGCTTCTTCACAAAGCCTACACTCAGCCACAACAGGCCTACACTCAGCCACAACAGGCCTACACTCAGAGATAAGAATCTCCTACACTCAGGCACACAGGCTCTACCACTCAGCCTTTATAATTACAGGCTTACAACTCAGATCCCTAAGGATCCTGCAAGAAAATAAGAATACAAATAATATACCCACAACTCAGAGAAAAGAGAGATGAGTTGATAGGTTCTTGATGAGTTCTTGAATGAACTCTGCTGAGAACAATCTCACATGGCTTTCTTCAAAGCTTCTTGAATGTAGAACACAATAGGATTGATTCTCTGCAGCTGATCTTCAATCACTGCAACTTAAGATTCAGAACTAGGTCTGAACCCTTCTTCACAGCCTGGTTCCAACGGCTGTCTTTTTGGATGGAGCTCTCTCTCCAACTACTTAGATCTTCAGATCACTTCAACTGATTTGTGTTAATCTGTGTTGAATCTCTATTCAATCATCATTTTCTGTTGACAGTATAAGCCTATTTATATGCCTTCTTCATGGTAACCGGCTGATCCGGTTCCTAACAGCTTTCTGACAACTCTGACAGGTGCAGTAGACCGGCTAGAATTGCAGCTGTCAAGTCATCCAGTCATTTCTTGAAATAACTGTAACTGTATGAAAGTGTTGAGACAATCTGTCTTTAAGTGTCGACACTTATAGACTAAGTGTCGACACAAGTTGACTAAGTGTCGACACTAGCCTTCAAGGTGTCGACACAACTCCTTGTGTTGTAAAATTCATTTCTCGACAAAGCTTCTTCATCATGTGTTGACACTGATATTCTGTGTCGACACAACTTCTTGTTCTTCAGCACTTAGTTGAATTCTTGTAAGTGTCGACACAACCCCTTTGTGTCGACACATCTTCATGTGTTGAACTTGTTAAGGGTCGACACATCTTTCTTGGTGTCGACACATTCCTTCTGTGTTGATACTTGCTGAGTGTCGACACAGCTTTCTTGGTGTCGACACTTTCTTCATGTATTGAGTCTTCTGCTGAGTGTTGACACATTCTTTCTTGTGTCGACACTTTTTTCAAGTGTTGAGTCTTCTGCTGAGTGTCGACACATTCTTTATCATGTCGACACTTATACTTAGACTCTGCTGACTTTTGCTGAGTGTCGACACAGCCTCCAAGTGTCGATACTTTCTGATGTAGACACAGTTCCTCTAGGTGTCGACACTGCTGTTAAGTGTCGACACAGCTTTACTGGAGTTTTCTTCATTGAGTGTCGACACAACCTGTATGTGTCGATACTTTCTGTCTGGTGTCGACTCTGCATCGCTGGTGTCGACACAATTACTCCAAGTGTCGACACTGCTTGCCTGGGTGTCGACACAAGTTTTCTTAAGTGTCGACACTTTGCTCCTGGGTGTCGACACATGGACTTAGAATCTTTTCAGCTTTTGCCTGCAAATACTTAACCTGCACAACTAAACTCAAAACACATTAAATACATTTTGATGTATATCATTGAGTAGGGTGAGGCTTCTTCAAATCAGGTACATTTAAACCAATGTACCCAACAATCTCCCCCTATTTGGAGAAGTCATAACCCTTAGTCAATGATATACACCATACATAACAAAATTACAGTATGATGTAAAACAGGATTATGCAATCAGGGAAAACATAAATATGTATTAAACAAACATGTATACATAGATATCATCTCAGAACAATTATGAAATAGATTTATCACACAACACATTGTTCTAAGAACTTTGTCATATTCATTTTTCAAAAGTTTACAAAGTGTTTAAAATCAAAAGATTACAATTGTAAACTGAAGAAAATTCTATTCTATTTTTGCTCAGCATCTTTGATCACTATTCCCTTTCCAGACTGTATCTTGGCTTGCACAGGGGCTTCAGCATCTTCAGTATCAGCAGACTTTTTCCCTTTCAGCTCCTTCTTCTTTAGCTCTTCAGCTTTAATCTTCTGCCTCTCAAAGTAATGATAAGGCTTGGGAAAGTACTTGTTAGGCTCCTGAGCAGTAGGAGGTAGCTTTCCCATCTTTGCCTTTCTTCTATATTGCACTATGGCTTCTTGCCTGGTCTCATGCTTTCTCCACTCTAGTTCAGAAAACCATTTGTTTCTGTCTTGAATATTATCTTTGGCAGCCTTCCAAGCAGTCAAAATAATATTTCTTGAAGTGGGGCTCCACTGTTCAAAATCAGGCCTTTGTTCAGCTTGCTCTCTGAACCTCTTCTTAGACAATCTAGCTTCTTGTTCAACTTGTTCTTTCAGTATAACTTCCTGTAAAGCTTCAGATACTGGCTGTACCACCTTCTCTGTGATGACATTTTGCTGTCCCTCAGGTGGGCTATACATGGACTGTATATCTGCTTGTACCATATCAAAATCTGGAGGAGGGTAGATTACTTGAGCCACTTCAGGTTGCTCCCCTCCTAGATATGCATGATGTATCCCAGATTCTGCTACATTGTCATCATCATATAAAGGAGGATAACCAAGAGTTGCCCTGATAGAATTAGAAATCCACTTTGCATGATCAGAGTTGGCTTTGACTAACACCCTCTCCCCCTTTATGACTTCTCTTTCTATGTGATCTCTTAGATCATCCTTTTGAAATCTTATTTGGGCATTTAGATAATTGACTCCATCCTTGTAAAAAGGTTTCAACCTTTGAAGTTTTTCAGTGATCAACTTCTGAGAGTCTTGTATAGCAGTTGTAACAGCAGTTAAGCTCTCTTGCAAATGCTTATCAAAAGTTTCTTTGGCTGTGGCACTTTCTGCAGACTGTGCAGTGGCTATATTCTTTATCTCAGTTACAATAGCATTGTGAGAAGCTGTCAAGTTATCATCCATTCTGATTTGATTCTCCAATACATAGCCTTGCTTAACTTCAAGTTCATCCACTTGAGTTTTTATTTTCTCTTGATGAGTTGCTAGATAGACTACTGCATTCCCTCACTTATGGAAGCAGTAAGTTATCTCCTTCTTATTTAGATTCATCTCAAATCTAATAGACTTAATGTCCTGTGCCAGATCAAACTGTAGAGATTTTTGTCCTTCATCTACATACTTTTCCAGTGCTTGTCTCTGCTCATCAAGCTTGATTTGCATAGCAACCATCAAAGCACTGTAATCTACAATTGGTGCTGGCTGTAGTGCAGGCTGTGGTGTTATAGTTTGCAGAGCTTTCTTATAAGTCTGGCTCCTGCTCTTGAAGACTTGAAATTTCTTTTTCTTTGCTCTTGTAGCCTCCTCATCTTCAGAAGCAGATGTGTCTGCTATTTCTACCCTCTCCTTAGGTAGCTCCTTAACATCCTTGTGCTTCTCAGGCTCTTTTCCTGCTATTTCTTCTAAAATTTCCACATGCTCCCCCTCAACTTGAGCGTTCTCCCCCTCAGTAGCAGCACTTTCCTTCTCAAAGTTTGTCTGATCCAGATTAAGGAAGAGATCTTCCATAGTAAACTCTTATTGAGGTTGAGATGGAGATTCTCTTATCTCATCAGTTACTTGATGTGGTTCCACTTGAGCTTCAACAGATGTGTCCTCCATGACAACATCTGTGGGTTGACTAGTAATCTGAGGTTGCTGATTAACATCAGATAAGTTGTCAATTATAACTTCACTCTCAATAAGGAAATCTAATTGATTGATTTCTGAGATTACCTCAAGGATAGTGTGGGTTGCTTGCTCACTCTCTAGTGGAGTTGGCTCTTCCACTACTAGTGGCTCCCCCTGGATAGTATCCTGGTGAATGGGGCTAGCTTGAGGTAGCTCCCCCTGCCTCTCTGCAACCTCTTGTTGAGCTGGAGATTTCCCAGCATCTCCAGGTTCTTGTTCATCATCTGTTGTAAAGACAACTTGCTCCTCAGAGCTGCTAGATGAATCTTGAGCCACAGGGGCTATCTTCTTCTTCTTCTTTTGTGGAGTTATCTTCTCAGGAGTAGGCAATTCCTTGGTCAAGACCCTATCCCATCTTGAGAAGAGTCTCATGTCCATCTTCCTCATATGATTGATTTTAGATCCAGCAGCTTGACTCATTACTTCTCGTATACTACCAGCCAAGTAAAGACTGAGTATCCTACCCAAATTGGGCTTCTTCATACTCTCTTTAATCTTATCAAAGACTACTACAGACCAATCCGTTTTCAAAGTGAAGATAATCCTTGTCATGAGATTGAACATATGGGCTGATACCCTGTCATGCCCTCCAGGCTTACTCAAGATCATCTTTCCAACAATTTCAGAGAGGAATTTTCTTTTGCTGTTCATCCCCTTTCTATTGAATACTGATCCAATTTTCAGCTTGGAATCCAGTCCACACCATGTTAAAGCTTCTCTGGTCTTAGAAGCAGTAACTTCATCTTCTTCCTTTGTCCTTGGTAGGTTTAAAACCTTTCTTAAACTCTTTGGTGAGACCTTCACCTTTTCTCCATGAACCCTTGACTTGATCTTGAATCCAGAGTCGTCTAGGGTTGCTCCATTCAGAAATTCTAATACTTCTTTCTTCCAGATTTTGGTTGGCTCTGAAACAAGAATATCTAACCCTGAGTTTGCGACTAGGGTTACCACATCCTTGATCTCTTGTTCTGCCTCATCAAACGCATGCCGCACCAGTTCATAGCCTTCGTTCACGTTCTCCTCGAGCTTGGGCACCATTAGGGTTTGAAGAATTTGAATTGAGAGAAGAGAGGTGTCAACACACAAGTTTGGTCTCGAAACTTTAATGAGCGTATCGACAGACAATGTTGAAACCCTATTTATACCTTTCTAGAATTGAATATGAAAGGGCAGGTTAACTAACTTAAATTGTGTCGACACTGTTGATAAGTGTCGACACTGACTTATAATGTCTCGACACCTATGTGTCGACACAAGTTTAGTCAACAGAATATATGTGTCGACACTTGTTTATGTGTCGACACCACTTAGCTCGACAAATAGTCGAGACTTTACTTTACTAATTCTGAGTAAAGCCTAAGTGTCGACACCACCTCGGATGTGTCGACACCTACTTATCATGTGTCGACACAAATTCTCTGAAGTGTCGACACCAACTTCCTAGATGTGTCGACACCTTTTCCCTGAAGTGTCGACACCAATTTTCTGTCTCGACACAGACAACTCTGTGTGTCGACACTAATTTACTTAGTCATTACTGTAAACTTATTCTAAGTTTATCATACATAGTTCAATTTTAAACCTATTGAACTTTGTTTCTTCTAAAGGCTTAGTATACATATCAGCTAGTTGATTATATGTTTTAACATATTCTAGTGAAATATCTTCTTTTTCTACATGTTCCCTTAGAAAATGATATTTTATTTCAATATGTTTAGTTCTACTATGGGAAACATGATTGTTTGTAATAGATATAACACTAGTAGAATCACAAAACAGTGGTGTTCTACTTACTTGAATACCATAATCCTCAAGCTGATGTTGTATCCATAGAAGTTGAGCACAGCAACTTCCTGCAACCACATATTCTGATTCTGCTGTGGACATAGCCATACTTGTTTGCTTCTTGCTACTCCATGAAATCAGTCTTCCACCTAGGAATTGACAGGTACCAGTTGTACTTTTCCTATCTTCCTTACAACCTGCAAAATCTGCATCTGAATAACCTGTCAGTTCAAAGTCTCCATTCCTAGGGTACCAAAGGCCTAGATAAGGAGTGCCCTTTAGATATCTCAGTATCCTTTTGACTGCTGTCAAATGAGACTCTTTAGGGCATGCTTGGTACCTAGCACAGACACATGTAGCATACATGATATCTGGTCTACTTGCAGTAAATAGAGTAGGGAGCCAACTATCCCTCTATACAAAGTCTCATCTACAGGTTTCCCTGCATCATCTTTGCTAAGAGACATACTTGACCCCATAGGAGTCTTCATGGTACTGGATGAATCCATACCATACTTCCTTATCAGTTATAGGGTGAACTTACACTGGCATATGGATAAACCATTCTCAGTCTGTCTAACTTGGAGACCCAAGAAGAACTTAAGTTCCCCCATACTGCTCATCTCAAACTGTCCTTGCATTAGTTTTGCAAACTTTTTGCAAAGACAACTTTCAGTAGACCTAAATATGATGTCATCTACATATATGTGGACTAGTATGATCTTGCCTCTGGATTCCCTAAGGAATAGAGTCTTGTCTATTTTCCCCCTTGTGAACTTATTCTCAATGAGGAAACTAGACAGAGTTTCATACCAAGCCCTAGGGGCTTGTTTTAACCCATACAAAGCCTTCCTAAGTCTATAGACATAATTAGGTTGAGTTGAATCAACAAAACCTGATGACTGTTCCACATAGACCTCTTCCTTTAGATTACCATTCAGAAAAGCTGACTTTACATCCATTTGGTATACTTTAAATCCTTGATAGGTTGCATAGGCCAGGAACATCCTTATGGCTTCCAGTCTGGCTACTGGAGCAAAGGTTTGATCAAAGTCAATACCTTCTTCCTGCCTATATCCTTTAGCAACCAATCTTGCTTTGTTCTTGACAATTACTCCATGTTCATCCATCTTGTTCCTAAAGATCCACTTGGTTCCAATTATATTGTGGTCTTTTGGTTTAGGAACAAGCTCCCAGACCTTGCACATCTTGAACTGATTCAGCTCTTCTTGCATTGCCTCAATCCAATGAGGGTGTAGCATGGCTTCTTCAAACTTCTTTGGCTCTACTTGGGATAGAAAACTGGAGTAGAGTGCTGCACTCAGATTTCTGCTCTTTGTTTGTACCCCTTGTCTTAGATCACCAATGATTTGATCTGCTGGATGATCTCTTAGATGCCTATTAGCTGGAGGCATCCTGGCTTCAGGTTGAACTTCTTCAGTTTCTTCATCTTGCTGCACTCCTTGGACTTCTTCTTCATTAGGTACATGTAGTACTCCCCCTGAACAGCAGTCACTATCTTCTACTTGCTGTCTTGCAGTAGGTTCTTCTTCTATAGTGAGCTTGTCCATCTTCTCAGTTATACCTGTGGAGCTGCAAATACTACTAGACAACTCATTGTTAATAAGTCTAGTTTCATCAAATACTACATGTACAGACTCTTCTACAACTTGAGTAGACAAGTTGTAGACTCTATAAGCCTTACTATTGTTGCTGTACCCAACAAAGATCCCCTCTTGGGACTTGGCAGCAAACTTAGTCAAGTAAGACTTTCCATTGTTAAGTATAAAGCACTTACAAACAAAGATCCTGAAATAGGATAAGTTTGGTTTTCTGTCTTTCACAATCTCATAGGGGGTCTTATTGTGGCTTTTAGTAATGGTAGCCCTATTAATTACATGGCATACAGTATTAACTGCCTCAGCCCAGAAATATTCTGGTAGAGATGTGTCACTTAATAGGGTCCTACCAGCCTCAATCAAGGTTCTATTTTTTCTCTCAGCAATGCCATTTTGCTGAGGTGTTCTTGGTGAAGAAAACTCCTGAAATATCCCAAATTCTTCACATAGTTTTGTTATGCTATCAGACTGAAATTCAGTACCATGGTCACTTCTTATCTTGACCACTGTACTGTCTAGTTCATTCTGAATTTGTTTGACAAAGCTATAGAAGATACTAGGTGTTTCAGATTTCTGTCTAAGGAAGAACACCCAGGAAAACCTTGAGTAGTCATCTACAACTACAAAGGTATAGACCTTCCTACCTAGGCTGTGAACTGGCATAGGACCAAAGAGATTCATATGCAAGAGGTATAAACACCTCACAGCATCTTTGTTTTCAATGCTACTAAAGGTGGATCTAGTCTGCTTGCCCTTTTGACAAGCTGAGCATATTCCATCTTTAATACACTTAACTTGAGAACCATTCCTCACTAACTCTTTGCTAAAGAGTTGGCCAATTGTCTTGTAGTTAAGATGGGCTAGCCTCTTGTGCCATTTGACACAATGAGAGACTTTCTCATCAGCTACAAGACACACTGGAGAACCATTGTTCTCAATTATAATGTCTAGGCAATAGACATTCCTCTTTCTATAACCTGTCAAAATGATCTCTTGATCATTTGACCTCCTGATATGACAACCATCTTTGACAAATGAGATGTCATATCCTAAATCACTCAGTTGACTTATACTAATAAGGTTATGTTTCAAACCTTTAACATAAGCCACTTGAGTAATAGTTATATGGGAGCTAGAAATGTTACCAAAACCCTTGATGATTCCTTTTTCAGAACCACCAAAGGTGACTTTTGGACCATCCTTGATAGGTGTGTAGTCCTTTAGCAATCCCCTAGTTCCAGTCATGTGCCTGGAACATCCACTGTCCAAGTACCATATTGGGGCATGACCACTTTGACTTACCTGCAAAACAGATTAGTTGACCTTAGAACCCAAAGAATTCTTGGGTCCTTGGTGCTGGTTAGTTTGCCTCCTAACAAAGCTACCTGCAGGTCTTCCAACAGGCAGTTTGCTACTCAACTTGGCATTAGAATTATGCCAACAGTGTATGGCAAAGTGGCCTACCTTGCCACAGCACCAGCACTCAAACCTATTGTACCTTTGCTTAGGTACATTCCTAGCTGTTTTATCTACAGCTGCCTTGTTGAGCGCTGGTGCTTTGCCCTTAGTCTTGGACTGAACAGTCCTAGCAGGTTTAGTAAACCCCAGTACAGCTTTACCATTTTGATGAACAAATTCATCAATTAAGGGTAGAACTGACTTTGGTTTAGAAAACCTAGCAACTAAATCTCTCTCCTTCTGAAGACTATTCTCCAGACTTCTGATTTGATCATTCTTAAATGTTATAGTCCCCATCTGAATCATAGTTATGTGCTTCAGTCTGGCTATTTCATTTAGCTTTTGATCAATCATCTTCTCAAAATCAGTTGCAGCAACTTTGAGACTAGCTCTTTCCTTTGCCTGACTCTTGGCTAGGGACTTGCTCTTCTTAAAAGCTTGCAACAGGACTTTATATTCATCTGTCAATTGATGAATATCCCCTTCAGACTCAGATGCACTCTAATCACTTGATGATGATGAATCTGATTCTGAACTAGCACAAGAAATTGAACTTAAAGAACAATTTTGTACCTTACTAGGTACAGACTGCTCCTGGATTTTGTCACATTCTGTTAAGGCCATCAGTCCTTTGCACTGGATGTCCTCTTGCTCATATATGGAGTTCATGATCTGGATGAACTCTTCTTCCTCTTCTTCAGCAAATAGTCCTATGTAAGCTTCAACTTCTGACTCAGTTTCTGAAGAAGACATGTCTGACAAGCCTTTGTCCTTCTTGACAACAAAAGACTTTTCCTTCTTGCCCTTGAATTGAGTCTTTTTCTTATCATTAGACTCTTTCCTTCTCTCAGGACAGTCAGCAATAACATGTCCTTGTCTGTTACAGCAATAGCAAACAATTTTTGATAAAGTTGCTTTGCTTGACTTGGTCTTTTTCCTGTCTTTCTTTGATGACTTCTTGTTCTGATAATAGTCATCTTTGCCCTGTGAAGTGGATGGCTTTGACCTCCACTGTTTCTTCTTTAGAAATTTCTGAAAGTGTCTTGTAAATGCTGCAAAGTCCTCATCACTTTCACTGCTTTCAGACTTTCTGCTTTCTGAATCATCTGACTCAGTCTCAGCTACTTTAGGAGGTGGAGTTGGTGACTTACTTCTGTATTTTCTGGTGGCTTCTGTCTTGAATGCCACTGTCCTTTCCTTATGTTCACTTCCTGTAGTCTTCTCCTCTTCTTTTCTCACCATCAACTGCATCTCATAGGATAGCAGTTTTCCAAACAGTGTTGGTGGAGGGATATCTGCTAACTTTGCCATTTCCCTTATGACACAGATCTTGGTGTCCCAATCCTTTGTTAGGGACCTCAGAAACTTATCATTAAGCTCATAATTACTGAACTCTCTTCCATAGGACATTAGCTCATTGACAATCCTATAGAAATTCTTATAGCATTCTGTGATGCTATCAGACCTACCTTGCTAAAACTTTCATATTCTTGGTTTAACAAAGATTTTCTATCCTGTCTCACTTCTTCAGAACCCTCCATATACACTATCAAGGTATCCCACATCTCCTTAGATGTCTTATAGTGTATCAAGTTCTGAAAGGTTGCATCATCTATGACACTCACAATGATATTCTGAGCCCTCTTGTCCATTATGGCTAGAACTATCTCATCTTTTGTCATTTCAGAGAAGTCTTTAGGTGTTCTCTGATTTGAATTCAGGACTGAAACCTTCATAGGCACATATGACCCTTCTTTAACTGTGATATATATTCTAGGGTCTGAGGCTTCCATAAACAGTCTCACCCTTTCTTTCCAGATGCCAAATATTTCTTTTCTGCAAATGGGCAACTTCATGGATCCAAGTTCCTTATGATTCTCAGTTGAACCCATGTTTCTTGATTTTCTTGATTCCGCAATTTACTTATAATGAATTTGCCAACAGGATCTACTCAGAAAGTTAAGTCCTTTTTGAGTAATCTCACTTTGA
This sequence comes from Platanthera guangdongensis, assembly GCA_039583875.1. Classification (NCBI taxonomy): domain Eukaryota; kingdom Viridiplantae; phylum Streptophyta; class Magnoliopsida; order Asparagales; family Orchidaceae; genus Platanthera; species Platanthera guangdongensis. The sequence goes on along the minus strand of CM077162.1, from coordinate 96,948,843 downwards.
TACCACTTGAAAGAAATTGTACCTAATCACCTAGAGGGGGGGGGGGGGGGGTGAATAGGTGACTAAATCTTTTTAACACTTTTTAGGCAGATTGCAGATTATATCACAGATTTATAACTAATTCTACACAGCAGTCAATCAACAATCACAGCAATCAATCAAGCACACAGTGAACACACAAATTTATAGTGGTTCCCCAAGGTTTGGGTACATCCACTTTCCCCCTTCGCCTATCTAGTAGTGTACTAGATTCGGCCAAACTCCTCCACTATCTCAGATCCTCAGATCTTACACTCAGAACCCCAAAACAGGTTCCTACAGCTCAGGCCCAATGCCCTACAACTCAGTCTTTTTCAAAGACCTACACTCAGCTTCTTCACAAAGCCTACACTCAGCCACAACAGGCCTACACTCAGCCACAACATGCCTATACTCAGAGATAAGAATCTCCTACACTCAGGCACACATGCCCTACCACTCAACCTTTATAATTACAGGCTTACAACTCAGATCCCTAAGGATCCTGCAAGAAAATAAGAATACAAATAATATACCCACAACTCAGAGAAAAGAGAGATGAGTTGATAGGTTCTTGATGAGTTCTTGAATGAACTCTGCTGAGAACAATCTCACTTGGCTTTCTTCAAATCTTCTTGAATGTAGAACACAATAGGATTGATTCTCTGCAGCTGATCTTCAATCACTGCAACTTAAGATTCAGAACTAGGTCTGAACCCTTCTTCACAGCCTGGTTCCAACGGCTGTCTTCTTGGATGGAGCTCTCTCTCTCCAACTACTTAGATCTTCAGATCACTTCAACTGATTTGTGTTAATCTGTGTTGAATCTCTGTTCAATCATCATTTTCTGTTAACAGTATAAGACTATTTATAGGCCTTCTTCATGGTAACCGGCTGATCCGGTTCCTAACAGCTTTCTGACAACTCTGACAGGTGCAGTAGACCGGCTGGAATGGCAGCTGTCAAGTCATCCAGTCAGTTCTTGAAATAACTGTAATTGTCTGAAAGTGTTGAGACAGTCTGTCTTTAAGTGTCGACACTTATAGACTAAGTGTCGACACAAGTTGACTAAGTGTCGACACTAGCCTTCAGGGTGTCGACACAACTCCTTGTGTTGTAAAATTCACTTCTCGACACAGCTTCTTCATCATGTGTCGACACTGATATTCTGTGTCGACACAACTTCTTGTTCTTCGGCACTTAGTTGAATTCTTGTAAGTGTCGACACAACCTCTTTGTGTCGACACATCTTCATGTGTTGAACTTGTTAAGTGTCGACACATCTTTCTTGGTGTCGACACATTCCTTCTGTGTTGATACTTGCTGAGTGTCGACACAGCTTTCTTGGTGTCGACACTTTCTTCATGTATTGAGTCTTCTGCTGAGTGTTGACACATTCTTTCTTGTGTCGACACTTTCTTCAAGTGTTGAGTCTTTTGCTGAGTGTCGACACATTCTTTATCATGTCGACAATTATACTTAGACTCTGCTGACTTTTGCTGAGTGTCGACACAACCTCCAAGTGTCGACACTTTCTGATGTAGACACAGTTCCTCTAGGTGTCGACACTGCTGTTAAGTGTCGACACAGCTTTACTGGACTTTTCTTCATTGAGTGTCGACACAACCTGTATGTGTCGACACTTTCTATCTGGTGTCGACTCTGCATCCCTAGTGTCGACACAATTACTCCAAGTGTCGACACTGCTTGCCTGAGTGTCGACACAAGTCTTCTTAAGTGTCGACACTTTGCTCCTGGGTGTCGACACATGGACTTAGAATCTTTTCAGCCTTTCCCTGCAAATACTTAACTTGCACAACTAAACTCAAAACACATTAAATACATTTTGATGTATATCATTGAGTAGGGTGAGGCTTCTTCAAATCAGGTACATTTAAACGAATGTACCAAACAGTATTGATGTTAAAAACTTCTGCTAGAATGCTATGAGTTAGGATGCGCAACTCTGATATTAACCCGTGACTTCGACGCCTGTTTTGTGGCATATGATGTGGGGCCCCAGCCGGACCTTCTATTATATGCTACATGAACGGATGAAGTCGTTACACTTGAAATCCCCAAGAAGTCTTGCATATATATCCGAAAATGTGTAGTACGAAATATGCATATTGCGTGAAACCCATCTATACAGGTTGATCTAGATTGGTGATGTTTTATTTTGCACACCGGAGAATACTCCGCGTATAAACGAGTGTTGTGTGGAGTCAGTGGGTTGTGCCTGTGAAGTGGAGTAGCAGGAAGTACTGGAGTGGAATTCCTAGAAAATACCCTTGAAGTGCATGTGATGTATGCTTTGAAAGTCCAATGTTTCTAGCACCACAGGTAGCTGTAGGGTTTTCTGGATGGTTGGTCCAGATATGGTTTGGGCTGGGTACAGAAAGTGTTCTGTCATTAACGCCAGACGATTGTGGTTGTCGCTGGCAATATTTCCTAGCTAAACTATGATTGTGAAGCCAGTCCTTGGAGGATAGCGTGGCTATTGTGTGAGTTGCAAGATCTTAAAGGCCAATGTGCCGAACGGGTAAGGGGAAAGGCGACCCACGTCATTTGGACGATTTGAGCAACAGGATTGGCTGAACTGGACACGCGTTATGTCTAGACCAACTGGTAGACCTAAGTTTTTGGTCTCATTGGAGCACATAATGAGAGTCTTAGGACTGCTTGCCATTAAGACTAAAATGCTCAAACTTGCCGTTTTGTCTAGGACCTCTGAATGGTGGTGGGACCATGGTTTTCCGGTACACTGATAATGTGCCCTGAGTACACAGAGCGTCGGGCCGCGTGGTCGACATTTGTGATATATTGATGGTGCGTGAGTGCACATCTTGTGTTATATCTTCTTATAAAATTCTATGCCTGTAGGGAAGAAATACCGCTACCCCGGGTAAGGGGTAGAGTCATTATAAATTGGTCAGCTGAATGCTGACCGTTGCTTTGTTTGCCACCATTGTGGTGGTTTGTCCACTACAGGTGCTGTAGAGCCGAGCAGAAAATAGTTTTCTGAAGCCCTTGCTGCTACTGTTGCTGCTATGCTGCCACTCGAAGGCCAATTAAAGAACTATTTTGCTATTTTCATGTGTGGTCAGCTTGCGTGCCGATGTATGTAATCCACACTTGTAAAGGATAACTGTAAGGTCTTAAGGTCAAACATGTGGTGTATGTTGTATACATTCCTTGGAGATATATATAGATATGTTGTTTATATATAGTGGACATTCATGCCAAATGCTTCTGCTAGAATGCTCTGAGTTAGGATGCATGTTGTAGTCTTTGAGATTAACATATGACCTCGCCGTCTGTTTGTGGTATATAGTGTGGTGCCCCGGCCAGACCTTCAATTATATGTCATGCAACGAATGGAGGTGTTACACGGTAGACCTTGTTCGAATATGAGCCATTAATGAGGAATCATCTATAAATAGAAACGAGTTATTTCAGGAAACCCCAATCGTTATCTAATTGCAAATTGTGAAAAACAATCAGAAATTCAAAATCGTTTTCACAAAGATCTGTCGCTGACAACTCTTCCAATCCGTGATTCCTCCTGTAAAGAAAAGACTTGATCAATTGCAAGATTCTAGATTCACATTCGTTCGAAGATCAGTCGTTTCTTAGATCATATTTGTGTTGTTAATTTCAGATTATTTTTCTTCATCAAGATTCCAGTCAGTGCTTTCAAGCAACGCAGAAGGGCTATTTTTTGATCTGAGAAACAGAGTTTCTTTTCAAACAATATTTTTTTTTGCTTTGTAGGAAGTTTGTTCTTCCAAGTTTTTTGTAGATCCTTGTTGTAGGGTCAAGTGCAGGGGAAGTTGTTTTTCGAGATTGTAAGAGCTGAATACTTTCTGTGTAGGATTATTTAAGTTTGATTTAGTGAAGTAGTCGACTCTAACACTAAATGCTCGATAGGCAAGGTGGGACAGTGGACGTACCCATTTTAGGGAACCACTATAAATCCTTTTGTCTATGTTATGCTTATTCTCTTGTTCTGTGCGCTTTAATTTTTACTAGATTTTTATTCCGCTACAAACCGCAAGACTCACCTATTCTCCCCCTCTAGGTTATTTAGGCTTACAAATAGATACTTTCAGTACCTTATATGTTATTATGTTCTATTCAGACAATTAAGGCCCATGCGCTGGGAGATGATGATTATACGGTATGTTTTGAGCTGATGGAAATAGAGGTTAACGTGAAGGATGTACCAGTTGTTCAGGACTTCCCAGATATTTTTCCAGAAAAGCTATCGGTATTACCCCCGCACAGAGAAGTGGAATTTCATATCAAGCTACTACCGAATGCCAAGCCCATCTCTCGAGCCCCATACATCATGGTCTCAAAGGAGCTAACTGAGTTTCAAGTGCAGCTACAGGAACTAGTGGGCTATGGATTTGTTTGCCCCAGTTCCTCTCCATGGGGAGCTTTAGTCTTATTTGTAAAGAAGAATGATGGATCACTGCGATTGTATATAGATTATCAGGAGCTCAACCAACTGACAGTGTGAAACACCTATCCCTTGCCCCAGATCGACAAGCTATTCGATCAGATTGTGTGAATGCATTGGTTCTCCAAGCTAGATTTGCGATCAGTGTACTTTCAGTTGAGCATACAAGAGGAAGATATCAAAAAAATACATCTTTAAGATTGAGATATGGCTAATACGAGTTCAATGTGATGTCATTTGGACTCACAAATGCCCCCTCTGCATTCATGAGCTTGATGAACGGGGTGTTTGAGCCGCATTTGGATACCTTTGTCATCATATTCATTGATGACATTTTGTTCTACTTAATGATAGAGAAGAAACATGTCAGGCACTTGGCCTTACTTTTGGAGAAGTTGTGGGAGCACTGTTTGTTTGCTAAGTTCAACAAGTGTGTGTTTTGGCTCTGAAAATTTGCTTTCTTGTGCCATATTATTAGTGGAGCTAGACTAGCAGTAGATCTGGCCAAGGTGCGTACCGTGAAGGAGTGGTCGTCTTTGACAATCGATGTGGGAAGTTTCCTCAAACTTGTTGGGTACTATCGCAAGTTCATGGAAGGGTTTTCAAATATCGCCCTTCCCCTCACCGCTCAGATTAAAAAGGGTGTAACATTTGTGTGGGGACCCGAGTGTGAGATTGTATTTCAAGAACTGAAGTACCGTCTTACTTGCGTGCCAATCCTTTCCCTTCCACCCGGGAAGGAAGGAATTTAGATTTCCATAGATGCATCTTATCAGGTCTTGGGGGAGTTATTGATGCAGCATGGGTACATTATTGTGTATGCCTCGAGGAAACTTAAGAAGCATGAGGTGAATTGCCCAGTGCGTGATTTAGAGCTGGGAGCATGGTCTTTGCCCTAAAAATTTGGAGACACTATATCTACGACATACACTACGGGATCTTTTCATATCATAAGAACCTGAAGTACATCCACACCCAGAAAGATCTTAACTTGAGAAAATGGTGGTGGCTGGTGTTTCTATGCAATTTTGAGAGTACATTGAACTACCACCCTGGGATGGCAAACACATTGTTAGAGGCTCTAAGAATAAAGGCACCCTCATCAAGCCCCAAGTCACGCTTGACGGCTATGGAGTTGGCTCGAGTACTCGAGGAGATGGAGATTACGCTGCTATCTAAGTATCATTCTGAGACCTATACGAAGTACTTGTCCACCATGTGTATAGTTTGTGACATCCGTGATCGTATTCATCCAGAGCAAGGGAAGGATGCTCCTCTGGCATCTATGTTCCAAGTGATTCTGGGAGGATTATCCGAGGGGTATACGCTAAAAGATGACCTCATTCATTTATATGACAGACTTTACATTCCCTCAGGTGGTAGGATTCGGGAAGATATCTGGAGAGAGGCCCATTGTATCAAGTGTTCGATGAATCCCGAGATTGCCAAGATGCACACTGACTTCCGGAGGACCATGTTTTGGCCATAAATGAAGAAAGATGCCACATGCTATGTTACGTACTGCGAGGCTTGTCAAAAGGTGATGGTGGAGTGCAAGAGCCTTGGAAGAATTATTACAGTCATTGCCCATCCTCGAGTGGCAGTTCGAGGATATTTCCATGAACTTTATTCACGACCGTCCCCACTCTTTTTCCAAGAATGAATCAGTTTGGGTGATAGTAGATCGCTTGAAAAAGGTTGTCAGGTTCATCCTGGTGAGGAAGGAGGCATAAGTCGATGTTTTGGTGCGTCTCTGCGTGGATCAGTTCATTCGGTACCATGGTGTGCCCAAAATAATATATTCAGACCGTGATGGTCGTTTCACATCTAAGGAATAAAGGGCTGTTCAGGTGTATTTGGGCTCTCTCCTTACCTTCATCATGACTTTTCATCCACAGACTGACGGCCAGTCTGAGAGGACTATCAAGATTATAGAGGACTTGCTGCAATTATGTGTTATGGACAGTGGAGAGCCATATGAGAGACTTCTACTATTAATATAGTTTTCATATAAAAACTATCACCAGTAAAGCATCGGAATGGCACCCTATGAGGCACTTTATGGTAGGAGGTGCAAAACTCCTTTATCATGGGTCCAGGAAGAGGATCCAAAGGCATTGTGAGTGGAGTACATCAATGACACCGACGCTATGATTAGGCTGATCTGGGACCGCATGCTAGAGACTCGGAGACGACATGCAAGGTACTATGATGCGAAACACAGGATGGTGGAATTCTTAGTGGGTGATAAGGTATTCTTGAAGATTAGACCTATGCATGGAGTGTTGCGTATTTGTCAAAGGAAGAAGCTAAGCCCGTGTTATATGGGGCCTTATACCATTTTGGAGAGGATTGCTCCCTTTACTTATAGGCTGACGCTATCAATGGAACTGAAAAACTTATACGATGTCTTATATATGTCTTCCCTTCGGAAGGCACTACTTCATTCTGATCAGTATGTCACCGCTACTTCTGGCCAAGTGGCATTTGATAGATCTATCTGGCTAGAGCCTGTATGGAGAGTTGATACTGACATACGAAGGCTGAGGCAAAAGAGTGTTCTTTTGGTAAAGGTACTGTGGTCCTACCAAGGGAAAGAGGAAGACACTTGGGAGCCTATAGACCTTATGCAGCAACGCTACCCGGGATTGTTTCCCCAAGGTAAATCCGAAACTTGCCTTAAAAACCTCGTACTCTGATACCCGAATACCTAACCTCAATTTTGGGAACAATTTTTTTTTATTTATTTGTAGGATTTTATAACGTCCCATTTTGAAAGAAATGGTACCTAATCACCTAGAGGTGGGGGGGGTGGTGAATAGGTGACTAAATCTTTTTTTAAACTTTTTAGGCAGATTGCAGATTATATCACAGATTTATAACTAATTCTTCACAACAATTAATTAGCAATCACAGAGAACACAAGCACACAGTGAACACTCAGATTTATAGTGGTTCCCCAAGGTTTGGGTACATCCACTTTCCCCCTTCGCCTATCTAGTAGTGTACTAGATTCTGCCAAACTTCTCCACTATCTCAGATCCTCAGATCTTACACTCAGAACCCCAAACAGGTTCCTACAGCTCAGGCCCAAGGCCGTAAAACTCAGTCTTCTCCAAAGACCTACACTCAGCCACAAGGCCTACACTCAGCCACAACATGCCTACACTCAGAGAAATAGTTCTCCTACACTCAGGCACACAGGCCCTACCACTCAGCCTTTATAATTGCAGGCTTACAACTCAGATCCCTAAGGATCCTACAAGAAAATAAGAATACAAAGAATATACCTACAACTCAGAAAAGAGAGATGAGTTGATAGGTTCTTGATGAGTTCTTGGAAGAACTCTGCTGAGAACAATCTCACTTGGCTTTTCTTCAAAGCTTCTTGAATGTAGAACACAATAGGATTGATTCTCTGCAGCTTATCTTCAATCACTGCAACTTAAGATTCAGAACTAGGTCTGAACCCTTCTTCACAGCCTGGTTCCAACGGCTGTCTTCTTGGAAGGAGCTCTCTCTCTCCAACTTCTTAGATCTTCACTTGATTCTTCAATGAATATCTAGATCTTATGTGTATCACTTGATGTGTTGATCATCTCTTTCTGTTGACAGTATAAGCCTTTATATAGGCCTTCTTCATAGTGACCGGCTGATCCGGTTCCTAACGGCTTTCTGACATCTCTGACAGTTGCAGTAGACCGGCTGGAATGGCAGCTGTCATGCCATCCAGTCACTTCTTGAAATATTTATAATTGTTTGAAAGTGTCGAGACTGTCTGTCTTTAAGTGTCGACACTTATAGATCAAGTGTCGACACAAGTTGATTAAGTGTCGACACAAGCCTTCAAGGTGTCGACACAAGCCTTCAAGGTGTCGACACAACTCCTTGTGTTGTAGAATTGACTTCTCGACACAGCTTCTTCAATATGTGTCGACACTGATATTGTGTGTCGACACAACTCCTTTTCTTCAGTACTTAGTTGAATTCTTGTAAGTGTCGACACAACTCCTTTGTGTCGACACATCTTCATGTGTTGAACTTGTTCAGTGTCGACACATCTTCTTGGTGTCGACACATGCCTTCAGTGTTGATACTTGCTGAGTGTCGACACTGCTACTTGTGTCGACACATTCTTCTTCTGTTGAGACTTTGACTGAGTGTCGACACATCTCCTTTGTGTCGACACTTGTACTTAGAATTTTTGTTGAACTTTGCTGAGTGTCGACACAGCCTCCTAGTGTCGACACATTTTTCATGTATTGAGTCTTCTGCTGTGTGTCGACACATTCTTCATTGTGTCGACACATTCTTCATGTGTTGAGTCTTCTGCTGAGTGTCGACACTTTCTTTATTATGTCGACACTTTCTTCATGTGTTAGTCTTCTGCTATGTGTCGACACATTTTTCATTATGTCGACACTTATACTTAGACTCTGCTGAAATTTGCTGAGTGTCGACACAGCCTCCAAGTGTCGACACTTTCTGATGTAGACACAGTTCCTCTGGGTGTCGACACTGCTTCTAAGTGTTGACACAGCTTCACTCAACTTCTCTTCATTGAGTGTCGACACAACCTGTATGTGTCGACACTTTCTGTCTGGTGTCGACTCTGCATCCCTAGTGTCGACACAATTACTCCAAGTGTCGACACTGCATGTCTGGGTGTCGACAAAAGTCTTCTTAAGTGTCGACACTTCCCTTCTGGGTGTCGACACATGGACTTAGAAACTTTTCAGCTTTCCCTGTGAATACTTGACCTGCACAACTAAACTCAAAATACATCAAATACATTTTGATGTATATCATTGAGTAGGGTGAGGCTTCTTCAAATCAGGTACATTTAATCCAATGTACCCAACAATCTCCCCCTATTTGGAGAAGTCATAACCCTTAGTCAATGATATACACCATACAGAATAAAATCATAGCATGATGTAAAATAGGATTATGCAATCAGGGAAAGTACATAAACATGTATTAAACAAAACATGTACACACATATATATCTCAGAACAATTATGTAATAGATTTTTCACACAACACATTGTTCTAATAACTTTGTCATATTCATTATACAAAAGTTTACAGAGTGTTTTAATACTAGTGATTACATAGTAAACTTAAGATAATGCTATTCTATTTTTGCTCAGTCTCCTTGATAACTATGCCCTTCCCAGACTGTATCTTTGCTTGCACAGGGGCTTCAGCATCTTCAGTAGCAGCAGGCTTCTTGCCTTTAAGATTCTTCTTTGTCTGCTCTTCAACCTTGATCTTTTGCCTCTCAAAGTAATGATAAGGCTTGGGAAAGTACTTGCAAGGCTCCTGGGCAGTAGGAGGTAGCTTTCCCATCTTTGCCTTTCTTCTATACTGCACAATTGATTCTTGTCTGTTCTCATGTTTCCTCCACTCCACATCACAATACCATTTGCCTCTGTCCACAATATTGTCTTTGGCAGCCTTCCATGCAGTTAAGATAATATTCCTTGAAGTGGGGCTCCACTGTTCAAAGTCAGGCCTTTGTTCAGCTTGCTCTCTGAACCTTTTCTTAGACAATTTAGTCTCTTGTTCTTTTAGCAACAAAGCTTCTTGCTCTTTCAGTATAGCCTCAGATACTGGCTGAACCACTTTTTCTAGGATAACCTTCTGATTTCCCTCAGGTGGGCTATACATTGTTTGTATATCAGCATGTATCATATCAAAGTTTGGAGGAGGGTAGATTACTTGAGCCACTTCAGGTTGCTCCCCTCCTAGATATGCAGGATTTATCCCAGACTCTGCAATATTATCATCATCACACAATGGAGGATATCCAAGGGTGGCTCTGATGGAATTGGAAATCCATTTTGCATGATCAGAGCTGGCTTTGACTAACACCCTCTCCCCCTTTATGACTTCTCTAACCATGTGATCCCTCAGATCATCTTTCTGAAATCTTATTTGTGCATCCAAATAGTTTACTCCATCCTTAAAGTAAGGTTTCAACCTTTGGAGTTTGTCAGTTATTATCTTCTGAGAGTCTTGTATTGCAGTCTTAACAACAGTTATTCCCTCTTGGAATGCTTTATCAAAGTCTGCTTTAGTTGTAGCATTAGCTATAGTCTGCCCTGCAGCTATATTCTTCATCTCTGTGACAATTGCATTGTGTGAAGCAGTCAAATTGTCATTCATCCTGAGCTGGTTCTCCAGAACATATCCTTGCTTCAGTGCAATGTCATCCACTTGAGCTTTGATTTTCTCCTGATGAGTAGCTAGATAGACTACTGCATTCCCTACCTTGTGGAAGCAGTCAGTCATCTCCTTCTTATTTAGATTCATCTCAAATCTAATAGACTTAATGTCTTGGGCCAGATCAAATTGTAAAGACTTATGCCCCTCATCCATATATGTTTCTAGTGATTTCCTTTGCTCATTAAGCTTTATTTGCATTGCAACCATCAGAGAATTGTAATCTACAGATGGTGCTGGCTGTGGTGTAGGCTGTGATGCAATAGTTTGTAAAGTCTTTTTATAAGTTTGGCTCCTTCTTTTAAATACTTTGAATTTCCTCTTTTTGGCTCTGGCAGGCTCCTCATCCTCAAAAGCAGATGTGCTTGCTATTTATACCCTCTCCCTAGGTAGCTCCTCAACATCCTTTGGCTTCTCAGGCTCTGTCCTTGCAGTTTCTTCTACAATTACTACTTGCTCCCCCTCAACATGAGAATTCTCCCCCTCAGCAGCATCACTTTCCTTCTCAAAGTCTGTTTGGTCCAGATTAAGGAAGAGATCTTCCATTGTAAACTCTTGTTGAGGTTGTGGTGGAGAATTCCTGATCTCATCAGCTACTTGATCAGATACTACTTGATCTGCAACAGATGTGTCCTCCATGACAACATCTTGGGGTTGGCTAGGTGTTTGAGGTTGCTCAAGTATGGTTTGAGTTGCTCTTTCACTTTCTAGAGGAGTTGACTCTTCAACCAGTAGAGACTCCCCCTGGATAGAATCCTGGTGAAGAGGGCTAACCAGTGGTAGCTCCCCCTGCCTGTCTGCAGCTACTTGTCTATCTGGAGACTTGCCAATAGTTTTAGTTTCTTGTTCATCATCTGGTGTAAAGACAACATGCACTTCAGAGCTACTAGATGATTCTTGAGCCACTGGGGCTATCTTCTTCTTCTTCTTCTTTTGTGGTGTTACCTTCTCAGGTGATGACAATTCCTTTGTCAAGACCCTATCCCACCTTGAGAAGATCCTCATGTCCATCTTCCTCATGTGGTTGATTTTTGATCCTGCAGCTTGACTCATTACCTCTGGTATAGTACCAGGTAGGTATACACTAAGAATCCTACCCAAATTTGGCTTCTTCATGCTCTCTTTAATCTTATCAAAGACTACTACATACCAATCAGTTTTCAATGTGAAGATAATCCTTGTCATGAGACTGAACATATGGGCTGATACCCTTTCATGCCCTCCAGGCTTACTCAAGATCACCTTGCCAATAATTTCTGAGAGAAATTTGCCTTGGCTGTTCATCCCCTTTCTATTGAACACTGATCCAATTTTCATATTGGAATCCAAACCACACCAAGTTAATGTTTCCCAAGTTTTAGAAGCAGAAACATTCTCTTCTTCCTTAGTCCTTGGTAACTGAAGTATCTTTCTCAGACTTTTAGGTGAGATCTTCACCTTTTCTCCATGAACCCTTGACTTTATCTTGAATCCAAATTCGTCTAGGGTTGCTCCATTCAGAAATTCTAGAACTTCTTTATTCCAGATCTTTGTCGTCTCTGAAACAAGAAAATCTAACCCTGAGTTTGCAACTAGGGTTACCACAGCCTTGATCTCTGATTCTGCGTCATCAAAAACATGCCGCACCAGTTCATAGCCTTCATTGACGTTCTCTTCGAGCTTTGGCGCCATTAGGGTTTGAAGAATTTGAATAGAGAGAAGAGAGGTGTCGACACACAAGTTTGGTCTCGAAACTTTGGTGAGCGTGTCGACAGACAATGTTGAAACCCTATTTATACCTTTCTAGAGTTGAAGATGAAAGGGCGCGTCAATAAACTTAAATTGTGTCGACACTGTTGAAAAGTGTCGACACAGACTTATAATGTCTCGACAACAATGTGTCGACACAAGTATAGTCGACAGAACATATGTGTCGACACTTGTTTATGTGTCGACACCGCTTAGCTCGACACATAGTCGAGACTTTACTTCACTAATTCTGAGTAAAGCCTAAGTGTCGACACCACCTTGGATGTGTCGACACCTACTCATCATGTGTCGACACTAATTCTCTGAAGTGTCGACACCAACTTCCTAGATATGTCGACACCTTTTCTCTGAAGTGTCGACACCAACTCTCTGTCTCGACACAGACAACTCTGTGTGTCGACACTATTTTACTTAGCCATTTCTGTAAACTTATTCTAAGTTTATCATACCTAATTCAATTTTAAACCTATTGAACTTGGTTTCTTCTAGGTGCTTAGTATACATGTCAGCTAGTTGATTATCTGTATTTACATACTCTAAGTCATATATCTTCTTTTTCTACATGTTCCCTTAGAAAATGATATTTTATTTCAATATGTTTAGTTCTACTATAGGAAACAAGATTGTTTACAATAGATATAACACTTGTAGAATCACAAAATAGTGGTGTTCTACTTACTTGAATACCATAATCCTCAAGCTGATGTTGTATCCATAGAAGTTGAGCACAGCAACTTCCTGCAGCCACATACTCTGATTCTGCTGTGGAGATAGCCACACTTGTTTGTTTCTTGCTACTCCATGAAATCAGTCTTCCACCTAGGAATTGACAGGTTCCAGTTGTACTTTTCTATCTTCTTTGCAGTCTGCAAAATCTGCATCTGAATAACCTGTTAGATCAAAGTCTCCATTCCTAGGGTACCAAAGGCCTAGATAAGGAGTGCCCTTTAGATATCTCAGTATCCTTTTGACTGCTGTCAAATGAGACTCTTTAGGGCATGCTTGATACCTAGCACAGACACATGTAGCATACATGATATCTGGTCTACTTGCAGTCAAATATAGAAGGGAGCCAACTATCCCTCTATACAAAGTCTCATCTACAGATTTCCCTGCATCATCTTTGACAAGAGACATAATTGACCCCATAGGAGTTTTCATGGTACTAGATGAATCCATACCATACTTCCTTATCAGTTCTAGGGTGAACTTAGACTGGCATATGGATAAACCATTCTTAGTCTGTCTAACTTGGAGACCCAAAAAAAACTTAAGTTCCCCCATACTGCTCATCTCAAATTGTCCTTGCATAAGTTTTGCAAACTTTTTGCAAAGACTACTTTCAGTAGACCCAAATATTATATCATCTACATATATTTGGACTATTATGATCTTGCCTCTGGATTTCCTAAGGAATAGAGTCTTGTCTATTTTCCCCCTTGTGAACTTATTCTCAATGAGGAAACTAGACAGAGTTTCATACCAAGCCCTAGGAGCTTGTTTTAACCCATACAAAGCCTTCCTAAGTCTATAGACATAATTAGGTTGAGTTGAATCAACAAAACCTGTTGGCTGTTCCACATAGACCTCTTCCTTTAGATTACCATTCAGAAAGGCTGACTTAACATCCATTTGGTATACTTTAAATCCTTGATAGGTTGCATAGGCCAGGAACATTCTTATGGCTTTCAGTCTGGCTACTAGAGCAAAGGTTTGATCAAAGTCAATACCTTCTTCCTGCCTATATCCCTTAGCAACCAGTCTTGCTTTGTTCTTGACAATTACTCCATGTTCATCCATCTTGTTCCTAAAGATCCACTTGGTTCCAATTATGTTGTGGTCTTTTGGTTTAGGAACAAGCTCCCAGACTTTGCACCTTTTGAACTGATTCAGCTCTTCTTGCATTGCCTCAATCCAATGAGGGTCTAGGATGGATTCTTCAAACTTTTTTGGCTCTACTTGGGATAGAAAACTGGAGTAGAGTGCTGCACTCAGATTTCTTCTCCTTGTTTGTACCCCTTGTCTTATATCACCAATGATTTGATCTGCTGGATGATCTCTTAGATGCCTATTAGCTGGAGGCATCCTGGCTTCAGGTTGAACTTCTTCAGTTTCTTCAACTTGCTGCACTCCTTGGACTTCTTTTACATCAGGTACATGTAGTACTCCCCCTGGACAACAACCACTATCTTCTACTTGCTGTCTTGCAGTAGGTCCTTCTTCAATAGTGAGCTTGTCCATCTTCTTAGTCACACCCGTGGAGCTGCAAATACTACTAGACAACTCATTGTTAATAAGTCTAGCTTCATCAAATACTACATGTACTGATTCTTCTACAACTTGAGTAGACAAGTTGTAGACTCTATAAGCCTTACTATTGTTGCTGTACCCAACAAAAATTCCCTCTTGGGATTTGGCAGCAAACTTGGTCAAGTAAGATTTTCCATTGTTAAGTATAAAGCATTTACAACCAAAGATCTTGAAATAGGATAGGTTTGGTTTTCTGCCTTTTACAATCTCATAGGGGGTCTTATTGTGGCTCTTAGTAATGGTAGCGCTATTAATTACATGGCATGCAGTATTAACTGCCTCAGCCCAGAAGTATTCTGGTAGAGATGTATCACTTAATAGGGTCCTACCAGCCTCAATCAAGGTTCTATTTTTCCTCTCAGCAATGCCATTTTGCTGAGGTGTTCTTGGTGAAAAAAATTCCTGAAATATCCCAAATTCTTCACATAGTTTTGTCATACTATCAGACTGGAATTCAATACCATGGTCACTTCTTATTTTGACCACTGTACTGTCTAACTCATTCTGAATTTGTTTGACAAAGCTATAGAAGATACTAGGTGTTTCAGATTTCTGTCTAAGGAAGAACACCCAGTAAAACCTTGAGTAGTCATCTACAATCACAAAAGTATAGACCTTCCTACCTAGGCTGTGAACTGGCATAGGACCAAAGAGATGCATATGCAAGAGGTATAAACACCTCACAGCATCTTTGTTTTCAATGCTACTAAATGTGGATCTAGTCTGCTTGCCCTTTTGACAAGCTGAGCATATTCCATCTTTAATACACTTAACTTGAGGACCATTCCTCACTAACTCTTTGCTAAAGAGTTGGCCAATTGTCTTGTAGTTGAGATGGGCTAGCCTCTTGTGCCATTTGACACAATGAAAGACTTTCTCATCAGCTACAAGACACACTGGAGAACCATTAATCTCAACCATAATGTCTAGGCAATAGACATTGCTCTTTCTATAACCTGTCAAAATGATCTCTTGATCATTTGACCTCCTGATATGACAACCATCTTTGACAAATAAGATGTCATATCCTACATCACTCAGTTGACTTATACTAATAAGATTATGTTTCAAACCTTTAACATAAGCCACTTGAGTAATAGTTATATGGGAGCTAGAAATGTTACCAAAACCCTTGATGATTCCTTTTTCAGAACCACCAAAGGTGACTTTAGGACCATCCTTGATTGGTGTGAAGTCCTTTAACAATCCCCTAGTTCCAGTCATGTGCTTGGAACATCCAATGTCCAAGTACCATATTGGGGCATGGCCACTTGGACTCACCTGCAAAACTGATTAGTTAACCTTAGAACCCAAAGAATTCTTGGGTCCTTGGTGCTGGTTAGTTTGCCTCTTAACAAAGCTACCTGTAGATCTTCCAACAGGCAGTTTGCTACTCAACTTGGCATTAGAATTATGCCAACAGTCAATGGCAAAGTGGCCTACTTTGCCACAACACCATCACTCAAATCTATTGTACCTTTGCTTAGGTACATCCCTTGCTGTTTTATTTACAGCTGGCTTGTTGAGAGCTGGGGCTTTGCCCTTAGACTTGGACTTTACAGTCCTAGCAGGGTTAGTAAACCACATTCCAGTTTTACCCTTGTGAGGTATAAACTCATCAATCAAAGGTAGAACAGACTTAGGTTTAGAAAACCTTGCAACAATGTCTCTCTCCTTCTGAAGATTAATCTCCAGATTTCTGATTTGATCATTCTTAAATGTTATAGTTCCCATCTGAATAACAATTTTGTTATTCAGTCTGGCTATTTCATTTAACTTTTGATCAATCAGCTTATCAAAATCAGTTGCAGACATTTTGAGACTTACAATCTCCTTAGACTGACTCTTGACCAAGGATTTGCTTTTCTTAACTACTTGCAACAGAACTCTATATTCATCAATCAATTGATTAATATCCCCTTCTGATTCAGATCCACTGGCATCATTTGATGCTGATGTAACTGAATCAGAACTAGCACTAGAAATTGAACTTAAAGAACAATTTTGTACCTTACTAGGTCCAGGCTGATCCTGGATTTTGTCACCTTCTGTTAAGGCCATCAGTCCTTTGCACTGAATGTCCTCTTGCTCATATATAGAGTTCATTATCTGGATGAACTCCTCTTCCTCTTCTTTAGCAAACAATCCTATGTATGCTTCAGCTTCTGACTCAGTTTCTGAAGAAGATATATCTGACAGGCTTTTAACCTTCTTGGCAACAAAAGACCTTTCCTTCTTGCACTTGAATTGAGTCTTTTTCTTATCATTAGACTCTTTCCTTTTCTCAGGACAGTCAGTAATAACATGTCCTTGTCTGTTACAGCAATAGCAAACAATTTTTGATAAAGTTGCTTTGCTTGACTTGGTCTTTCTCCTGTCTTTCTTTGATGACTTCTTGTTCTGATAATAGTCATCTTTGCCCTGTGAAGTGGATGACTTTGACCTCCACTGTTTCTTCTTTAGAAACTTCTAAAAGTGTCTTGTGAATGCTGTAAAGTGTTGGGTACATTGGTTTAAATGTACCTGATTTGAAGAAGCCTCACCCAATTCAATTATATACATCAAAATGTATTTGATGTGTTTTTGAGTTACTTGTGCAGGTTAAGTATTTGCAGGACTGAAGCAAAAATTTCTAAGTTCATGTGTCGACACCCAGAGGGAAAGTGTCGACACTTAAGAAGACTTGTGTCGACACCCAGGCAAGCAGTGTCGACACTTGGAGTCATTGTGTCGACACCTGGGATGCTGAGTCGACACCAGACACAAAGTGTCGACACAAGGAGCTGTGTCGACACTCAATGAAGAAAGCACAGTAAAGCAGTGTCGACACTTAACAGCAGTGTCGACACCCAGTGAAGCTGTGTCTACACCAGAAAGTGTCGACACTTGGAGCTGTGTCGACACTCAGCAAAAGTCAGCAGAGACTAAGTATAAGTGTCGACACTCAGAACAATGTGTCGACACTCAACAGAATAGTCAGCACTTGAAGTAAGTGTCGACACCCAGAACAATGTGTCGACACTCAGCTGAAGACTCAACACTTGAAAAAAGTGTCGACACATGGAGCTGTGTCGACACTTAGCAAAGAACAGCAAGATCGACAAAATATTCTAAGTACAAGTGTCGACACTAAGGAGATGTGTCGACACTCAGCTGAAGTCTCAACAGAAGAATCATGTGTCGACACAAGGAGCTGTGTCGACACTCAGCAAGTATCAACATAGAAGACTATGTGTCGACACCAAGAAGTAGTGTCGACACTTAACAGATTCAACACAAGAAGTTGTGTCGACACAAAGGAGATGTGTCGACACTTAGAAGAATTCAGCCAAAGATAAAAGATCAAGTACTTGTGTCGACACTCAATTTCAGTATCGACACATGCAGAAGAAACTGTGTCGAGACATAGAATCTACAACACAAGGAGTTGTGTCGACACCTTGTAGACTTGTTTCGACACTTACACAACTTGTGTCGACACTTGGTCTATAAGTGTCGACACTTAAAGACAGAAAGTCTCGACTCTTTCAGACAGTTAGAGAACTTTCAAGAACTGACTGGATGACTTGACAGCTGCCGTTCCAGCCGGTCTACAGCACCTGTCAGAGATGTCAGAAAACAGTTATGAACCGGAGCAGCCGGTTACCATGAAGAAGGCATATAAATAGGCTCATACAGTCTACAGAAACTGTTGTTGTAGCTGTTGTTCAAGTAATTGAAGTAATTCAACAAGCGGTTCACAGAATTATTGATCAAGTATCAAGACAAGAAGATCTTGCAGTCCAAGTGCAGATCTAAGAAGTTGGAGAGAGAGGGCTCCATCCAAGAAATCAGCCATTGGAACTAGGCTGAGAAGAAGGATTCAGATTCATTCTGGATCTTAAGAAGCAGAGGTCAAGGATCAACTGCAGAAGGAATCAGTCTTATTCAGTTCTACTTTCAAGAAGCTTTGAAGAAAGCTAAGTCAGATTGAATCCAGCTGAGTTCTTCCAAGAACTCATCAAGAAACTCACAACTCCCCTCTCTTGTCTTTGGGTTGTTGAGTTAATATTTGTAAAATCATTTTTATCTTGTAGGATCCTTTGGATCTGAGTGATTGTAAGCCTGTAATTATAAAAGCTGTGGGTAGGGCTTGAGAGCCTGAGTGTAGGAGATTGAGATCTCTGAGTGTAGGCCTTTTTGTGGCTGAGTGTAGGCCTTGTTGGCTGAGTGTAGGCCTTTGTGGCTGAGTGTAGGCTTTGTGGAAAAGCTGAGTTGTAGGGCCTTGGGCCTGAGGTGTAGGAACCAGTTTGGGTTCTAAGACAGTGGTGAAGTTTGGCCGAATCTAGTATACTGCTAGATAGGCGAAGGGGGAAAGTGGATGTACCCAAAGCTTGGGGAACCACTATAAATCTCTGTGTCTGCTGTGATTGTGATTTGCTGTGTATGCTGTGTGCTTGCTGTGATAAAATAGTTAGAATTCTGTGAACTTAACTGATTGCTGCCATTAAAGTTTAAAAGAAGTAGGTCACCTATTCACCCCCCCTCTAGGTGTTTAGGTACTATATCTTTCAAGTGGTATCAGAGGGAGGTTACTCAAAAAGGACTAATAGTCTGAGGATATCCTGATTGAGAGATTCAGTCTAAGGCAAATTACAGATTCAAGAAAATCAAGAAACATGGGTTCTTCTGAGAATCACAAGGAATTGGGTTCCATGAAATTACCTATATGCAGAAAGGAAATCTTTGGGATTTGGAAGGAAAGGGTAAGGCTGTTTATGGAAGCCTCAGACCCTAGGATCTACATCACAGTAAAAGAGGGGCCATATGTGCCCATGAAGATATCAGTTCTAGATGCAAATTAGAGAACCCCAAAGGATTTCTCTAAAATGACTAAGGATGAGATTGTCCTAGCCACCATGGACAAGAGGGCACAAAACATTATAGTGAGTGCCATAGATGATGCAACATTTCAGAATCTTATACACTGTAAGACAGCCAAAGAGATGTGGGACACTCTTATTGTGTATATGGAAGGTTCTGAAGAAGTTAGACAAGATAGAAAATCCTTGCTAAATCAAGAATATGAAAGTTTTAGACAAGGAAAGGGTGATAGCATAACTGAGTGCTATAAGAAGTTCTACAGAATAGTGAATGAACTCATGTCTTATGGAAGAGAGTTCAACAATTATGAACTAAATGACAAGTTCCTAAGGTCCCTAACTAAAGATTGGGACACAAAGATTTCTGCCATTAGAGAAATGGCTAAGTTGGGAGAAATTCCTCCACCTACACTGTTTGGCAAGTTATTGTCTTATGAAATGCAGTTGACAGTGAGGAAAGAGGAGGAGAGATCAACAAGAACTGAACACAAGGAAAGAACTGTAGCTTTCAAGACAGAAGCCTCCAGAAAGTGCAGGAATTAGTCACCAACTCCACCTCCAAAGGTAGTTGAATTAGAGTCAGATGAGTCAGTCAGCACAAAATCTGAAAGCAGTGAAAGTAATGAAGACTTTGCTGCCTTCACTAGACATTTTCAGAAATTCTTGAAGAAGAAACAGTGGAGGTCAAGGCCTTCTACTTCAAAGGGAAAAGAAGATTTTTATCAGGATAAAAAGGCTTCAAAGAAGGACAGGAAGAGGACTAAATCTAGCAAGGCAACTGTGTCTAAAATAGTGTGATATTGCTGCAATAGACAAGGCTATGTTGTTGCAGATTGTCCTGAAAAGAGAAAGGAGTCTAGTGACAGGAAGAAGACTCATTTCAAAGGCAAGAAAGAAAAGTCTTTTGTTGCCAAGAAGGAGAAGACTCTGTCAGATATCTCTTCTTCAGAAACTGAGTCTGATGCTGAGGCATACATAGGGCTGTTTGCTGAAGAAGAAGAAGAAGAATTCATGCAGATCATGGAGTATATTTATGAACAAGAAGACAGTCAATGTCAAGGGCTAATGGCTTTGACAGAGCATGACAAAATCCTGGAGCAGCCAGGACCCAGTAAGGTACAAAGTTCAACTTTAAGTTCAGTTTCTTGTTCTAGTACAGAATCAGATTCATCATCATCTAGTGATGAGAGTGTATCTGAGTCTGAGGAAGATATTCATCAGCTTATAGATGAATATCAAGTGCTGTTGCAAGCTTATAAGAAGAGCAAGTCCCTTGCCAAAAGTCAGACAAAGGAAATTGCTGATCTTAAAGCTGCTGCAACAGATTCTGAGAAGCTATTTGATCAAAAGCTTAATGAGATAGCCAGGCTGAAACACATAACAGTGATTCAGATGGGGACTATCACCTTGAAGAATGATCAAATCAAGAGTCTGGAGATCAATCTTCAGAAAGAGAGAGAGCTTGTTGCTAGGTTTTCTAAACCTAAGTCAGTGTTACCCATAATTGATGAATTTATTCATCACAAGGGTAAAGCTGGACTGGGCTTTACTAGACCTGCAAGGACTGAGCAGTCCAAGTCCAAGTCCAAGGAAAAAGCCCCAACATTCAACAAGTTTGCTGTAGATAAGACAGCAAAGACAGTACCTAAGCAAAGGTACAATAAATTTGAATGTTGGTGCTGTGGCAAAGTTGGCCATTTTGCAATGGACTGTTGGCACAATGTTAGTGCCAAAGTGAGTTGCAAATTACCTGTTGGAAAGCCAGTAGGTAGTTTTGTCAAGGTGCAAACTAACAAGTACCAAGGACCCAAGAATTCTTTGGGTTCTAAGGTTCATTAATCTGTTTTGCAGGTGAGTCCAAGTGGCCATACCCCAACATGGTACTTGGACAGTGGATGTTCCAGACATATGACTGGAACTAGAGGATTACTAAGGGACTACATTCCAATAAAAGATGGTCCAAAAGTAACCTTTGGTGGTTCTGAAAAAGGAATCATCAAAGGATTTGGTAACATTTCTAGCAACTTAGTTACCATTACTCAAGTGGCTTATGTTAAAGGGTTGAAACACAACCTAATAAGTATAAGTCAATTAAGTGATATAGGGTATGACATCTCATTTGTTAAAAATGGTTGTCATATCAAGAGGTCAAGTGATCAAGAGATCATTTTGACTGGTTATAGGAAAAGGAATGTCTATTGCTTAGACATTATGGTTGAGAACAGTGGTTCTCTAGTTTGTCTTGTAGCTGATGAGACAGTCACTCATTGTGTCAAATGGCACAAGAGGCTAGCCCATCTTAACTACAAGACTATTAGCAAACTCTTTAGCAAAGAGTTAGTGTGGAATGGTCCTCAAGTTAAGTGTGTTAAAGATGGTATTTGCTCAGCTTGTCAAAAGGGCAAGCAGACTAAATCCACCTTTAGAAGCATAGAAAACAAAGATGTTGTGAGATGTTTATACCTCTTGCATATGGATCTCTTTGGTCCAATGCCAGTTCACAGCTTAGGTAGGAAGGTCTATACCTTTGTAGTTGTAGATGACTACTCAAAGTTTTCTTGGGTGTTCTTCTTAAGACAGAAATCCGAAACACCTAGTGTCTTCCATAGCTTTGTCAAGCAAATTCAGAATGAACTAGACAGTACAGTGGTCAAGATTAGAAGTGACCATGGTACTGAATTTCAGTCTGATAGCATGACAAAACTATGTGAAGACTTTGAGATATTTCAAGAATTCTCTTCACCAAGAACACCTCAGCAAAATGGCATTGCTGAGAGGAAGAATAGGACCTTGATAGAGGCTGGTAGGACCCTATTAAGTGATACATCACTACCAGAGTATTTCTGGGCTGAAGCAGTTAACACTGCATGCCATGTTATAAATAGGGCTACCATCACTAAAGGCCTCAACAAGACCCCCTATGAAGTTGTGAAAGATAGGAAACCAAACCTATCCTATTTCAGGATCTTTGGTTGCAAATGCTTCATACTTAACAATGGGAAGTCTTACTTGAATAAGTTTGCTGTCAAGTCCCAAGAGGGAATTTTTGTTGGGTACAACAACAACAGTAAGGCTTATAGAGTCTACAACTTGACTACACAAGTTGTAGAAGAATCTGTGCATGTAGTTTTTGATGAGACTAAACTTATTAACAATGAGTTGTCTAGTAGTGTATGCAGCCCCACAGGTTTAACAAAGAAAATGGACAAGCTTACTATAGAAGAAGTACCTGCTGCAAGACAGCAAGTAGAGGACAGTAGCTGTTGTCCAGGGGGAGAACTACATGTGCCAATTGCAGAAGAAGTTCAAGGTATACAACATAATGAAGATGCTGAAGAGGTTCAACCAGAAGTTAGGATGCCTCCAGCCAACAGGCATCTTAGAGATCATCCAGTAGAGCAGATTATTGGAGATCCAAGACAAGGAGTACAAACCAGGAGCAGATACATGAATGCATCAATCTACTCTAGTTTTCTATCTCAAGTTCAACCTAAGAAGTTTGAAGAAGCAATACAAGATCCACAATGGACTGAAGCAATGCAAGAAGAGCTTAATCAGTTCAAGAGGTGCAAGGTCTGGGAACTTGTTCCTAAACCTAAAGACCACAATATAATAGGAACCAAGTGGATCTACAGGAATAAGATGGATGAACAAGGGGTCATCATTAAGAATAAAGCAAGATTGGTTGCTAAAGGATATAGGCAAGAAGAAGGTATTGATTTTGATCAAACCTTTGCTCCAGTAGCCAGACTGGAAGCCATAAGGATGTTCTTGGCCTATGCAACCTATCAAGGATTCAAGGTTTACCAAATGGATGTCAAGTCAGCATTTCTGAATGGTAATCTTAAAGAAGAAGTCTATGTGGAACAACCTTCAGGTTTTGTTGATCCAACTCTACCTCATCATGTCTATAGACTTAGAAAAGCTTTATATGGGTTAAAGCAAGCCCCTAGGGCTTGGTATGAAACCCTATCTAGTTTCCTCATTGAGAACAAGTTCTCAAGGGGGAAAATAGATAAGACTCTATTCCTTAGGGAATCTAGAGGCAAAGTTATACTAGTCCAAATATATGTAGATGACATTATATTTGGGTCTACTGAAAGCAGCCTTTGCAAAAAGTTTGCAAAACTGATGCAAGGTCAATTTGAGATGAGTAGTATGGGAGAGCTGAAGTTTTTCTTGGGTCTCCAAGTTAAACAGACTGAAAGTGGTTTATCCATATGTCAGTCCAAGTTCACCCTAGAACTCATAAGGAAGTATGGTATGGATTCATCCAGTACCATGAAGACTCCTATGGGGTCAAGTATGTCTCTTAGCAAGGATGATGCAGGGAAACCTGTAGATGAAACCTTGTATAGAGAGATAGTTGGCTCCCTATTATACTTGACTGCAAGTAGACCAGATATCATGTATGCTACATGTGTCTGTGCAAGGTATCAAGCCTGCCCTAAAGAGTCTCATTTGACAGCAGTCAAAAGAATATTGAGATATCTAAAGGGCACTCCCTATCTAGGCCTCTGGTACCCTAGGAATGGAGATTTTGAACTAACAGGTTATTCAGATGCAGACTTTGCAGGATGCAAAGAAGATAGAAAAAGCACTACTGGAACCTGTCAATTCCTAGGTGGGAGACTAATTTCATGGAGTAGCAAAAAGCAAACCAGTGTGGCTATCTCCACTGCAGAGTCAGAGTATGTGGCTGCAGGAAGTTGTTGTGCTCAACTTCTGTGGATACAACATCAGCTAGAGGACTATGGATTTCAGGTAAGTAGAACTCCACTCTTCTGTGATTCTACAAGTGCTATTTCAATAGCCAATAATCCTGTATCTCATAGTAGAACAAAACATATTGAAATTAAATATCATTTTCTTAGGGAGTATGTAGAAAGAGAAGATATTTTATTAGAATATGTTAAAACTGATAATCAAATAGCTGATATGTATACTAAGCACCTAGAAGAAGCTAAGTTCAATAGATTTAAAATTGAACTAGGAATGATAAATTTAGAGTAAGTTTATAGTATTGAAAATGGCTAAGTAAAAAGGTGTCGACACATAGACAAGTCTATGTCGACACAGAATAGTGGTGTCGACACTTCAGGAAATAGGTGTCGACACATCTAGGAAGTTGGTGTCGATACTTCAGAATATTAGTGTCGACACATGCCAAGTAGGTGTCGACACATCCAAAGTGGTGTCGACACTTAGTATTTACTCAGAATTTTCTAAGTAAAGTCTCGACAATGTGTCGAGTTATGTTGTGTCGACACATAACCAAGTGTCGACACATAAAATCTGTTGACTAAACTTGTGTCGACACATATGTGTCGAGACATTATAAGTCAGTGTCGACACTTATTGCCAGTGTCGACACATTTTAAGTTAGCTGTCCCGCCTGTTCATCTTCAAAATCAGAAAGGTATAAATAGGGTTTTGTCTTTGTTTGTCGACACGCTTTCAAAGTTTCGAGACCAAACTTCTGTGTCGACACCTCTCTTCTCTCAAGACAAATTCTACAAACCCTAATGGCACCTAAGCTAGAGGAGAACGTCAACGAAGGATATGAGCTGGTGCGCGACGCTTTCAATGATGCTGATCAAGAAATCCAGGCGGTCGTAACCCTAGTTGCCGATTCTGGGTTAGAATATTTAGTTTCAGAACCTACTAAGATATGGAAGAAAGAGGTACTTGAATTCCTCAATGGAGCTGAAGTGGATGAATCTGGATACAAGATCAAATCCAGAGTTCATGGAACAAAGGTTAAGATTTCGCCAAAAAGCTTGAGGAAGGTGCTTCAATTGCCAAGAACTAAGGAGGAAGATGAGATTACTGCTACAAAGACCAGGGAAGCTCTAACCTGGTGTGGCCTTGATCCTAAAATGAAGATTGGTTCTGTTTTCAACAGAAAAGACATGAACAATCAAGGCAAATTCATGTCTGAGATAGTTGGTAAAGTATTACTCAGCAAGCCAGGAGGGCATGACAGAGTGTCTGCCCATATGTTTGGTATTATGACAAGGGTAATTTTCACTCTCAAAACTGACTGGTCTAATGTAGTGTTTGAGAAGATTAAAGAAAGCTTGAAGAAGCCCAACCTGGGCAGAATCATAAGCCTTTACCTTGCTGGAACCATACCTGAGGTCATGCAACAATCTGCTGGAAGCAAAATTAATCACATGAGAAAAATGGACATGAGATTGTTCTCAAGATGGGACAGGGTGTTGTCAAAAAAAATGCCAACCCCTGAGAAGACAGTGTCTGAGAAAGAAATTCCTCCAAAGAAGAAAAAGAAGACTGCTTCAGTGGCTCAAGTGTCCACTAGCAGCTCTGATAGTGAAGAACAGGTTGTCTTCACTCCAGAAGAACATGAGGATGAGCCTGCTGTAAAAACTCCTGCTCCTCAACAGGTTGCTGAGATCCAGGGGGAGCTACCTCAAGCAAGCCCCATCCACAGGGATCAAAGCCAGGGGGAGCTTCCAGTTGTAGATGAACCCACTACACTGGAAAGTCAACAAGCAACCACCACTATACTAGAGGTAATCACTGAACTAAACACTTTAGATTTTTCTATGGAAGATACTGATTTGTCTGATGATCATCAGCAAACTCAGCTGAATAATCAAGTTCCAGATGTTGTCATGGAAAACACATCTGCTGTTGTTCAAGTGGTTCCTGATCCAGTGGTTGAAGAGCCTAGAATTACTCCAGCTCCTTCACCACAAGAGTACACTATGGAGGATTTATTTTTAAATCTGGATCAAGTGGATTTTGACAAAGAACCTACTGCTGCTGAAGGAGAGAATGCTGCTGCTGAGGGGGAGCAAGTGCAGATTCTGAAAGAGCCTATAAGGCAAGAAACTGAGAAGGCACAAGATGTGCAAACTGAAAGGCCTCCAAGCCCTAAGGAGAGGGTGGATATAGCCAGCACCTCTGCCTCAGAAGATGAGAAAGCGGAAAGGGCAAAGAAAAAGAAACTTTATGTCTTCAGGAGAAGAAGCCAGAGTTACAAGAAGGCTCTCCAAACAGTTGCACCACAACCTATAATTCAACCAGCCCCAGCCATTGATTATAGTGCACTGATGGTGGCAATGCAAATCAAGTTGGATGAGCAAAGGCAGGCCATAGAGAAATATGTAGATGAAGGACAAAAATCACTCCAATTTGATCTGGCCCAGGATATAAAATCAATCAGGTTTGAGATGAATCTCAACAAGAAGGAGATGACTGACTGCTTCCATAAGGGTGGGAATGCAGTAGTCTATCTTGCAACTCACCAGGAAAAGATAAAGGCACAAGTGGATGACATAGCCTTGAAACAAGGTTATGTTCTTGAAAATCAGATAAGAATGAATGACAACCTCACTGCTTCTCACAATGCCATAGTTACAGAACTGAAGAATATTGCTGCAGGGCAGACTCCAGCTATAGCCAAGGCAGATTTTGACAAAGTTTTCCTAGAAGAACTCACTGCTCTTAAGACTGCAATACAAGATTCTCAAAAGAATATAACTGACAAACTCCACAGGTTAAAACCCTTCTTCAAAGATGGAGTCAATTACTTGGATAATCAGGTGAGATTTCAAAAGGATGATGTGAGAGATCATATTGAAAGAGAAGTCATAAAGGGGGAGAGAGTGTTAGTCAAGGCAAGCTCTGATCATGCAAAATGGATATCAAATACAATCAGGGCTACACTGGGATACCCTCCTCTCTGTGATGATGACAATGTGGCAGAATCTGGGATTCAACCTGCATATCTAGGAGGGGAGCAAGCTGAAGTGGCTCAAGTCATATACCCTCCTCCAGATTTTGACATGATTCATGCAGATGTACAGACCATGTACAACCCACCTGGGGGCAAGGACAATGTTATTCTTGAGAAAGTGGTGCAGCCTATTTCTGAAGCCATGCAAGAGGCACTGCAGAAAGAAGAAGAGACAAGATTGTCTAAGAAGAGGTTTAGGGAACAAGCTGAACTGAGACCAGATTTTGAGCAATGGAGCCCTACCTCTAGGAACATTATATTAACTGCCTGGAAAGCTGCCAAAGACAACATTCAAGACAGGAACAAGTGGTTCTCTGAAGCTGAATGGAGAAAACATGAATCTAGACAGGAAGCAATTGTTCAATACAAAAGGAAGGCAAAGATGGGAAAGCTACCTCCTACAGCTCAGGAGCCTAGCAAGTACTTTCCTAAGCCATACCATTATTTTGAGAGGCAGAAGATCAAAGCTGAAGAGCTTAAGAAGAAAGATCTGAAAGGCAAGAAGCCTGCTGATGCTGAAACTGCTGATGCTGCTGTCCAAGCTAAAGTTCAAGCTGGCAAAGGGATAGTCATTAAGGAGCCTGAACAAAAATAGATTTAGAATTTTCTTGAAGTTTATTTTGTAATCTTTTGGATGTAAAACATTTAGTGAACTTCTGAAAATGTATAAGACAGATATTAGAACAATATATGATTAATATATTTCATGTTTGTTCTGTGAATATGTCTATGTCTATTTCTTATTTGTTGTGTAATGATGTATTTGTATACATGTGAAATTGATACATGTTTATGTTTACCCTGCTGTACATTATCCTGCTTTACATCATTTTGTAATTTTAATTATGAATGGTGTATATCATTGACTAAGGGTTATGACTTCTCCAAATAGGGGGAGATTGTTGGGTACATTGGTTTAAATGTACCTGATTTGAAGAAGCCTCACCCAACTCAATGATATACATCAAAATGTATTTGATGTGTTTTTGAGTTACTTGTGCAGGTTAAGTATTTGCAGAACTGAAGCAAAAATTTCTAAGTCCATGTGTCGACACCCAGAGGGAAAGTGTCGACACTTAAGAAGACTTGTGTCGACACCCAGGCAAGCAGTGTCGACACTTGGAGTCATTGTGTCGACACCTGGGATGCTGAGTCGACACCAGACACAAAGTGTCGACACAAGGAGCTGTGTCGACACTCAATGAAGAAAGCACAGTAAAGCAGTGTCGACACTTAACAGCAGTGTCGACACCCAGTGAAGCTGTGTCTACACCAGAAAGTGTCGACACTTGGAGCTGTGTTGACACTCAGCAAAAGTCAGCAGAGATTAAGTATAAGTGTCGACACTCAGAACAATGTGTCGACACTCAACAGAATAGTCAGCACTTGAAGGAAGTGTCGACACCCAGAACAATGTGTCGACACTCAGCTGAAGACTCAACACTTGAAGAAAGTGTCGACACATGGAGCTGTGTCGACACTTAGCAAAGAACAGCAAGATCGACAAAATATTCTAAGTACAAGTGTCGACACTAAGGAGATGTGTCGACACTCAGCTGAAGTCTCAACAGAAGAATCAAGTGTCGACACAAGGAGCTGTGTCGACACTCAGCAAGTATCAACATAGAAGACTATGTGTCGACACCAAGAAGTAGCGTCGACACTTAACAGATTCAACACAAGAAGTTGTGTCGACACAAAGGAGATGTGTCGACACTTAGAAGAATTCAGCAAAAGATAAAAGATCAAGTACTTGTGTCGACACTCAATTTCAGTGTCGACACATGCAGAAGAAACTGTGTCGAGACATAGAATCTACAACACAAGGAGTTGTGTCGACACCTTGTAGACTTGTGTCGACACTTACACAACTTGTGTCGACACTTGGTCTATAAGTGTCGACACTTAAAGACAGAAAGTCTTGACACTTTCAGACAGTTAGAGAACTTTCAAGAACTGACTGGATGACTTGACAGCTGCCGTTCCAGCCGGTCTACAGCACATGTCAGAGATGTCAGAAAACAGTTATGAACCGGACCAGCCGGTTACCATGAAGAAGGCCTATAAATAGGCTCATACAGTCTACAGAAACTGTTGTTATAGCTATTGTTCAAGTAATTGAAGTAATTCAACAAGTGGTTCACAGAGTTATTGATCAAGTATCAAGACAAGAAGATCTTGCAGTCCAAGTGCAGATCTAAGAAGTTGGAGAGAGAGGGCTCCATCCAAGAAATCAGCCATTGGAACTAGGCTGAGAAGAAGGATTCAGATTCATTCTGGATCTTAAGAAGCAGAGGTCAAGGATCAACTGCAGAAGGAATCAGTCTTATTCAGTTCTACTTTCAAGAAGCTTTGAAGAAAGCTAAGTCAGATTGAATCCAGCTGAGTTCTTCCAAGAACTCATCAAGAAACTCACAACTCCCCTCTCTTGTCTTTGGGTTGTTGAGTTAATATATGTAAAATCATTTTTATCTTGTAGGATCCTTTGGATCTGAGTGATTGTAAGCCTGTAATTATAAAGGCTGTGGGTAGGGCTTGAGAGCCTGAGTGTAGGAGATTGAGATCTCTGAGTGTAGGCCTTTTTGTGGCTGAGTGTAGGCCTTGTTGGCTGAGTGTAGGCCTTTGTGGCTGAGTGTAGGCTTTGTGGAAAAGCTGTGTTGTAGGGCCTTGGGCCTGAGGTGTAGGAACCAGTTTGGGTTCTGAGACAGTGGTGAAGTTTGGCCGAATCTAGTACACTGCTAGATAGGCGAAGGGGGAAAGTGGATGTACCCAAAGCTTGGGGAACCACTATAAATCTCTGTGTCTGCTGTGATTGTGATTTGCTGTGTATGCTGTGTGCTTGCTGTGATAAAATAGTTAGAATTCTGTGAACTTAACTGATTGCTGCCATTAAAGTTTAAAAGAAGTAGGTCACCTATTCACCCCCCCTCTAGGTGTTTAGGTACTATATCTTTCACAAAGTTCTCATCACTTTCACTGCTTTCAGACTTTCTTCTTTCTGAATCATCTGACTCAGTCTCAGCCACTTTTGGAGGTGGAGAAGGAGACTTACTTCTGTATTTTCTGGTGGCTTCTGTCTTGAATGCCACTGTTCTTTCTTATTCTCAATTCTGGTAGTCTTCTCCTCTTCTTTCCTTACCATCAACTGCATTTCATAGGATAGAAGTTTTCCAAACAAAGTTGGAGGAGGAATATCTGCTAACTTGGCCATTTCCCTAATGGTACAGATCTTGTTGTCCCAATCCTTTGTTAGGGACCTCAAGAACTTATCATTTAGCTCATAATTACTGAAATCTCTTCCATAGGACATTAGCTCATTGACAATCTTATAGAACTTCTTATAGCATTCTGTTATGCTATCTGACCTACCTTGCCTGAAACTTTCATATTCCTGGTTTAACAAAGACTTTCTGTCCTGTCTCACTTCTTCAGAACCCTCCATATACACTATCAAGGTATCCCACATCTCCTTAGATGTCTTACAATGTATTAAGTTCTGAAAGGTAGCATCATCTATGACACTTACAATGATATTCTGAGCCCTCTTATCCATTGTGGCTAGAATTATCTCATCTTTTGTCATTTCAGAGAAGTCCTTAGGTGTTCTCTGATTTGTATCCAGGACTGAAACCTTCATAGGCACATATGACCCTTATTTAACTGTGATATATATTTTAGGGTCTGAGGCTTTCATAAATAGTCTCACCCTTTCTTTCCAGATGCCAAAAATTTCTTTTCTGCAAATGGGCAACTTCATGGATCCAAGTTCCTTATGATTCTCTGTTGAACCCATGTTTCTTGATTTTCTTGATTCTGCACTTTACTTATACTTAATCTGCTAACAGGATCTACTCAGACAGTTATGTCCTTTTTTGAGTAACCTCCCTCTGATAACACTTGAAAGAAATTGTACCTAATCACCTAGGGGGGGGTGAATAGGTGACTAATTATTTTTTTTTTAACTTTTTAGGCAGATTGCAGATTATATCACAGATTTATAACTAATTCTTCACAGCAATTAATTAGCAATCACAGAAAACACAAGCACACAGTGAACACTCAGATTTATAGTGGTTCCCCAAGGTTTGGGTACATCCACTTTCCCCCTTCGCCTATCTAGTAGTGTACTAGATTCGGCCAAACTTCTCCACTATCTCAAATCCTCAGATCTTACACTCAGAAGCCCAAACAGGTTCATATAGCTCAGGCCCAAGGCCCTACAACTCAGTCTTCTCCAAAGACCTACACTCAGCCACAAGGCCTACACTCAACCAAAACAGGCCTACACTCAGAGAAATAGTTCTCCTACACTCAGGCACACAGGCCCTACCACTCAGCCTTTATAATTGCAGGCTTACAACTCAGATCCCTAAGGATCCTACAAGAAAATAAGAATACAAAGAATATACCTACAACTCAGAAAAGAGAGATGAGTTGATAGGTTCTTGATGAGTTCTTGGAAGAACTCTGCTGAGAACAATCTCACTTGACATTTCTTCAAAGCTTTTTGAATGTAGAACACAATAGGATTGATTCTCTGCAGCTGATCTTCAATCACTGCAACTTAAGATTCAGAACTAGGTCTGAACCCTTCTTCACAGCCTGGTTCCAACGGCTGTCTTCTTGGAAGAACCTCTCTCTCTCCAACTTCTTAGATCTTCACTTGATTCTTCAATGAATAGCTAGATCTTGTGTGTATCACTTGATGTGTTGATCATCTCTTTCTGTTGACAGTATAAACCTTTATATAGGCTTTCTTCATAGTGACCGGCTGATCCGGTTCCTAACGGCTTTCTGACATCTCTGACAGTTGCAGTAGACCGGCTGGAATGGCAGCTGTCATGTCATCCAGTCACTTCTTGAAATATTTGTAATTGTCTGAAAGTGTCGAGACTGTCTGTCTTTAAGTGTCGACACTTATAAACCAAGTGTCGACACAAGTTGATTAAGTGTCGACACAAGCCTTCAAGGTGTCGACACAACTCCTTGTGTTGTAGAATTGACTTCTCGACACAGCTTCTTTAATATGTGTCGACACTGATATTGTGTGTCGACACAACTCCTTTTTCTTCAGTACTTAGTTGAATTCTTGTAAGTGTCGACACAACTCCTTTGTGTCGACACATCTTCATGTGTTGAACTTGTTCAGTGTCGACACATCTTCTTGGTGTCGACACATGCCTTCAGTATTGATACTTGCTGAGTGTCGACACTGCTTATTGTGTCGACACATTCTTCTTCTCTTGAGACTTTGACTGAGTGTCGACACATCTCCTTTGTGTCGACACTTGTACTTAGAATTTTTGTTGAACTTTGCTGAGTGTCGACACAGCCTCCTAGTGTCGACACTTTTTTCATGTATTGAGTCTTCTGCTGTGTGTCGACACATTCTTCATTGTGTCGACACATTTTTCATGTGTTGAGTCTTCTGCTGAGTGTCGACACTTTCTTTATTATGTCGACACTTTCTTCATGTGTTAAGTCTTCTGTTGTGTGTCGACACATTCTTCATTATGTCGACACTTATACTTAGACTCTGCTAAAATTTGCTGAGTGTCGACACAGCCTCCAAGTGTCGACACTTTCTGATGTAGACACAGTTCCTCTGGGTGTCGACACTGCTTCTAAGTGTTGACATAGCTTCACTGGACTTCTCTTCATTGAGTGTCGACACAACCTGTATGTGTCGACACTTTCTGTCTGGTGTCGACTCTGCATCTCTGGTGTCGACACAATTACTCCAAGTGTCGACACTGCTTGTCTGGGTGTCGACACATGTACTTAGAAACTTTTCAGCTTTCCCTGTGAATACTTGACCTGCACAACTAAACTCAAAATACATCAAATACATTTTGATGTATATCATTGAGTAGGGTGAGGCTTCTTCAAATCAGATACATTTAATCCAATGTACCCAACACATTTTGAGCTACACACCTCGTGCGTGTTTTGTGTCGCCTTTGGTGGCTTAGGACTGGTTGGAAATGTTTTGGAGAAAGAGAGACCAAGGTCACAGGGGTGGTTGGTATGTCCGGATGGTGTTAGAGAGAGAGCCCTAAGTAAACTAGACGAACCCATCGAGGGGACTCGACAAACCTGTCTAGTGGACGTTCAATCTGGTCCCGTTTTACAGCCTGAAAAATATAGTGGGGGTCCAATGAGCAGTGTGAAATGTCCTACTTCAGTTCCTCCTTCAAGTTTCTTCTGATGAGACATGTGGAATGACTTTGCCCATGCATATTTATGTACTTATGACCAATCCTTGCTCTTCTCAAAGTTGGGAGGTGGTTTTGGTCTAATACGAAGGCGACGTATGGTGCTTGTCATTCAAAAGAATGGGAAAAAGTCTCCCCATCACCATCGTATAAAAAGTTCCAAGCTTCACCTTCTCCATTAGACCTTCCACATCACCCAAAAGTTGAGACCAACACACTTTTGGATGAACAAGCTCGGTAAAAGGATTTAGAGCACCGCCACAACCATTATTTCGTCGAGGAGAACTCGATCCATGGTCGTGAACCTGGTGAGCTTCCTAACCTCTCCCTTGGTGCTATATCTTTAGACCCAAAATTAGTAGAGATGTCAGACTCAAAAGAGCTTTATTTTAGTGATATTAATGGAGTTTTCTAGGAAGTGACCACGATAGAACTTCTGTTCTAGGGCGTTGATCGCTATGAAAATGTCTTCGATCATTTTCTCTCTTCTGTACAAAGATGGAGGACTTGATTTTGTGAAGAATAGTGGTCTAATGAGGGAGAAAGGGAGGAGAGAAGTTGAACGCTTTTGTACATTGACGAGAGGAAGAAGATGAACTGATGATTTTCATCGGTCTTTAAGATTCGTGTAGAAACTTTAATATAAGAAAAGACAGAAATTTGTTTTGTATGCATGACGAACTTCAAGCCTATTTATAGGTATGATCCATTCAGACTCAAGTCTAGGGCTCAATATGAAAGTTATAGCCCTCAAAAAGAACTTTCCAATGAATAATTGTACATTTTATGGGGCCCCTGTAGCTTAGTAAGAGTAAAATCGAAGTTGCTACCCTGAAATAATTATGTACAAGAAAGATTCTATCCAGATTTGCATTGCCGAATTCAAAGTAGATTTTAGGCATGATATACTTAGATCTGGACCAAGGACTTTACAGGAAAGTTGTAGCTCTTGGAAATGCCTTTCTGGAATAGGGCTAAACTTAATTTTTGATCATTTGTATCTCCAAGAAATCCAGTTTTCATAAGCTGTGACCTAAATGTATTGATTTTGATGTTTCATGAATTTATATAACTTTGTTTATCGAAAGCTTTTGAAAATTGGTTGATAAATGATTGATGATAATGTGGACACCCCTATTAAGTTTCATAATTTTTGGATATATATTTGATGTGAATTTGTCAATATTATGTTATAAATTCTTATGCTGTAAATAGTTATTATGATTGTCCGAATGAGCCGAAATTTTGTGTAAATGCTCAAGATGATAACCATGACATATGGTAGAAATCTTCAGGAGATTTGGGTTTATATAAACACTTAATTAATCACTTGTTTGAT
The DNA here is from genome assembly GCA_039583875.1 of Platanthera guangdongensis. Classification (NCBI taxonomy): domain Eukaryota; kingdom Viridiplantae; phylum Streptophyta; class Magnoliopsida; order Asparagales; family Orchidaceae; genus Platanthera; species Platanthera guangdongensis. The sequence goes on along the minus strand of CM077162.1, from coordinate 96,913,892 downwards.
GACTTGTTGGCAATTGTAGGATATGTTGTATCCTAGGTTATATTGTGTATGGAGGCGGTTGGAGGTCCTTGGGAGCTTCTTGGCTTGTTGGTACATGAGGATTGCATTGTGTCTAAGTCAATACATGATTGTTGAATGATCCTAAATTGAGGATTACTTATGGAACGTCTACGAGCTTGCCGATTGTCACATCGACGGAAGCTGACAGATAAACCTTGGCTGGTTGTGCTGGGTTCTTTGGTGCTTACTTCACAAAGACCCTTTCCGTGCCTGTTGAGTCGGTTGTGTTGGGCTCTCTGGCGTTCACTTCCTAAAGACCCCTTCGGTGATGTTTAGGCCAGTTGGGCTAGAGTCTTTGGTGTCTATCTCCGAAAGACCCCTTCCGTGTCATAGTACGCAGGGACTCTACTACGAGGTATATAGTGTTGACGCATACCTGAGGCCTAGGACTGGTAGTGTGTATGCCTGCCTAGCACTAGAGATGCCCACTCCAATGTCATTATTCGACAATGAATGGTGATGCCTAAGAGGTTCGCTACCTCTCGAAAAGTGGGAACTAAAGGTTTATGTGGACATAACAAATCAGAGTGCATGTGCAAGCATGTGTGAGTCATCATAAGATATTCATTACATTTCATTACATTGCACCGCATAAGATCCTCTTCATATAAATTTGTATAGACAGTTTTATATGATGAGTTATTTACTGTTGTACCCGATCCTTAACTTATCAATTTTTATGGGCATTTTTAGAAGTTCAGTTCAATTATGTACTTGTGATATTGTACTGCTGGACTTTTTTGCTCTTACTAACTTGTTGTTACTTACTCTTACTGTGCTTACACTAGTACTGATTTTATTATTAACTGCTAGATAAGTGCTTACCATCTTTTATACTTGTACTTACTGATTATATTGTGTCCATTTTTATTTTTTGTGCCCGGTGCCTGAGAGTCGTTGAGGTGGGTGGATGTAAAGCCGCTTAGTCTTTATGACTAATAGTTGCTACATCCACATTTTTAGGACACCCAGTAGAAGGAGCAGCAGCGGCAGCACCCCATGCAGGAGGTTTGCCAGGCCAAGGATATAGGGCCTGACACTACGATTCCTTCTCTTCCCTCAGTGACAGATGTAAGCGAGCGTTTTTGTTTTAGCCCCTTCAGGAAATTTTGTACTATGATATTTAGAGGTGCTTTTGTGAAGCATCTTGTCTTTTGTTTATTTCTAGATTTTTTCTTATTCTGGATTATGACTTCTATGTTTTCCCTTATTGTTGGGTTGACAATGTTATATCGGAAATTAGCCGGCAGAATAGGTGACTTGTGGTACAAACTAGTCTGTGTGTTGATGCTACCGCAAGGTGGCTGTTCTGGACATAAGACTCCCCTTGGCAGTGTCTTGTGTTCTGGGAGGGGGTTTTATATATAAAGCATTTAGGCAAGGGAAGAAAGATTCTATTGATGAATACTATGAAATGTTTTTCAAAATATTGAATGAATTGAAGACCTATGGAAGAGTCTTCATTGATTATGAGCTTAATGATAAGTTTCTGAGGTCTCTAACCAGAGACTAGGACAACAAGATCTATGCCATATGGGAGATGAGGAATCTAACAAAAATTCCTCTTCATACACTCATTGGAAAGTTGTCATATGAAATGCAGCTCAATACCATAAAGGAAGAGGACTAGCTGTTTGTTCACAGTCTAAGTAACAAGGGGTAGCCCTTAAAGAGGAAGGCAAAAGAAGAAATAAGGAGAGAGTTTCCTCCCCTCCAATAAGGGCTCCTGACTCAGAAACTTCTAAGTCAAAATCATCAGAAGCAAACCTAACTAATGGAGAATTTGTAGCATTTTCCAAATAGTTCAAGAAAATGATGTCTAGGAGGAAGCAATGGAAGAACAGACCTTCTTCCTCCTCCAACTCTAAGAAAGAATATAATAAATCTGATAGAGTCAAGAAGGACCCTAAGGGGGAAAAGTATGTCTCTAAACTCAATAAACATATTCCATGTGGCATTATATGTTATTGCTACAACAGGCCTAGGCATGTAATTGCGTTTTGCCAAGTTAAGAGGAAAGAAAAAGTGGTTGCGGGAGAAAAGAGACATAACAAGGGGAAGAAGTCTGAAAAGACATTCCTTGCAAAGAAAGAAAAGAGCTTAAGTCAAAGTGACTCAAACTCATCTGAGTTAGAGGATAAAGAAGCTTACATTGGGCTCTTTGCTCGGAATATAGAAGAAAAGGTACCTGCTATAAGTACAGGTATTAGGTCCCCCTGTCACATTCAGTCAGTGACTATGCGGAAGAAGAGAGTTATTGTAATGCCCCAAAAGTCCAAAGGAGAAAATGGAAGGAAACGCATGGTGGTAGGGTTATCGCTGGCGTTAGCCTGTGAATTAAATCGATAGACCTACCGCATGGTGGTAGTAGAGGTAACGCGTGGAGGTACCACTCAACGTTTTCGCTGAAGTGTTGAGAGGATTATCGCAGAGCGTTAGTGGGATAATGTGTGGCGGTACCATTCAACGCACTCAATGCTTCAAAGCGCTGAGAGGACTACCGTGGAGCGGTAGTGGGCTAGCGCGTGGCGCTATCACTCAATGCTTTCTACATGGTGTTGATTGACTACTGTGGGACAGTAGGAGTAATGCGCGGAGATAGCTCAGGCTTAAGTACAACTTAACAATAATAACTGACGGACGACAGTAGATGCCACAAGGCAATAAGGTGGAGGCTGTTTTGGAGCGACAACATGATGTCTATTGGCCCAAGCGGCAACCGCCTTTGATACCGTGCGATGATAGTAGATACCACGCGGAGGTAGTCTACAGTTATAAGCTGGTTAAGAGAATGGATTCTCATTGTCTTTCTCTTAGTTCTTGATGTTCTTGAGAACAACAAGGCAGAGGCTACGCTTTGCCAGCTAAGGGAAGGAGATCCTATGATCAGGTTCAGGGGATGAAGTAAGATCCGTGAAGAGGAAAGTGAGGCGCTCCTTTCCATCTAGATAAAAACTTGTTCATGGCTCCGAAACAGATTACTAGGGTAACAATCTTCCTTCTCGGACAAGTGAAGTCCTTCTTTTTGCAAATGCATGGAATCCCCCACCAAAAGGTGGAAAAGCAAAGGGAATTCCGTTTGGCCGATTCGTGAAATCCTTAGTGAGTCTAGCATATAGATCCAGAAATGTGTAGTGCGGAATAGACATGTTTTGTGAAACCCATCTTGACAGGTTGGTCTGGATTGATGATGTTTATTTTGCATGTTGGAGAAGACTCCGAGTATAAATGAGTAGTTTGCGGGGTCTGCAAGGTTGTACCTGTGAACTGAAAGTTGCAGGAAGTACTGGAGTTACACTCTAGGAAAATACCCATGAAATTCCACGGTTTTAAGACTTGTTGGATATCGCATGACGACAGTTAATATTGCCAATGGTGATAGCTCTTGGTGAGCTACTTGTGTTGTTTGCTATTAAAAGACTAGTGTTTATGGCACTACAGGTTATGCAGGGTTTTGGGCTAGGTCTGGATACAGAAAGTGAGTTGTGTTAGTAACGCTTGGCGACAGTGAGTATCGTCGGCGATAGCTAACAGATAGCCTTGTGATTGCAAAGCCAGTCTCTCGGAGACAGTGTGGAAAGTGTGATCCATGTACTCTTAAAGCTAGTATGTCGAATAGCCAAGAGGAAGCAAACCCGCGTCAGTCTTTGCTTTTGAACTAACAAATTGAGCAACGGGCAAAGGCTGAACTATACCTGCGTTATGTCCGACCGACTCGAAGACCTAGATTATTGGTCTTATTGGAGTGCATAATGAGAGTCTTAGGCCTACGCGCCGTAAAGACTAGTAATGCTCAAAGTTCACCGTCATTTCTTGAACCTCTAAACGGTGGTGTAGTTCGAGATACTGCCACACCGAAAAGGTGCCCTGAGTGCACGGAGCGTCGGCAGTTGAGCCATGCACTTGTGATATATTGAAGTATATGTGAATGCACGTTCTTGTGATATATCTACTTGCAAAAAATGTCATGCCAGCAGGGAAGGAATACCACTGCACTAGGAAAGGGATATGGTCGTTATAAATTAGTCAGCTGAATGCTGATTGTTGCCTTGTTTGCCACCCTTGTGATGGATTGCCCTTGTATAAGTGCTGGAGAGCCGAGCGGGAAGTAGCGGGATGAAGCACTTATTGTTATGCTGCCCTTGAAGGCCGAACGAAGAAGTTTTATGGTTTTCATGTGTGGCCGGCCTGTGTGCCGATGTTTGTAAACCACACTTGTGAAGTATAACTATAAGGGCTTAATGCCATAACTTTTGTGTATTTGTAATTAACATTCTTGTAATATATATAAATGGTATGGTTTATATATAGTAGACATTCAATTGGTATGAGTTCATGCAACCCTAAAGCTTCCTCTAGAAAACTCTGAGTTAGGATCCGTGTAGTTCTTTGATATTAACCTGTAATCCCGCCGCCTGTTTGTGGAATATGTTGTGGGGCCCCGGCCGGACACTCCATTATATTTCATGTGACAGACAGAGTCATTACAATTTGGTATCAGCTTGTCTTGGTCTTCCTCCTGTGAATTCGTGATCGTATTCTTTTGAGGGATTGCGAGCACGTGTAAGTGTGGACCGTTATAACATAAATGAACACAAGAATGTCCACATAGGAATGAAAATACACTTATTTGAGGAACTTGTGCGTTCCTACTCATTGTTGTTGCTTTTGCAATGTCGCTAAAGTGTGTATTTTACAGATATAGGTGACTCGAAGTGCTGCGGGGCAGTATGAGCCCTAGCATTCTATGGAGAGTGCGACACCAGCTAAGGTGCCCACACCTCCTTCTATGGAGACAATGCGCTTTGTTGCTGAGGCATTGTTTGTGATGATGCAAGCATAGCTTACTGGGCGTGCGCAGCTTATAGTGGTGCCAGAACAGGTTGGTGTGAGGCCAGCACTTGTTGAGGCCGCGGTAGTTCTACGAGCAGCGGAACGACAACTGAAGCAGTTCATGAGTTTCAGTCCTCCTACGTCTGCGAGGGCAGGATCCCCAACCCAGGTAGAGGACTAGCTTGCACGAGTCAAAATAATTTTGAAGGCAATAAGAATTGAGGAGGAACAGAAAGTCACCTTGTACACTTTCCTGCTTTAAGGAAGGCTCGACTTTGGTGGGATTAAATGGAGCTGCACCACTTAGCAGGTAGACAACTAACGGAGATCTCTATAAAGGAGTTTTTGAGACTGTTCTTAGCAAAGCAACTACCATCGGTGCAGTGCATAGCCATGGAAAATGAGTTCCAGCGTCTAACTCAGGGAGAAAGTTGTGTCGATACCTACTTACATGAGTTTACAAGGTTGGAACACTATGAGGGTTCTAACTTTGCTGAAGAAGAGCGTAAAACTAATAGGATCTACGAAGGGCTGTGGGATGATATGATATTCCCACTCTTAAGTTAAAGGAATCAAGGGTTTCAAGAATTGGTGCATACAACCTGTGTGTTGGAGAAAGATATGAAAATGGTGCAGAGCAAGAGGGACTTGCCCGTAACAAAGCCTGAGTTCAAAGTTTCGCACCCGGAAAATCGAACTACCGAATGAAATGGGGTAGAAAGTCCAAATCATCTGGACAGGCTCCCTCTATTATTGCTTCTAGAGCAACTTCTGGGCAAGGCCCGCAAACATGTTATACTTGTGGAAAGGTGGACCATATAGCCTGTGACTGTCGGAGTGGTCCTCCAAAGAGTGATAAGAAGGCAGGAGAAACATATGCTGAAAAGGGAAATGTGGTGGAGTCCACTGCATCCCTGTATGCTCCAGCTCAGCCAAGGGTGTACAATATTGGCCAACAGGAGGCTATAAAGCAAAGTGACGTCAACACAGGTATGAGTTAAGATACTATTTTACAGCCTTTTATATTTCATACCTTGTGCGTTGCTTGTGTATGGTTTGTTTATATTAGGCTTAGTCCTTATTCGGGACTTTCCGACAAGAGCATCGTTTGATACTGGTGCTTCACATTCATTTCTATCTGAGATATTGATGTCTGCTCTCCAAGTCGTCAAAGCTGTTCGGAAGGGCACAAGGTTATTATTCACACTAATAGTGGTTGTTGAGCCAAAATCCAGTGTGAGTGACGTTCCGATTGTATCAGAGTACGCAGATATGTTCCCGAACGATCTTCCGTGGCTCCATCCCCAAAGAGAAATTGACTTCTCTATTGAGTTGGTGCCAGGTGCGAAACCTATGACCCACTCACCATACCATGTAGCATCAAAGGAAATGGCGGAACTGAAAATCCAATTGCACGAGTTTCTAGAGCAATGCTATATACACCCAAATTTGTCACTTTGGAGCCCACCGATCCTCTTTGTAAAAAGAAGGACGGAAGCTTGTGGCTATGCATTGACTATCGTGAACTGAACAAGATGACAGAGAAGAACAAGTATCTGATACCACAGATTGATGTCTTGTTCGATCAGTTAGTGGGATCAACTGTCTACTCAAAGATGGATTTAAAGTCTAGCTATTACTAGTTGATGATTCGGGAATGTGACATTCCCAAGATAGTGTTTGGAACACGCTACAGTCATTATGAGTTCACGGTAATGCCTTTTGGGCTATCTAATACCCCATCGGTGTTCATGGACCTAATGCACTGAACGTTTCAATAGTACTTTGACTTATTTGTAATCGTCTTCATTGAGAAATTTTAGTGTTCTCTCAGTCTGAAGAAGATCACTCAAACCATTTGCGGATGGTGTTGCACACCCTGAGAAGAAACATGCTCTATGCCTAGTTCTCAAAGTGTGAGTTCATGTTGTCGTCAGTGGCCTTTCTTGGCCATGTGGTTAGTGGAGAAGGTATTGTTGTGGATCCGTCAAATATAATTGCGAGACGGGAGTGGCCGGTGTTGTCTACTATAACAGAAGTCCATAGTTTCCTTGGTCTGGCGGGCTACTATAGACATTTCGTAGAAAACTTCTCGCGGACCACCTTGCCTCTAACCACACTAGCGAGGAAGGATCAGAAGTTCATTTGGATGCCATATTGCGCTTGAGCTTTTGAAGAGTTGAAGAGTCTCTTGACCACGACTTCAATCTTGACGTCGTCATGTGGTTCAGACGGCTTTGAAATATATAGTTATGCATCAGGGAGAGGCTTAGGCTGCATGCTTATTCAGTTCAGGAAAAGTGATAGTGTGTGGCTCACGCCAGTTGAAAGTGCATGAGCGGAACTTTCTCATCCATGACTTGGAGTTGGCGCGGTGATTTTTGCACTTAAACTATGTCGTCATTATTTATATGGCTTGTAAGTTGACATCTTCACGGACCATAAGAGTCTTAAGTATATTCTGGATTAGAAGGATCTAAATATGCAACAACGGAGGTGGATGAAGTTCCTTGGGTACTACACCTTCCAGATACACTAGAATCCCTGGAAAGGGAATGTGGTCGTAGATGCCTTGAGTAGTAGGACTCCAGCAAGGGCAAATTGGTTGTAGAAGAATGATGAGCGTCTGATCAAGGAATTGAAGAACTTGGACATTTCTTATGTTGACAAGAATGCCACTACAAATGTGTGCCTGAACTAGACTGAGGAGCACTATGACCTTGAAGACAGGGTTCGGCGAGCAAGGAAATTCGATGAGAGTCTACAATTCTATGCAGCGGATGGGTCAAATGCCCAATTCTCTTTGGATGATGGCCTTTTGTGGAAAGATGGTCATTTGTGCATCCCAAATGTGGGTAAACTACGTGAGGAATTGATGTACGAAGCACATTTTACAATGTACTCAATTCATCCAGGGAGCATAGAAATGTACAAGGACATGAAGAAGGTGTTCTGGTGGCCAGGTTTGAAGGAAGACATAGCCCATTATGTGGTAAAATGTCAAACATGTGCCTTGGTGAAAGCGGAATGCCAGAAACCTGGAGGTTTCCTGAAGTCATTACCAATTCCGTTATGGAAGTTCGATGACGTTTCGATTGATTTTGTGCATGGACTGTCGAGATCTCAGAGCGGAAATGATGTTGTGTGGGTGATCGTTGACCGGTTAACCAATGTGTCACACTTCATACCAAATATGAAGGACGATTCAGTGGAGAAATTGGATAAGCTATATGTGGATCACATCGTATGATTGCACGGCGTGCCCCGCAGCATCATCAGTAACTGAGATGGGTGTTTTACTTCAGGTGATTGGAGGCTAATCCACCAACTATTGGGTACCAAGTTAAAGTTCAGTATGACATTTCATCCGCAAACGAATTATTAGATCGAGAGGACGAACAGAATAGTGGATGATATGCTCTGTTTGTGCGCCCTGGATTTTGGGAAGAGGTGTGAAGATCACCAATATATGATTGAGTTTGCCTACAACAATATATATCAAGCTAGCATACAGATGTCACCGTTTGAAGCTTTATATAGTAGGAAGTGTTGTACACCATTAGCTTGGACGAAAACAGGCAAGTCAAAGATATATCAGCGTAAGGAGGTCAAAAATGCAAATTCAACCATACGTACTATCCGAGAATGATTACAGATATCCCAAGATATGCAAGCGAAGTACTAGAATGCCAAGAACCGAAACGTTGAGTTTGTGGTTGGTGAGTGGGTGTACTTGAAGTTCAAGCACTTCAAAGGTGCATCCAAGATTCGGCGCTTAAAAAAGTTGAGTCTGTGATATCTTGGTCCGTTTGAAGTGATTGAGCGAGTTGGAGAAGCTGCCTATCGACTATCTCTGTCTGTGGAGCTAAGTTGTTTGCATGATTTGTTTCACATGTCGGTGCTGCAAAAAGCTATGAAAGAGCCAGCTCAAGTGGTTGTGGATGATCAAGTACCGGTCGATAGTTTGTTAACTACGAAAGTTCGGCAGATTTGGATCGAGGATACGAAGATCAAGCAACTGCGAAACAAGACAATCTGGATGGTTAAGGTCCGTTGGGACAATTGTGGTCGTGAATAATTGATGGCCCTTCACGTCACCCGACCTTTTTATTTAATTAGTGGTGCGGGGGTCGAGTTTCACGGAGGGAGCGAGCGGGAAGGCAAGTGCACCTATCGCAAGTAATATAGGATATTCGGGGGGAATGTCGAGGTCGTATATTTGTTGGGGTGGGTTGATTATATCTACTCCTCTAGGGGGGACTATTATTCTACCAAAAATAAAGGTGTCGGATTTTTAATTAACTAAAGAAGTTATATAAAAGCTGTAAAAAAGGACTAGAAAATCGATGAAGGAATAACGCTCGTCATCAAATCGATTAAGACTAAGAAAATTTTTGTATAACTAGAGATCTAATATTTCAAATTGATTAAATGCAACTTGTTTGTGGAGGTTCGACAAGCATGAGCTCACCTATCTCTAGGACTATCGCTCACCTGAACATTATGACTATTCTACCATGCTCTTGTTCGATGAAGGATTACTCTTAATGCATGCATTACGCTAAGAACCCCGCTATTGGGGGGGGGGGACACAATCCGGTAGAATTCCGCTGCTTCTCTTGAGAGAGTTAGTGCGAAACTCTCTTTACCCAAGGGAGATCAGTCCATACGCATGGCATCTCGGCTAGCTAGCGTATGGACAACAAACATAGCGACCACACATCGATTTGTTGTTCTACACGTCGTATACCCGGGGAAAACTTAAGTTCTTTAAATAAAGAGAAAACGAGGACCTTTAATTATTTAAAAAGATTTTATTTGTCCCAATGCTCTTTGATACTAAGGGCTAAGAGCGATTAGACACTCATCAAAATGGGGACGGCTTATGAAAAATTGCATAATTGAAATTGCAAGTTCTACTTAAACGAGTAGGCGGGAAATTGCAAGTCCTACTCAAATAAGTGGGCGGGAAATGAAAGCGGTAAATTGCAAGTCCTACTCAAACGAGTCGGAGTGGAATGAAAGCAGTAAAGAAAGCAGTAAAATGCGAGTACTACTCAAATGAATAGGCGAGTAATGAAAGTGATAAAATTGCAAGTCCTACTCAAACGAGTAGGCGGGAAATGAAAGCAGTAAAATGTGATTCCTACTCATATGAGTATGCGGGAAATGAAAGCGGTAAAACTGCAAGTCCAACACAAATGAGTAGGCGGGAAATGAAATCAATAAAGAAAGCACTAAATGCGAGTCCTACTCAAACGAGTAGGCGGGAAATGAAAGCGGTAAAATTGCAAGTCCTACTAAAATTAGTAGCCGGGAAATGACAAGTCCTACTCAAACGAGTAGGCAGGAAATTGCGAGTACTACTCAAGTGAGTTGCAGGAAATGAAAACAGTAAATTGCAAGTCCTACTCAAATGAGTAGGCGAGAAATGACAAATCCTACTCAAACGAGTAGGCGGGAAATGAAAGGATTAAAAACTAACTCATACACACTCTTCATAAAAAAGGAAAAACAATGAAAACCTAACTCATACACTCACACAAAAAATAAATAGAAAAAACAAAGTGATCTAAAAATTAAAACGATTTCTTTCCTATTCTAAGAATTTTCTAAAAACACATAAAAAGAAGAAATAAAAATTAAAGGAGCAAAAATGTTTTCAAATAAATGCAAAAAACAAAGTGCTCGAAAAACTAAAATAACAACTTTTTCATTCTTATAACTTTATAAAAGTGCTTAAAAAGTGCAAATAAGGTAAAAAGGGAACAAAAAGTTTTACACCTTAAAATAGAAAATCTATGTTAAAGAAAAATAAAAACACTTTAAAAACACTTTTATAAACCCATAAGAATGAATACAAAGTGATTTAAAAAGAGACTAAGCTAAGGGAAACGATGAGAAAAGCTATCATAACAACTAATTATAAGAGAAAACCTAAAACATAACTAAACAAATTTGCAATTTGAAAACATAAAAACAACAAATCTAACTCATACATACACACACCCATAATAAAGAGAGAAACAAAGTGAAAGTCCACCTAGTGTCAACTACCTTCACCTATGGGGGGGAATAGGTGACGTGCAGCGTTTTTGCGGAATTAAAATTGTACCTGCACAAGAAATCAAAACAGCACATCACAGAAAGGACACAAGCAAATTATAGTGGTTCCCCGATTTGGGTACATCCACTTTCCCCCCTTCGACCTATCTCCCAACCAGGGACGACTCGGTCACTTCACCAACAGGATTGAAATCCAATCCTTGCACTAACGGAAGGAACCCTTCCACACGTAGGAGTCAACACTCCCACAACACGGGTTGCACCCAACCCTTACAACTAGGAACCAGCGTTCCTTTACAATCAAAAATGAAAATAGAATGTACAAGAAATATAAACAACTTTTGGAGACTAAGGTGTCCCTCTTCGTTCGATGACGTGTTCTTGAAGTCAACGAAGAGTCCACAACCCTAGATCTCACTTGGAGAGAATCTCCCCGAAACCGGCGGCGGTAAGAAGGGAGGTGGCTTGGTTCTCGGGATCGGCGGTGACAACGGTGTGCGGCTGCTGTACTTTGGAGATTCAATCTTCGTAGCAAAGCTAGCAAGGTCTTCCAACGGTCACACTAGGATCGATCGTCTCGATCGATTCGGAAGGGGAAGATTTTCCCGATCAACGAATCAAGAGACAAGGGATCTCTGGTTAGACGTGTGAGACGCTGTGCTTGGCTGAGCTTCTGTCGCCGGGAGATCTGGAAGCAACTACGATCAAAGACGACGATCTACTGGTACGAGCGGCGACGACGGCGGAGCGGATTTCGCGATCTAGGTCACGTCGGCGGCTCGACTTTTTCTTTTCAATTTGCTCTGATTACTGTTCAAAAATACGCGAGTATTTATACAGTAGTATACCTCTTTATGATCGTTGTGGGTCCCACCAGAAGAAACCCTAATACCGGTTCAAAACAGCGCCTTAACATTTGATCCGGTCCAGCGGGATCCAGAAAATCGCCCAAGTGAAAATCGGCGAGAATCGAAGGTGATTCTCGACGAGTCGGCGAGAATCAGCCAGTGATTCTCGACGATTCGGCGTGAATCACTAGTGATTCTCGCCGAATCACTTGATGATTCTCGACGATTATGACTTAGCGCCAGATTTGCACGCTTTGATGTAGCCGGATAGAGACGGCGAGAATCAGCCAGTGATTCTCGACGATTCGGCGAGAATCACTAGTGATTCTCGCCGAATCGGCGAGAATCACTTGGTGATTCTCGTCGATTATTACTTAGACGATTTTTCGTCTTTCCGCCCATGAGCTGCTCTTTGACCCATCCTTGCTCCTTGTCTGCTCTTGCATTCTCACAGCTCTGTACTTGAAAATAAGTACACTCCAATAGAGAGAGTACACGTAGGCCAACACACTGATCTGCTCAACGAGGGATTACGTCGTGCAGACCCGTGTATATTGACCTACTGCACCCTGACATTGGTGTGTACTTAGCGTGGAATAACTGCAATCACAACTTAAAAGGTTTCATCAAATACATTGTGAATTCATCTTAGCTTGACAGGTGGCTTCCTCAAATCCAGGTAATTGTGGATACATTACCCAACAATCTCCCCCTATTTGACGAAGCCAAAATCCTACTAGCTATGATGAATACCACCATCCAGATAATATATACAACATATAGAATTTAAAGATACGACACAAGTAAATAGAGGCAAACAGATCAAAGCTTGAGTCAATCATAAATTCATATACATATATATATATATATATTCCCAAGATTGTTCATATAACAATAAGAAAAGATAAATGTGTTCTTGAGAAAATGACAAGCTATAAACTTCTATCTATTTCTCTTTGGCTAGGTCATCCTTGTGTTTTTGAGCCAGGAACTTCTTTCTTTGCCTCTCAATGTACTCCTTGGGCTTTGGATAGTATCTGGGAGGAGGAGCTTTATCTGCCGCAGTGTTGGTCCTGAAGAAGATGTTCCGTTTAGCTTCATATGTCTTGTGCAGATCCCACTCATGCTGGCTGTATACATCGTTCCGATTGATTTCCCCTTTTTCTTGTAGCCAGAACGTGTCCAAGATAATACTCTTTGATACCGGACTCCACCTTTCGTTCCTCACTTCATCCTCCTTTGATCTGATTTTCTTTTCAGCTTGCGTTTCCTTAGATGTCCCTTCTTGAGATTTTCTCTTGTCCCTAGCTTTTGCTAGGGCTCCTTGGTCAAACATGGCCATCAGTTTTGCTTTGGAGGTGGCCCTAGCAGCCCTTTGAGCATCAGCTTCACTTAAAGGAACTTCTTCAGCACTTGCTCCCTCATCAGCCGCAGTATTATTTTCAGGAGCAGGATTACCCTCAGGATTTTCAGGGATATTGGCGCCTAACGCTTGTTTGAGCATCCACCAGCAACTGTCATAAACATATATGTTTGACTGTTTAAAATTTTTGATTATGATTTCCTGAAGCTCGGCCATCTTAGCTGTATATTCTTTCTCCCCCTTTTGGCTTCGACGGCAATGGAGTTTGTATAAGAATGCAGTGACTCATCAATGTGCTTTGTAGTATTGGAGAACTCGGTAATCAAGGCTTGTTGATTGCTGTTAGGAGTCACCATGTTGGCATCAAATTTTTGGATGTTATTTGCCACGACATGAGCATTCTGATTAACGACTGCGAGTGTATCTGTGTTTTTTTTCAATCCGTACATAAGAAGAGTTACAGCTTTGCCGGCTGCTGTATACTTGTCTTCAAACTTCTTTTCCATCAAATACAGTTTGTGATTTATTTCCACAACGTTCTTGAGCATTAGATTCTCAGATTTCTTAATTCTTTTTAACATTTTATTTTGAGCTTGCTCAAAAGACGCTTTGAGCTCATCCACGATACCTTGAATAACATTCACTGTGTGATTAGCTAGATCAGCTCGTAGTGGATGATCCTGAGGTATTCCTTGGCCTTGCTCTTCAGCAGATTCACTTGTAGAGCTGGACACTAGCACAGTCTCTAAAGGGGGAATACTTGCAGCCTCAGTAGATTTCTCGGAAGTACTTAGCAGCCTCTGCTGAGAGGACTCCCCCTCCACTGTTGCACTAATTTTCTCAGGAACTATCTCAGGAGCTTGCTTTTCAGATGGAACTTCAGTGTTGTCCTGAGGCTCCATTACTTCCTGTCTCTCATTTCCTTCTTCCTCATCCTCATCATCCATGAAATCATTCTCAGCTGCATCATCTTCCAAACCTCCCTCATCATTCTCCTCTACATTACCTCCGGCTCCTAGATCATTCACGTTTAGGGCCGCCTCATTTTCCATCACATCTTCACTTTCTTCTTGCAGATCCACAACTGCATCTCTAGCTATCTGAGAGATGCCAGATATGATATTAGCAGAAGCGGGTAGAGGCTCCCCCTCAATTCCTGCAGTCAGTGCATCAGGAATTTCACTGGGAATATCCACGGAATCTGCTACGGTTCTGTCCTCGGCATGAGATTCTTCTTGTTCTACTACCACGACAGCCTGCCCGATGCGTCGCTCCCATCTGTCAAATACGCTGGAGTCCATTTTCTTCAAATAATGCAATGGAACTCCTTTACTCATGTCGAACCTATCTCCGTTTAGCTGATTGAGATATAGGATGATGATTCTTCCAAAACTTGGAGATCTGAGAGTGTCCTTAATCTTCTCAAAGAGCATAGCTCCCCAGTTGAATCTCTTTCTACAGACAATCGCCATAAGGATCTTGAACATGTCAGCTGAGATGTGGTCATGTGAGCCGGGTTTGCATATCAGTACTTTCCCAATGATGTCGGACAAAAGTTTCCCCTCCTCATTCATTTCCTTTCGCTTTATCGATCTGTTTCCTCTAGCTAGTCCACAGAATAATAATGCCCTGGCTTTATCATGTTCCTCCAGATAATCCTCGTGCTCAGAACTAGTGAGCTGCAAGTATTGGGTCAGTTTGCTTGCAGACATCTTGATCCTGGCACCTGCAACCTTACTCTTTATGATAGAGTCTTCATTCCGAAGTTTGGCGGTTGCGAAGAACTCCATCACTTCCTTGTCCAAAATTTTGCAGGGGTGCTCCAGTATAAAAGAGAGGCCAGCCTCTTCAAGCATGATGATGATGTTTCTGAACTCATCCGAGGCATGTGAGAACCCTGTTCGAACCAACTCACATCCAGTGACCAGGCCGGCGGTTTTCCTTAGAGCCATTGCAAACCTAGGGAGGGAATCCCAAGACTACGCCTAATCAGAAATCAAGAGGGAAGCTACACTAACAGTAAGTCACTGTAAGGGTGAGGATGTGGTTACCCAAAAGCGTAGAAGGAGAGAATCGACGGAGACGACGGAAAACCGGGAGGCGCTCGCGACTTTGTTTGATCGAAACCGCGGAGAAATCCCTGGACGAGCACCCTGGACGCGAGAGGAGTGATCTACAGAAGGAAGAATCGGCGAGTTTCCTGCGGAATATCGACGGAAGAAGCGGCGGGATTCCTGCGGGATTTCGACGGAAGAGGAGGCGGGATTCCCGCGGGATATCGACGGAAATGAGGAACTTCAACGGAAATGAGGAATATGAAGGGTCGGCGGGATTCCTGCGCTATATCGACGGGTTTTCGTGCGAAAAGCGAAATACGAGGGATCGGCGGGAGTTTTTCTAAGTCGAAATCGAAGGGATTCTTCAATAGGAATCTACGGGTTAAGAGGCATGCCGGATTCTCGAAATCTTCTGATATTAAGACGGTTTAAAAAATCTTCTAAATATATATATTTCTTAATACCAATCTATTTGGGGTTTGAACGGGGTTTTTCCATACATTTCTTGATGTCAATTGTAAGTTTTAGTGATTTCCAATGACGTATCTTCTTTAATTTTTAGTGAACTGATTTATGCCTGTAGATGTTTATTCTCGAATCTACCAGTGAATTTACAGATAAATCTTTAATAATGTGAAATAAATAGTACCTAAACACCTAGAGTGGGGGGGGGGGGGTGAATAGGTGACCTAATCCTTTTTGAACTTTAATGGCAGCAATCAGGTATATCACAGAATTCTAACTACTTTTGCACAACAATCACACAAGCATTCACAATCACAGCACAATCACAGCAGACACAGTGTTTTATAGTGGTTCCCCAAGCATTGGGTACATCCACTTTCCCCCTTCGCCTATCTAGCAGTGTACTAGATTCGGCCAAACTTCTCCACTAGCTCAGAACCCAAATTGGTTCCTACACCTCAGGCCCAAGGCCTTACAACTCAGCTTTATCCCAAATCCTACACTCAGCCACAAAGGCCTACACTCAGCCAATCAAGACCTACACTCAGCCAACAAGGCCTACACTCAGAGATTTCAATCTCCTACACTCAGGCTCTCAAGCCCTACCCTCAGCCTTTATAATTACAGGCTTACAATTCACTCAGATCCAAAGGATCCTACAAGTTAAATTGATTTTACAAATATTAACTCAACAACTCAGAAACAAGAGAGGGGAGTTGAGAGATTCTTGATGAGTTCTTGGAAGAACTCAGCTGGATTCAATCTGACTTAGCTTTCTTCAAAACTTCTTGAAAGTAGAACTGAATAAGAATGAATCCTCCTGCAGTTGATCCTTGACCTCTGCCACTTAGAATTCAGAATAAATCTGAACCCTTCTTCTCAGCCTAGTTCCAATGGCTAATTTCTTGGATGGAGCCCTCTCTCTCCAACTTCTAAGATCTTCACTTGGACAGCTAGATCTTCTTGTGTTGATACTCTGTGTACCACTTTAATAACTACTTGAACAATAATCTGATCAACCTTCACAACCACAACAACAGTTATCTGTAGACTGTATGAGCCTATTTATAGGCCTTCTTCATGGTAACCGGCTGGTCCGGTCCATAACTGAATTCTGACATCTCTGACAGGTGCTGTAGACCGGCTGGAACGGCAGCTGTCAAGTCATCCAGTCAATTCTTGAAAATCTCTAACTGTCTGAAAGTGTCGAGACTTTCTGTCTTTAAGTGTCGACACTTATAGGCCAAGTGTCGACATAAGTTGTGTAAGTGTCGACACAAGTCTACAAGGTGTCGACACAACTTCTTGTATGTCTCGACACAGATTCTTCTTCATGTGTCGACACTGAAATTGAGTGTCGACACAAGTACTTGATCTTCTGTAACTTGCTGAATTCTTCTAAGTGTTGACACATCTCCTTTGTGTCGACACAACTTCTTGTGTTGAATCTTTTAAGTGTCGACACTGCTTCTTGGTGTCGACATATAGTCTTCTATGTTGATACTTGCTGAGTGTCGACACAGCTCCTTGTGTCGACACTTGATTCTTCTGTTGAGACTTCAGCTGAGTGTCGACACATTCCCTTAGTGTCGACACTTGTACTTAGAATAATTTTGTTGATCTTTCTGTTCTTCGCTAAGTGTCGACACAGTTCCTTGTGTCGACACTTTCTTCAAGTGTAGAGTCTTCAGCTGAGTGTCGACACATTGTTCTGAGTGTCGACACTTACTTCAAGTGCTGACTCTTCTGTTGAGTGTCGACACATTGTTCTTGGTGTCGACACTTTAACTTAGTCTCTGCTGACATTTGCTGAGTGTCGACACAGCTCCAAGTGTCGACACTTTCTGGTGTAGACACAACTTCACTGGGTGTCGACACAGCTCCTTGTGTCGACACTGCTTCTCTGCACTTTTCTTCACTGAGTGTCGACACAGCTCCTTGTGTCGACACTTTCTGTCTGGTGTCGACTCTGCATCCCAGGTGTCGACACAATGACTCCAAGTGTCAACACTGCTTGTCTAGGTGTCGACACAAGCTTTTTTAAGTGTCGACACTTTCCCTCTGGGTGTCGACACATGGACTTAAAAACTTTTTGCTTCAGTCCAGTAATTACTTAACCTGCACAAGTAAACTCTACATACATCAAATACATTATGATGTATATCATTGAGTTGGGTGAGGCTTCTTCAAATCAGGTACATTTAACCAATGTACCCAACAATCTCCCCCTATTTGGAGAAGTCATAACCCTTAGTCAATGATATACACCATTCATAATTAAAATTACAAAATGATGTAAAGCAGGATTATATTCAGCAGGGTAAACATAAACATGTATAAATCTCACATGTATACACATACATCAACACAGAACAAATAAGAAATAGACATATTCACAGAATAACCATGAAATATATTGATCATATATTGTTCTAATATCTGTCTTGTACATTTTCAGTAGTTCACAAAAAATGTTTTACATTCAAAAGATTACAAAATAATCTTCAAGTAAATTCTTAATCTATTTCTGTTCTGGTTCCTTGATAACTATTCCTTTGCCAGCTTGGACTTTAGCTTGGACAGCAGCATCAGCAGTTTCAGCATCAGCAGGCTTCTTGCCTTTCAGATCTTTCTTTTTAAGCTCTTCAGCTTTGATCTTCTGCCTCTCAAAATAGTGGTATGGATTAGGAAAGTACTTGCTAGGCTCCTGGGCTGTAGGAGGTAGCTTTCCCATCTTTGCCTTCCTTCTGTATTGAACAATTGCTTCTCGTCTAGATTCATGCTTTCTCCATTCAGCTTCAGAGAACCACTTGTTCCTGTCATGAGTATTATCCTTGGCAGCTTTCCAGACAGTTAATATAATATTCCTAGAGGTAGGGCTCCACTGTTCAAAGTCTGGCCTTTGTTCTGCTTGTTCCCTAAACCTCTTCTTAGACAACCTTGTCTCTTCCTCTTTCTGCAATGCCTCTTGCATGGCTTCTGATATAGGCTGAACAACCTTTTCAATATGGACATTGTCCTTGCCCCCAGATGGGCTGTACATGGTCTGTACCTCAGCATGAATCATCTCAAAATCTGGAGGTGGATAAATGACCTGAGCTACTTCTGGTTGCTCACCTCCAAGATATGCAGGTTGAATGCCAGATTCAGCAACATTGTCATCATCACAAAGTGGAGGATAGCCCAGTGTAGCTCTGATGGAATTAGATATCCATTTGGCATGATCAGAGCTAGCTTTGACTAAAACTATCTCCCCCTTTATGACTTCTCTAGCCATATGATCTCTGACATCATCCTTTTGAAATCTGATTTGACTATCCAAGTATCTGATGCCATCTTTAAAGAATGGTTTGAGCTTTTGAAGTTGTTCAGATATGACTTTCTGGGAAGCTTGGATAGCAGTCTTTATAGCAGAGATTTCTTCTTGAAAGATTTTATCAAATTCAGCTTTAGCAGCAGCAGTAGAAGTAGAAGGTTCAGCAGCCTTGTTCTTTAACTCAGTGACTATAGCATTATGAGAAGCAGTCAAGTTGTCATTCATCCTTAGTTGATTTTCAAGAACATATCCTTGCTTCAATGCTATGTCATCCACCTGTGCCTTGATCTTTTCCTGGTGTGTTGCCAAGTACACCACTGCATTGCCTCCCTTGTGGAAGCATTCTATCATTTCTTTCTTGTTAAGGTTCATTTCAAACCTTATAGACTTGATATCCTGGGCTAGGTCAAACTGGAGTGACTTTTGCCCTTCATCTACATATTTCTCTATGGCCTGCCTTTGCTCATCCAACTTGATTTGCATTGCCACCATCAGTGCACTATAATCAATGGCTGGGGCTTGTTGAATTATAGGCTGTGGTGCAACTGTTTGGAGAGCCTTCTTGTAACTCTGGCTTCTTCTCCTGAAGACATAAAGTTTCTTTTTCTTTGCCCTAGTAGCCTCCTCATCTTCAAACTCTGAGGAGCTGGCTATGTCAACCCTTTCCTTAGGGCTTGAAGGCTTTTCAGCTTGCACAACTGGAGCTTTCTCAGTTTCTTGCCTTATAGGCTCTTCCAGAACTTGTACCTTCTCCCCCTCAACAGCAGCATCATCAGTTTCCTTATCAAAATCTGCTTGATCCAGATTTAGGAACAAGTCTTCCATTGTATATTCTTGTGGAGACAGTGCAGGAGAAATTCTTTGTTCTTCAACCACTGGATCAGGAATTACTTCTAGTACAACAGATGTGTCATCTCCAACAGCATCTGGTTCTTGAGTATTCAGCTGAGTTTGCTGATGAACATCAGACAAATCAGCATCTTCTATAAGAAATTCTAAAGTATTTAGGTCAGTGAGTACCTCTAGTATGATGGTGGTGGCTTGTTCACTTTCCAGTGTAGAGGGTTCTTCTAGAACTGGAGGCTCCCCCTGGCTTTGATCCTTGTGGATTGGGCTTGCTTGAGGTAGCTCCCCCTGGATCTCAGCAACCTCTTGAGGAGCAGGAGTCTTTACTACAGGCTCTTCCTCATGGTCATCTGGAGTGAAGACAACCTGTTCTTCACTTTCAGAACTGCTAGTGGACTCTTGTGCCACTGGAGCAGTCTTCCTTTTCTTCTTAGGAGGAGTGTCTTTCTCAACAACTACCTTCTCAGGGGTTGGCATCTCTTTAGTCAACACCCTGTCCCATCTTGAGAACAACCTCATATCCATCTTTCTCATATGATTTATCTTACTTCCAGCAGCAGTATTCATTACCTCTGGTATGGTACCAGCTAGGTATAGACTAATGATTCTGCCCAGATTGGGCTTCTTCAAGCTTTCCTTAATCTTTTCAAAGACTACTATAGACCAGTCTGTTTTTAGTGTGAAGATTATCCTGGTCATTATTCCAAACATATAGGCAGACACTCTGTCATGCCCTCCTGGCTTGTTGAGTAATACTTCACCAACTATTTCAGACATGAATTTGCCTTGATTGTTCATGCCTTTCCTGTTGAAAACAGAACCTATCTTCATCTTAGGATCAAGTCCACACCAGATTAGAGCTTCCCTGGTCCTGGATGCAGTAACGTCATCTTCCTCTTGAGTTTTTGGCAATTGAAGCACCTTCCTCAAGTTCTTTGGCGAAATCTTAACCTTAGTTCCATGAACTCTGGATTTGATTTTGTATCCAGATTCGTCTATCTTGGCTCCATTAAGGAATTCAAGAACCTCTTTCTTCCATATCTTTGTAGGTTCTGAAACTAGATAATCTAACCCAGAAGCAGCGACTAGGGTTACGACAGACTTGATTTCTTGATCTGCATCTTCGAAAGCGACGCACACCAGCTCATATCCTTCATTGACGTTCTCCTCAAGCTTAGGCGCCATTAGGGTTTGTAGAATTTGTCTTGAGAGAAGAGAGGTGTCGACACAGAAGTTTTAGTCTCGAAACTTTGAAAGCGTGTCGACAAACAAAGACAAAGCCCTATTTATACCTTTCTAATTTTGAAGATGAACAGGCAGGACAGCTAACTTAAAATGTGTCGACACTGGCAATAAGTGTCGACACTGACTTATAATGTCTCGACACATATGTGTCGACACAAGTTTAGTCACAGATTTTATGTGTCCACACTTGGTTATGTGTCGACACAACATAACTCGACACATTGTCGAGACTTTACTTAGAAAATTCTGAGTAAATACTAAGTGTCGACACCACTTTGGATGTGTCAACACCTACTTGGCATGTGTCGACACTAACATTCTGAAGTGTCGACACCAACTACCTAGATGTGTCGACACCTTTTTCCTGAAGTGTCGACACCATTTTTCTGTGTCGACATAGACTTGTCTATGTGTCGACACTTTTTTACTTAGTCATTTTCAATACTGTAAACTTACTCTAAGTTTATCATTCATAGTTCAATTTTAAATCTATTGAACTTAGCTTCTTCTAGGGGCTTAGTATACATATCAGCTATTTGATTATCAGTTTTAACATATTCTAATAAAATATCTTCTCTTTCTACATGCTCCCTAAGAAAATGATATTTAATTTCAATATATTTAGTTCTACTATGGGATACAGGATTATTAGCTATTGAAATAGCACTAGTAGAATCACAAAAGTGTGGAGTTCTACTTACCTGAAATCCATAGTCCTCTAGCTGATGTTGTATCCACAGAAGTTGAGCACAGCAACTTCCTGCAGCCACATACTCTGACTCTGCTGTGGAGATAGCCACACTGGTTTGCTTCTTGCTACTCCATGAAATTAGTCTCCCACCTAGGAATTGACAGGTTCCAGTAGTGCTTTTTCTATCTTCTTTGCATACTGCAAAGTCTGCATCTGAATAACCTGTTAGTTCAAAATCCCCATTCCTAGGGTACCAGAGGCCTAGATAGGGAGTGCCCTTTAGATATCTCAATATTCTTTTGACTGCTGTCAAATGAGACTCTTTAGGGCAGGCTTGATACCTTGCACAAACACATGTAGCATACATGATGTCAGGTCTACTAGCAGTCAAGTATAATAGGGAGCCAACTATCCCTCTATACAAGGTTTCATCTACAGGTTTCCCTGCATCATCCTTGCTAAGAGACATACTTGACCCCATAGGAGTCTTCATGGTGCTGGATGAATCCATACCATATTTTCTCATGAGTTCTAGGGTGAACTTGGACTGACAAATGGATAAACCACTCTCAGTCTGTTTAACTTGGAGACCCAAGAAAAACTTTAGCTCTCCCATGCTACTCATCTCAAACTGACCTTGCATAAGTTTTGCAAACTTTTTGCAAAGGCTGCTTTCAGTAGACCCAAATATAATGTCATCTACATATATTTGGACTAGTATAACTTTGCCTCTAGATTCCCTAAGAAATAGAGTCTTATCTATTTTCCCCCTTGAGAACTTGTTCTCAATAAGGAAACTAGATAGGGTTTCATACCAAGCCCTAGGGGCTTGCTTTAACCCATATAAAGCTTTCCTAAGTCTATAGACATGATGAGGTAGAGTTGGATCAACAAAACCTGAAGGCTGCTCCACATAGACTTCTTCCTTAAGATTAGCATTCAGGAATGCTGACTTGACATCCATTTGGTAAACCTTGAATCCTTGATAGGTTGCATAGGCCAAGAACATCCTTATGGCTTCCAGTCTGGCTACTGGAGCAAAGGTTTGATCAAAGTCAATACCTTCTTCTTGCCTATAACCTTTTGCAACCAGTCTTGCTTTATTCTTAATGATGACCCCTTGTTCATCCATCTTATTCCTGTAGATCCACTTGGTTCCTATTATATTATGGTCTTTAGGTCTAGGTACAAGTTCCCAGACCTTGCACCTTTTGAACTGATTAAGCTCTTCTTGCATTGCTTCAGTCCATTGTGGATCTTGTATTGCTTCTTCAAACTTCTTAGGTTCAACTTGAGATAGAAAACTGGAGTAGATTGCTGCATTCATGTATCTGCTCCTGGTTTGTACTCCTTGTCTTGGATCTCCAATAATCTGCTCTACTGGATGATCTCTTAGATGCCTGTTGGCTGGAGGCATCCTAACTTCTGGTTGAACCTCTTCAGCATCTCCATCATGCTGTATTCCTTGAACTTCTTCAGCAATTGACACATGTAGTTCTCCCCCTGGACAACAGCTACTGCCTTCTACTTGCTGGCTTGCAGCAGGTACTTCTTCTATAGTTAGCTTGTCCATTTTCTTTGTTAAACCTGTGGGGCTGCATACACTACTAGACAACTCATTGTTAATAAGTTTAGTCTCATCAAAAACTACATGCACAGATTCTTCTACAACTTGTGTAGTCAAGTTGTAGACTCTATAAGCCTTACTATTATTGCTGTACCCAACAAAAATTCCCTCTTGGGACTTGGCAGCAAACTTAGTTAAGTAAGACTTCCCATTGTTAAGTATGAAGCATTTGCAACCAAAGATCCTGAAGTAGGATAAGTTTGGTTTCCTGCCTTTCACAACTCATAGGGGGTCTTGTTAAGCCTTTTAGTGATGGTAGCCCTATTTATAACATGGCATGCAGTGTTGACTGCTTCAGCCCAGAAATACTCTGGCAGTGATGTATCACTTAGTAGGGTCCTACCAGCCTCTATCAAGGTCCTATTCTTTCTCTCAGCAATGCCATTTTGCTGAGGTGTTCTAGGTGAAGAGAATTCTTGAAATATCCCAAAGTCTCCACAAAGTTTTGTCATGCTATCAGACTGAAACTCAGTACCATGGTCACTTCTAATCTTGACCACTATACTGTCTAGTTCATTCTGAATTTGCTTGACAAAGCTATGGAAGACACTAGGTGTTTCAGATTTCTGTCTTAAGAAGAACACCCAGGAAAACCTTGAGTAGTCATCTACAACTACAAGGGTATAGACCTTCCTACCTAAGCTGTGAACTGGCATTGGACAAAAGAGATCCAAGTGCAAGAGGTATAAACACCTCGCAGCATCTTTGTTTTCTATGCTTCTAAAGGTGGATTTAGTCTGCTTGCCCTTTTGACAAGCTGAGCAAATACCATCTTTAGCACACTTAACTTGAGGACCATTCCTCACTAACTCTTTGCTAAAGAGTTTGCTAATAGTCTTGTAGTTAAGATGGGCTAGCCTCTTGTGCCATTTGACACAATAAGTGACTGTCTCATCAGCTACAAGACAAACTGGAGAACCATTGTTCTCAACCATAATGTCTAGGCAGTAGACATTCCTCTTCCTATAACCTGTCAAAATGATCTCTTGATCACTTGACCTCTTGATATGACAACCATTTTTAACAAATGAGATGTCATACCCTACATCACTTAATTGACTTATACTTATTAGGTTGTGTTTCAACACTTTAACATAAGCCACTTGAGTAATGGTAACCAAGTTGCTAGAAATGTTACCAAATCCTTTGATGATTCCTTTTTCAGAACCACCAAAGGTGACTTTTGGACCATCTTTTATTGGTATGTAGTTCTTTAGTAATCCTCTAGTTCCAGTCATATGTCTGGAACATCCACTGTCCAAGTACCATGTTGGGGTATGGCCACTTGGACTCACCTGCAAAATAGATTAATGAACCTTAGAACCCAAAAAATTCTTGGGTCCTTGGTACTTGTTAGTTTGCAATCTGACAAAGCTACCTACTGGCTTTCCAACAGGTAGTTTGGTACTTACTTTGGCACTAGCATTGTGCCAACAGTCCACTGCAAAATGGCCAACTTTGCCACAGCACCAGCATTCAAACTTATTGTACCTTTGCTTAGGTACTGTCTTTGCTGTCTTATCTACAGCTGACTTGTTGAATGTTGGGGCTTTGCCCTTGGACTTGGGCTTGGACTGCTCAGTCCTTGCAGGTCTAATAAAACCCAGTCCAGCCTTGCCTTTATGATGAACAAATTCATCAATTAAAGGTAGCACTGATTTAGGTTTAGAAAACCTAGCAACAAGCTCTCTCTCTTTCTGAAGATTGATCTCCAGACTCTTGATTTGATCATTCTTAAAGGTGATAGTCCCCATCTGAATCACTGTTATGTGTTTCAGCCTGGCTATCTCATTAAGCTTTTGATCAAACTGCTTCTCAGAATCTGTTACAGCAGCTTTTAGATCAGCAATTTCCTTTGCCTGACTTTTGGCTAGGGACTTGCTTTTCTTGTAAGTCTGTAACAGAACTTTATATTCATCTATAAGCTGATGAATATCATCCTCTGACTCAGATACATTCTCATCACTTGATGAAGATGAATCTGATTCTGTACTAGAACAAGAAACTGAACTTAGAGTTGAACTTTGTACCTTACTGGGTCCTGGCTGCTCCAGGATTTTGTCACTCTCAGTCAATGCCATCAGTCCTTGGCACTGACAGTCTTCTTGTTCATAAATAGACTCCATTATCTGCATGAATTCTTCTTCTTCTTCTTCAGCAAACAGCCCTATGTAAGCTTCAGGCTCAGACTCAGTTTCTCAAGAAGAGATATCTGATAGAGTCTTCTCCTTCTTGGCAACAAAAGACTTTTCTTTCTTGCCTTTGAAATAAGTCTTTTTCCTGTCACTAGATTCTTTCCTCTTTTCAGGACAGTCTGCGATAACATGGCCCTGTCTATTGCAGCAATAGCATACTATTTTTGAACCAGTTGCCTTGCTAGATTTTGTCCTCTTCCTGTCTTTCTTTGAAGCCTTTTTATCCTGATAAAAATTTTCTTTTCCTTTTGAAGTAGAAGGCCTTGACCTCCACTGTTTCTTCTTCAAGAATTTCTGAAAGTGTCTAGTGAATGCAGCAAAGTCTTCATCACTTTCACTGCTTTCAGATTTTGTGCGGACTAACTCATCTGACTCTGATTCAACTACCTTTGGAGGTGGAGTTGATGACTTATTCCTGCACTTTCTGGAGGCTTCTGTCTTGAAGGCTACTGATCTTTCCTTGTGCTCAGTTCTTGTTGATTTCTCCTCCTCTTTTCTCACTGTCAACTGCATCTCATATGACAACAATTTTCCAAACAGTGTAGGTGGAGGAATTTCTCCCAACTTAGCCATTTCTCTAATGGCACAGATCTTGGTATCCCAATCTTTGGTTAGGGACCTTAGGAACTTGTCATTTAGTTCATAGTTACTGAACTCTCTTCCATAAGACATGAGTTCATTCACTATTCTGTAGAACTTCTTATAGCACTCAGTTATGCTATCACCTTTTCCTTGTCTAAAACTTTCAGACTCCTGATTTAGCAAAGATTTTCTATCTTGTCTAACTTCTTCAGACCCCTCCATATACACTATAAGAGTGTCCCACATCTCTTTGACTGTCTTACAGTGTATAAGATTCTGAAATGTTGCATCATCTATGGCACTTACTATAATGTTTTGTGCCCTCTTGTCCATGGTGGCTAGGACAATCTCATCCTTAGTCATCTCAGAGAAATCCTTTGGGGTTCTCTGATTTGCATCTAGAACAGATATCTTCATGGACACATAAGGCCCTTCCTTTACTGTGATGTATATCCTAGGGTCAGAGGCTTCCATAAACAGCCTTACCCTCTCCTTCCAGATCCCAAAGATTTCCTTCCTACATAGGGGCAATTTCATGGAACCCAATTCCTTGTGATTTTCAGAGGAACCCATGGTTCTTGATTTTCTTGAATCTGTATTTTGACTTAGACTGAATCTGCCAAACAGGATCTCCTCAGACTGTTAGTCCTTTTTGAGGAACCTCGCTTTGATACCACTTGAAAGAAATAGTACCTAAACACCTAGAGGGGGGGGGGGGTGAATAGGTGACCTAATCCTTTTTGAACTTTAATGGCAGCAATCAGTTATATCACAGAATTCTAACTACTTTTGCACAGCAATCACACAAGCATTCACAATCACAGCACAATCACAGCAGACACAGTGTTTTATAGTGGTTCCCCAAGCATTGGGTACATCCACTTTCCCCCTTCGCCTATCTAGCAGTGTACTAGATTCGGCCAAACTTCTCCACTAGCTCAGAACCCAAATTGGTTCCTACACCTCAGGACCAAGGTCTTACAACTCAGCTTTATCCCAAAGCCTACACTCAGCCACAAAGGCCTACACTCAGCCAATCAAGGCCTACACTCAGCCAACAAGGCCTACACTCAGAGATTTCAATCTCCTACACTCAGGCTCTCAAGCCCTACCCTCAGCCTTTATAATTACAGGCTTACAATTCACTCAGATGCAAAGGATCCTACAAGTTAAAATGATTTTACAAATATTAACTCAACAACTCAGAAACAAGAGAGGGGAGTTGAGAGATTCTTGATGAGTTCTTAGAAGAACTCAGCTGGATTCAATCTGACTTAGCTTTCTTCAAAGCTTCTTGAAAGTAGAACTGAATAAGAATGAATCCTCCTGCAGTTGATCCTTGACGTCTGCCACTTAGAATTCAGAATAAATCTGAACCCTTCTTCTCAGCCTAGTTCCAATGGCTGATTTCTTGGATGGAGCCCTCTCTCTACAACTTCTTAGATCTTCACTTGGACAGCTAGATCTTCTTGTGTTGATACTCTGTGTACCACTTTAATAACTACTTGAACAATAATCTGATCAACCATCACAACCACAACAACAGTTATCTGTAGACTGTATGAGCCTATTTATAGGCCTTCTTCATGGTAACCGGCTGGTCCGGTCCATAACTGAATTCTGACATCTCTGACAGGTGCTGTAGACCGGCTGGAATGGCAGCTGTCAAGTCATCCAGTCAATTCTTGAAAATCTCTAACTGTCTGAAAGTGTCGAGACTTTCTGTCTTTAAGTGTCGACACTTATAGGCCAAGTGTCGACACAAGTTGTGTAAGTGTCGACACAAGTCTACAAGGTGTCGACACAACTTCTTGTATGTCTCGACACAGATTCTTCTTCATGTGTCGACACTGAAATTGAGTGTCGACACAAGTACTTGATCTTCTGTAACTTGCTGAATTCTTCTAAGTGTTGACACATCTCCTTTGTGTCGACACAACTTCTTGTGTTGAATCTGTTAAGTGTCGACACTGCTTCTTGGTGTCGACGCATAGTCTTCTATGTTGATACTTGCTGAGTGTCGACACAGCTCCTTGTGTCGACACTTGATTCTTCTGTTGAGACTTCAGCTGAGTGTCGACACATTCCCTTAGTGTCGACACTTGTACTTAGAATAATTTTGTTGATCTTTCTGTTCTTCGCTAAGTGTCGACACAGCTCCTTGTGTCGACACTTTCTTCAAGTGTAGAGTCTTCAGCTGAGTGTCGACACATTGTTTTGAGTGTCGACACTTACTTCAAGTGCTGACTCTTCTGTTGAGTGTCGACACATTGTTTTTGGTGTCGACACTTTAACTTAGTCTCTGCTGACATTTGATGAGTGTCGACACAGCTCCAAGTGTCGACACTTTCTGGTGTATACACAACTTCACTGGGTGTCGACACAGCTCCTTGTGTCGACACTGCTTCTCTGCACTTTTCTTCACTGAGTGTCGACACAGCTCCTTGTGTCGACACTTTCTGTCTGGTGTCGACTCTGCATCCCAGGTGTCGACACAATGACTCCAAGTGTCGACACTGCTTGTCTGGGTGTCGACACAAGCTTTCTTAAGTGTCGACACTTTCCCTTTGGGTGTCGACACATGTACTTAGAAACTTTTTGCTTCAGTCCAGTAATTACTTAACATGCACAAGTAAATTCAACATACATCAAATACATTATGATGTATATCATTGAGTTGGGTGAGGCTTCTTCAAATCAGGTACATTTAACCAATGTACCCAACATAATGTATCTAAGGGTTATTTTTATAGTGTTAACTTTTCCTTAGGTGTACACACATATATGTGTATATATATAAATATATATATATGTAAATGTCGACACAATATGACTCAAGTATTGGAGCTGATCAAAAATACCTGGGATTATGAAATTTATCATTAAGCCCCTCTGGTTAAAGCATACCAGGTGTTCAATGTGAGTATACCATTGTAGATAGTACTTCTGTTATTCCAGATACTTGTTGCAATTCAGTCTTGAAACATCTGCTGTCTAGTTCCCATCATATTTATGGGAACCTAGACTACCCTGCAAAAGAGAGTTACCTTACCTTAGGAACCCAATATGTATTGGGTCCTAGGTTCTTGTTAGCATAAAAACTCGAATGCCTTCCCTCAGAAATCCTGTCAGGAAGACTACCTCTGCCCAGAAGATGTGGATAGGCCCTTGCCCTTGACACAGAGGGGTTGTGCCAACAGTCTATGGCAAAGTGTCCCACCTTGCCACAACACCAACACGTGTGAATGTTGTACCTCCGTTTCTGACCTGATCCAGTGACTGAGGTAGTCATGGTCCTAGGTCCAAACGGGATAGATCCGGATCTGCTCCCAAAATTGCCACTTCCACCGTGATACTTGGAAGGGTGGAAGGAATGCATGTAGCGAGCGTCATGAGGCCTGGGAGGTGGTGCCTTCCTTTCAGTCAGCACCCTTTCAGAGGCCCCATGAGAACTTACTGCATGACTTCTAACCTCCCTTTCCTGTGTCCCAGGGTGGTGAGAAGCGTTCTGAGAGCTGATACCAGCAGATTCATGCCGAGTTGGGGCAGTGGCCGAGAATACAAAGGGCTCAGAATGAGCCTTAGGTATTCTCTCATGGGTGGCCATGACAGCCCTTGCACTATGGGTGTCTCCACATGAGGACAGATCACCCTTGAAGTGACCACGATTGTTCCTGTGATCATACCTGAAGGCATGATGAGTACCCTTCCTGCCTGGAGTGGGGGGTCTGAATACCGTTTCCCCATTTCTCCATGAATTGATAATTCGGGAGATCCACCCATTTTCTTCCTTTCTCTTTATAGCATCAACCTTGGAAAAGTTGGATACTATACTTTTCTCATGCTCTAGACTACTCTCTAGATCTGAGATTTTAGAGTCCTTGACTTTGTTGGATGCCAATTGGAGAACCAACAAGATCTTCAGCCGAGCAATCTCCTGAGCTTGCTCCTCAACAAGTAGGTTGCTTTTCTGAAGGGCTCTCTTCAGGGAATCCCGATTTTCTGAAGGGTGACAATTCCTGTCTTCAGGAACTTCAAGAGAGAAGGTGCAAGATGAAGAAGTTACCTGCTCTTCAGAGTTATTGTCACTAGTGCCAGAGACCGTTGTGTCAGCTTCATCAGAACTGCTTTCCTCAATTTCTTCTTCAGTCTCTGACAAGGACACCGGAGCCCTGATGCTGTCCGATTGATCCTTTCCTTCATCTTCAGAGGCGAGGACCCCCGCATAGGCTTCATCCTCTTGCTGACAGCAGATCCCTGCTTTCTTTGATCCCCCCATGAGATCTGAGATGGTAACCCACATAGATTTGACCGTCCCACACTTTTCCAATCTAGATCGAGAAGGTCCAGACCAGACATCCGTGATGATCTGACGAATCATCTTGTCTAGATTAAATAATGAGAGTTCAGTCTCCGACATCTCAGTAATACACTTGGGGATTTGGATATCCTTTCCAGAGCCGGAGGTCTTCATAGGAATGAATGGACCCTCTTTTAAGTTGAGAGATGCTCGAGGATCGATAGCCTCCAGGTGATAGGACACTGTCATCTTCCAGACGGGATAATACTCCTTAGTGCACATGGGAAGTCTTAGTGGAGAGATCCCATGATCCAGCTCCATGCTTTTGACACTGGTGGCAGGATTCTACTCAAGGTGTTAACCTATTTGATGAGTAACCTCGCTTTGATACCACTTGAAAGTCCACATAGTGTCAACTACCTTCACCTATAGGGGGGGGAATAGGTGACGTGCAACGTTTTTGCGGAATTAAAATTGTACCTGCACAAGAAATCAAAACAGCACAGCACAGCACAGAAAGGACACAAGCAAATTATAGTGGTTCCCCGATTTGGGTACATCCACTTTCCCCTTTTCGACCTATCTCCCAACCAGGGACGACTCGGTCACTTCACCAACAGGATTGAAATCCAATCCTTGCACTAACGGAAGAAACCCTTCCACACGTAGGAGTCAACACTCCCACAACACGGGTTGCACCCAACCCTTACAACTAGGAACCAACGTTCCTTTACAATCAAAAATGAAAATAGAATGTACAAGAAATACAAACAACTTTTGGAGACTAAGGTGTCCCTCTTCGTTCGATGACGTGTTCTTGAAGTCAACGAAGAGTCCACAACCCTAGATCTCACTTCGAGAGAATCTCCCCGAAACCGGCGGCGGTAAGAAGGGCGGTGGCTTGGTTCTCGGGATCGGCGGAGACAACGGTGTGCGGCTGCTGTACTTTGGAGATTCAATCTTCGTAGCAAAGCTAGCAAGGTATTCCAACGGTCACACTAGGATCGATCGTCTCGATCGATTCAGAAGGGGAAGATTTTCCCGATCAACGAATCAAGAGACAAGGGATCTCTGGTTAGACGCGTGAGACGCTGTGCTTGGCTGAGCTTCTGTCGCCGGGAGATCTGGAAGCAACTACGATCAAAGCCGGCGATCTACTGGTACGAGCGGTGACGGCGGCGTAGCGAATTTCGCGATCTAGGTCACGTCGGCGGCTCGGCTTTTTCTTTTCAAATTGCTCTGATTACTGTTCAAAAATACGCGAGTATTTATACAGTAGTATACCTCTTTATGACCGTTGTGGGTCCCACCAGAAGAAACCCTAATACCAGTTCAAAACAGCGCCTTAACATTTGATCCGGTCCAGCGGGATCCAGAAAATCACCCAAGTCAAAATCGGCGAGAATCGAAGGTGATTCTCGACGAGTTGACGAGAATCAGCCAGTGATTCTCGACGATTCGGCGAGAATCACTAGTGATTCTCGCCGAATCACTTGATGATTCTCGATGATTATGACTTAGCGCCAGATTTGCACGCTTTGATGTAGCCGGATAGAGACGGCGAGAATCATTAGTGATTCTCGCCGAATCGGCGAGAATCACTTGGTGATTCTCGTCGATTAATACTTAGACGATTTTTCGTCTTTCCGCCCATGAGCTGCTCTTCGACCCATCCTTGCTCCTTGTATGCTCTTGCATTCTCACAGCCCTGTACTTCAAAATAAGTACACTCCAATAGAGAGAGTACACATAGGCCAACACACTGATCTGCTCAACGAGGGATTACGTCGCGCAGACCCGTGTATATTGACCTACTACAGCCTGACATTGGTGTGTACTTAGCGTGGAATAACTGCAAGCACAACTTAAAAGGTTTCATCAAATACATTGTGAATTCATCTTAGCTTGACAGGTGGCTTCCTCAAATCCAGGTAATTGTGGATACATTACCCAATACAAAGATACAAAAGATTACTAAAAGAGGGGCCCTCAGATACATTCCAATACAACATAAGGAGAGAAAATCTACAAATTTTATTAAGCTAAAAGAGAGGTACAAAAAGCTAAAAAACACAAAAGAGAGTGGGAGAAAATCTCCTTACATAGCATGGAAAACACCCTAGCAGCCCACCTAAAGCAAAATGGTTCCAAAAAAGTGAACACTTTGGACATACAAAAAATTTCAATCTATAGACAAAAAATTGAGATTACACGCCCCTGGTCGTGGGCGTGTAGGGGGGCATATTGGGCCTGGAGGATGGATAAGCCTAATAGTTATTGACGGTTGACTTCGGGGCTCTTCTGGAATTTACACGTGGCGGTCACGGTTGGGCGCCGAATGACACGGACATGTAAGTTGTGTGTGATTAGCGAAAGTGTGCTGGAGGCTTCGAGTCCTTGCCTTGCGGGCGGCATCTTGTCTGGAAAAGTTGAGGTGGTCACGGGAGTGCGCCAAATGACATGGTCATGTATAATGGGTGTGACTGGACACCTGGCTGGAGTTTGATGTCGACAACAACTATTTGAATCGGGTTGAAAACTCCAGGATAGACACGGGCATGTCAGAAAGGTCACGGGCATGTCCGTGGTATTGAGTGTCGAGTCTGCTGGCGGCGTTGAGTGTCGACTGGCGTTGAGGGTCGACTGGCGTTGAGTGTCGACTGGTGTTGAGTGTCGACTGGAGTTGAGTGATGACTGGTGTTACACGAGCGTGTCTAACAGGACACGGGCGTGTTCTACCGTGATTTCTCGGATTCACAGCGTTAGCAATTTTTTCACTGGCATCAAAGTGACACGGTCCGGTCATGGGCGTTACCCAATTGACATGGGCGTGTACTTTGAAAATTCACCAATTTCTGCAAAAATTTCAGAAAACAAAATAAAGCTATGTTAGAAAAGTATATACAAAAAAGAAACATTTTATTAAACAAATGTAACTTAAAACAATGAAAATAAACTAAAATGACCTAAATAAAGTACGTAAAATACAAATATTTACAACTCATCAACTACTCCATACTTAAAATTTTGTTATTTCAGAGCAAAAGTAGGAGATATACTTATACGGAATTAAAAGAAATCCTAAATTTAGCTACCTCTTGAATTAATTAAAAAAGAGATCAAAATATATATCAGTGGTATAAGAGTTAAGTCCTAAATCATGAAAATGATTTAAACAAAGGAAAAGTTTTGACCAAAAAAGACTTCTTGAAGTAACCAAATAGCAAGCAAAAATTGTAATTGTTACCTAACAAAAATAGATTAGAATTATAGAAACTTTAGCTTATAAGAAATTATGTTCTCAAAAAAATTATATTAAGTCTAGAATCTTTCAATATGACTAAGAGGGTTGTTTTTGTTTATGAAGATGGCTTTGGTTTTAGAGGCGATGTATTTTTTCTCATCCTCTAATGAAATTTTTTTGTTTGAATATGGATGTTTAGAAAAATGACTCTTATTTTTCATAACATGTAAAAAATTTTTTAACAACTTCAGATAACACAATGTATATGTATATGAGTAATACATTTTATCCTCTTACTCTGTAACATATAATCTTTTAAAATATTGGATGTCTATGTTTACGGAACGAAATCTTATTCTCATTGACATAGGTTTTTTTAAGGATAAAAATTTTATCATGTTAAGTACGACATGATAAATATGGGGAGATGAGTTTTTTTCAAAAATAAAAACTAGATTTTAATAAAAAAAAATCGAGGGCAACTTTGATAAATTTAACATTCATGTGTTTCAAAAAGGTTGAAGTAAAAATAATTGAAGTCTATAGTTATTTGTTCTAAAATAATACACATGCCTCTATTTTAGATAAATTAGAAGTAGTGCCTAAAACAAGTCTCATATCTTTAGAACAAAGCATACAATTTTTTTAAAACTTAACCCCGAATATTTAAATCTATCAATCTCTAATTAATAAACGAATAGTAAACACAAAATTAATGAAATTTGCTTATAAATAAACTGGTAACAAGATTTTTGGAGAGCAACAAGGGTTAAGAATGGTATATTAAATTTATTTGTTTCAAATAAATTTTTTGAGATTTTTCGGTTATCATCTTTTTTTTGTATTTTTGATTTATTAAATTTTTTAATTTATTTTTAGAGTTATTATCTTTTTTTGTATTTTGTGTTTATTTCTTTAATATATACATACTAAAAATGCGAAGAAAGATATTTTTTTGGAATTGTTTTTTTTTGTTTTCTAAATTTTTGGTATTTTTAAGATTGTTAAGCAAATATTTACAAGAGAGGAAAGAGAGATAAATTATTTACAAAGATTAGAGAGAAAGGAAGAGGGGAAAGAGAAGAATATTTACAAAAAAATAGTTTTTTAAAATATTTACAATGTACAAATATTTTTGGAATTTTTGTTTTATAATTTTTTTGCATTTTTTAATAATTTTTTAGTTTTCATGATAAAATAAACAAAATTTTTTAAGGTTTTTATTTTTTGTATTATATCTTTTTTTTATTTTTAACGAGTGCAGAATATAGAAGTGCAATAAAAGAAAATAAGAAAAATCCCTGATACTTAATTTCAACATTTTCCCCAATGTTGCAAGATAAATATAAGGAACAGAAAGACATGAAAATGCACTATTTACAAAAATAAAGAGGGAGGGTAGAAACTTCCCTGGAACGAGTTTGGGGAGACCTATTTATAAACCCTGCATTATTAAGAAGAAATAGCAAAAAATATAGCGAAAAATCAAAAAAGTTCAACTTGGCAAACGCACCCGTTTGTAGGTGGTTGGGGGTAAATATGTGTGTAACTCCGTATTTTACTAACGTCTTAGCCATTTGGGCATTACGAAAATGTGTTCCCCTATCACTCACAATAGCGAGGCGATGCCGAGGTGAGAAAATAAATTTTTTACTATATAAATTTTTTGATATTCGGGAAAAGAAAAAAGGTTAAGACAAAGGGTGAAGATTTCTTTAGTTTTTTAAGTAGTTATTATTATTATTATTTTTGGTTGGCCATTATATATATATAAATAAAATGAGGTAAAAGTAATAGTTTCCCAGATTCAAAATAATAACACATATGCCCCAGCAACGACGCCAAAAACTTGATGGCTCTCCGCAACGCTCGACCTTTTTATTTAATTAGTGGTGCGGGGGTCGAGTTTTGAGGAGGGAGCGAGCGGGAAGGCAAGTACACCTATCGCAAGTAATACGGGATATTCGGGGGGAATATCGAGGTCGAATATTTCACAGGGCGGGTTAATTATTTCTACTCCTTCAGGAGGGACTATTATTGTAACACCTCCATCCGTTACATGACATATAATAGAAGGTCTGGTCGGGGCCCCAAACTATATGCCATAAACATGCGGCATGGTTACAGGTAATATCAAAGACTAGTACACGCATCCTAACTCAGAGCATTCTAGCGGAAGCATTAGGTGTTAATACTGAACTCATCAATCATGAATGTCCACCATATATATAAACAACCACATTTATATATCTCACATGTATGTATATAAAATACACAAAATGTTTGGCCATAAGGCCTTACAGTTATTCTTCATAAGTGTGGAATACATACATTGGCACACAGGACGGCCACACATGAAAACAGTAAACTTTTCTTCATTCGGCCTTCAAGTGCCAGCATAGCAGCAGTAAGGGCTTCAACCCACTATTTCCCACTAGGCTCTCCAACACATACATGGAGAAAATCCACCGCAATGATGGTAACAAAGAAACCGCCAGCACTCAGCTGACCAATTATGGCCTACACCTTTGTCGGGCAGTGGTATTCCTTCCCTACAGGCATAGCATTTTCAAAAGCATATATATCACAAAATGTGCACCCACGCACAATCAATAAATCACAAACATCGATCGCACGGCCCGACGCTTCGTGCACTCAGGGCACATTATCGGTGTACCAGAAAAGCAGGGTCCCACCACCGTTCTTAGGTTCTAGACCCAACGGTAAACATTGAGTATTCATGCTCCACGGCACACGACCGGAGACTTTAGTCTTGATAGCGGACAACCCATGACTCTCATTATGTGATCCTAACGAAGCCAATAACTTAGGCACACAAGTTAGACAACCATAACACGGATACAGTTAAGCTCTTGCCCTTTGCTCAAATCGCAAATTCAATGTCTAGACTGACGTGGGTTGGCTTCCCCTTGTCCGTCCGGTTCACTGGCCTTTAAGAGCGTATAGATCACAATAGCCACAAAGTCCTCGAAGGACTGACTTCACAATCATACGCTAGCTGGGATCTATCGCCAGCGACAACCACTATCGCTTGGCATTAGCGACACAACACTCTTTCTATACCCAGCCCCAACTATAACTGGACAAACCATCCAGAAAATCCTGCAGCCACATGTAGTGCTTGAAACACTGCACTTGCATTGCATATAACACATGAATTTCGAGGGTATTTTCCTGGAATTCCACTCCAGTACTTCCTGTTACTCCACTTCTCAAACATAACCCACCGACTCCATAAATTACACGTTTATACGTGGAGTCTTCTTTGATGCGCAAAATAAACCATCACCAATTCAGACCAACCTGTCCAGATGAGCTTCAAACAGCATGCCTATTCCGTACAACACATTTCCGGATCTATATGCAAGACTTACTGAGGATTTCATGAATCAAGCCAACGGAAATCCATCAACTCTCCACCATTTGGTGGGGGAATTCCATGCATATACCAAAATAAGGACTTTACATGTCCAAGGAGGAAGATCGTTACCCTTGGAGTTCTCTTCAGAGGCATGACAAAGCTTTTCGATGCGGATGGAAATGATCGCCTCACTTTCCCCTTCGCAATTCTATCTTTGGCTCTTGATTCCATCCACAAGATCTTCTCCATAAACTTCAGCAAGTTCCACCGAAACCCTAGCATCCACCATGAGTTCTTTTCTCCAGAACTGGGAAGTAAGGCAGAGAGAGAGAGAAAAAGAAATACTGATTTCCTCAGTCCCAGCCCTCTACATATGTGGCCTCGGGTCTCACCCCAGCCACACGATAAACTCATCAAAACCAATCAATGGCCCAGGTTTAAGCTAAAAAGTCAACCACTGCTCACTGGCAGCACACCAGCCATCTGACACATGTCTCCACTCGACCATATCTTATTTCGACAAATCGACGAAGGGGGTTGAGTTCGTCGAACACAATTCGCCGAACGGGAGTGAGTTCATCGAACAGGCTTGAGTTCATCGAACGGGTCATAACACATAATAGAGCCATTTTTGTCGAGCTCAGCCCGACGTTTCGTCGAGCTCTGCTCGACGCTTTCGTCGAGCTCTGCTGGACGCTTTTGTCAAGCTCTACTCGACACTTTCATCGGGCTCAGATTGAAGCTTTCTTCGAGCTCAGATCGACGCTTTCGTCGAGCACAGATCGACTTTTAGCCTGTTATCTCCAACTCCTTTTTGGTGTGTTACAATTATTCTACCGAAAATAAAGGTGTCGGATTTTTAATTAACTAAAGCGATTATATAAAAGCTGTAAAAAAGGACTAGGAAATCGATGAAGGAGTAACGTTTGTTGGGTCCCGCTTTGCTTCACTTGATTCGTGGCGCTCTGCTACTTTTTTAAGAAATTAAGTAGCACCCTTTCCAATATTCCGGGCTTTTGGAACAGTTGGGTATGCACTTGATCCTACATTTGGTATCAGAGGAGGTCACGGGTTCAAGACCGGTGGGACGCTATTAAATCTTGATTTTTCCCTTCTACCTGAGTGGGTCTGGCGGTTCAGGCAACCGTGGACATATGGTAACCCCACATTTGAGCCATGTGGGCTATGTGGTAACCCCACCTCTGAGCCGACAGGTTGTTCTGGACGCCGGGGGGGGGGGATTGTTGGGTCTGGCGTTCCTTCACTTGATCTGTGGTGCTTTGCTACTTATTTAAGAAATTAAGTAGCACACTTTCCAACAACGCGGGATATTGGATCAGTTGGTTATGAGCTTGATCCTACAACGCTTGACATCAAATCGATTAAGACTAAAATAATTTTTATATAACTAGAGATCTAAAATTTCAAATTGATTAAAGGCAACTTGGTCGTGGAGGTTCCACAAGCATGAGCTCACCTATCTCTATGACTATCGCTCACCTGAACATTAAGACTATTCGCCCGAGCTCTCGTTCGACTAAGGATTTCTCTTAATGCCCGCATTAGGCTAAGAACCCCGCTATTGGGGGGGGGGGGGTGGGGGTGGGAATCCAATCCGATAGAATTCCGCTCCTCCTCTCTCGAGGGTTAGTGCAGAACTCTCTTTACCCAAGGGTGATCGGTCTAGACACACGGCCTCTTGGCTAGCTAGCATATGGACAACAGACAGAGTAACCACACTCTATCTGTGGTTCTATGCATCGTATACCTGGGGAAAACCTTAAGTTCTTTAATTAAAGAGAAAAAGAAGACCTTTAATTTTTTAAAAAGATTTTATCTATCCCAATGTTTTTTGATATTGAGGGCTAAGAGCCATTAGCCACACATCAGAATGAGGACGACTTATGAAAAATTGCATAATTGAAATTGCAAGTCCTACTCAAATGAGTAGGTGATAAGTCAATATTTACAGTGTTTTAATATAAATTTTAGTTAATGAATAACTGATTTCTATTTAGTTTTATATTAATATTTAATTTAATTCCTTTTTTTCTATTTATAGGTTAATCTGGGTTGCAAACATCCATTTGGAGCTGACAGGATTGATCTGGAGAAAATCTGGAGAAAAGCCAAATTTTTCACTAGTATACGCCCCTGTCACGGGCGTGACAGGGTGGCGTGACCATAGTCACGGGTTGTGACCTCCATATGCGGCTCCGCAACCATTCCACGTCAATTAAAGTTACACATCCCCAGGTCACAGGCGTGACTTGGGGCGTGACCATCCTACTCAGGCTGTGCCGCCAGCATGAGCTCAAGATTCACAACGCATGGCAGTTTTGGGTTACACGACCTGGACACGGGCATGACCTATTGGTCACGGGCGTGACCATGGACGTGACTCCCCGACGTTACTCAGTCATTAGTCAACAATCCCCGTTACAGACCGTTCAAGCCTACACGACCTAGGTCATGGGAGTGACCTAGGGGCCTGACCTCTTTAGTAATGCCAGATTAACTCCCGTCATTTCTCCTTCCCACCATTTCTAGTAAAAGACTTGACATGCCCTAGGTCACGAGCGTGACCCGCAGAACGACGAATTTTGGCGGTTTTCTCCCAAAGTTCCCGGCTTTCAATAGGATGGTTCCGCACCTGACACTCCCCTAGTCACAGGCGTTACCTAGGGGCGTGACCTTCCAGAAATTTTCCTATAAATTCGAGATCGAGCCAGGAGATGAGGGGGATCGAAGGGCCATCTATGAGTAGTTGTTAGGCTATTTTAGTAATTTATTTCCACTTGTTATTGTGTTTTGTTTATTGTAGTTTCAATTTCATAGTTTAGTTTTACTTTTTGCAATTTATAATTCAAGTACTACTCTTTTTAATCATGTCTCTCTTTATCTTTTTATGTAGCTTCTTTATCATGTCAAGTAGCTAATTTCCATTAGCACTTGATCATGACAACGTTTGAAATTAAATAAATTTCTTTTCTTTTTCAAAATCTCTTTATTTCTACATTGATTTATCTTTGAATTATTTTGTGTCGAATTCATATTTCGCGGATATGTTATTCGATCATAGATTTGTATCTTAAATGACTGAGAGGTTGCTGATATGAGTAGATCTCTCAAAGATAAAAGTAGTTTCATGCACTCCTCTAGAGAGGACGACATAAATCTTCCGGATTGGAGTCAAATCCAATAGTGAGATTCACCGCTTAATGCAAGCTTATGAGTTTCGACTGGCCATGGGGTATTTATCGATCAACCTAAGGTTAATCAAAAACATGAGCTCGAGAGAGACGCTTTTGTATTTTGGGAACCTCCACTATCGAAGTAAGTGATTAGGAACTTGTACTTGTATCATTTCATAAAAGTCTATTTTAATTCAAAGTGAGTATAGATCAAGTGGTATCTTTTAGTTTATTTTCTAGCTATAGTTTAATTTCTCTCTTTTTATTATCCGATAAAGTAATATTAATTTTCTTGAGCAGAAGTACTCAACATGTCCCGAGTCTAATATGACACTTGAAACTATACTCTAGAACGATAGGTACAGTTTCATATTTGATTTAGAATTATGTGCCATCGTGATTTTTACACATCAAGTTTTTTGGTGCCGTTGCCGGAGAAAATTTTTGTTGATATTTTAAAAGCATGAATTGTATTAATTTTATCATTCTCTCTACCCTTATTCACTTTTTCATTTTCTTTTTCGAATTCATTTCTATTAAGTACCTGTTGTTTTATTTTCTTTTTACCAAAAACAATATTATCTCAATTGGCCGCTAAGGTTACCTAGCTTACACATAAAGTTAATATTTTGCAAGGCGCAAGATGGTGACATATTTATTGTTATTATTATGGTGGTTCTCATCGAAGTGAGCATTGTTATTATTATAATAATTATAAAAATCTTTTTTATGAAAATAATTTTGATAATAACTATGAAAATAACTATTCTCACTTTTATGATAACTCTTTTTCTAATTTTCATGAAAACAATTTTTTGAATTCTTCTAATTTTCATGAGAATAATTTTTCGAATTTTAACGAGATTAATTATTTTGATTTAAATAATTTTTCTTCTACCTCGAATTTTGGTTTTTCTTGTTCGCAAGATCAACCAGAAGGATTACTGAGTTATGAGAATAATGATTTAGATCCTAATTTTTGTCCTTCTTTGATCACACCGCAAACTTCTTCTTCTAATTTTGGGGACTTTACACAGTTCATAGTTGATCCTTCCAAAAATTTAGAAGAAATCATTACTTGTTCTAATAATTCTTCCCCCTCTTCAAATATTTCACCTATGGAGGAACATGAATCTTCATGTTCCCCCTTAGTGTCTTATTTGGAAGAGGAAGATGAATTATTATATCAAATAATTATTAATATTATGGGCACACCAGCTGAATTAGAAGAAAAACATGTTTCTTCTCCTACTACACCCGACTCTTATTTTCATGAATTTTCAAGTATCCCAAATAAATATTTTGAAAATGAAATTCTTGAAAATAACAAAGCCGATAATATTTCTTCAAATGAATTTTTAGATAATGATTTTATTTTAGACAATAAACAACATGAGCCTAAACATATAACTACGCAAGAACCTCCTTCTTGCGAAGATTTTTCTGACGTGCTTCTTTTTATTTTTCTTTTACAAACAAATTTCATGTAGAAGAGGATCCATTGCAATTAAATGACTTCCACGATACATTTGTCGCTTCTCTACTAAGATTTAAATCACCTCAGGTATGGATAGGGGATATGAATTTACATTATCAAACCGACCATTCAAAGAAGAAAAATCAAGATGAAAGCGGAGGAGATGTTGGGCGAGCAACTTTGGCATCCTCACCAAAGCGAGAATTAAAGGAGTTACCCGTTCATTTCAACTTCTATTTTCCTTTTTTCTTAACCCGAATCGTCTAGTTGAAAGACGGGAAAAAGAAAAGCGCTCTTGGGAGACACCCCTTGTTTATCTTTAATTTCTTACTTTTTATTTCTAAAAAAAATGTTTTAGTTCTTTTTGTTTACCCCTCCTACTTGACATATAAACATTGAGGACAATCTTTATTTTTAAGTATGGGGGTGGAGTCTCTTTCTTGTTTTTAATTAAAAAAATTCAAAAAAATCCTTAAAAATCCAAAACTATAATAAACCCCTTCGTTAGTTTTTTTATTTTCTGAAATTTATTTTGAGTTTATTTATATGAATCTTTATAATTTTTTATTTACAAATCTTTTATTTTATCATGGTTTGTTAGATTTAATTTTTAGATGATTTAATTATAAGGAATACCTTATGAATTAAATTTGTTTAGAGTAATTTATTTAGTTCTTTTTCTCTGTAATTCAAATTAGTTTCAATTTTGTATTATTTAGCTCAACAATTTCTAGATTGCAATTATAGTTACTTATACTATGAGATTCAAAGGAAATTTAATTTACTAAAGTTGCTCTCTAACTATTTTAATTTAATCTAAAAATTGGTGGATCCTTTTCTTTGTTATTTTTATGTTCTTTTTAGATTATATGTCATAGGGATAGGAGGATAAAATTCATTATCCCCTATTACACATGCTTTTTTTTCTTTTTTCGTTAGATCATATGTCCGTGGAATCAAGTATTCCTTGGTACACATATGCAATCCAAATAAAAGATGGAGTAAGAGGATAAAATTCATTACTCCCAATTTATCTCTTTTTTTATTTGAAGAGAGAAAAATATTTGTTCATATCATGAAAAATGAGAGGATAAAATTCATCATTTTCTTGGTGAACATATGTAAATATCAAAAGAAAAATATTTTGTGGTGAGTGGGTAAAATTCATCACCTTCAATCTAAAAACCTCTTTAATTTTCCTTGCTTTCCCAAAACCTAATACCTAATATAATTACTTTAGAATTAAATTAAAATTCTGAGAGAGGATAAGTAGTAGTTTAAACTTTCTTCTAAGTTTATTTTTAGTTAAAAAGTTTTAATAAATTTTAATCTAACTTTGTTTGTTAACTACTTAATTTTTAAGTCTAATTAATTTATATGAGAAAATTTTGCTAAATATATTTAGCTCTTCACATTTTAATTTCATATTTTAGGACTTCAATTTTGAATCCCTAAAGTTTATTTTTAACCTTCCTTTGATTTAATAAATTTTTAGTTTTATTAGAAATTATATTAATTTCTTATAAGTACTTCCCACAGTTTTGATCTTGAATAGCAAAAGCTTAAGTATGAGGGTATTTGATAAGTCAATATTTATAGTATTTTAATATAACTTTTAGTTAATGAATAATTGATTTCTATTTAGTTTTATATTAATATTTACTTTAATTCCTTTCTTTTTCTATTTACAGGTTTATGTAGGCTACAAAGAGCAATTTGGAGCTGACAAGATTGATAAGGAGAAAATCTGGAGAAAAGTCGAATTTTTTCCTACTACACGCCCCTATCACGGACATGACAGGGGGGCATGACCGTAGTCACGAGCTATGCCCTCCAAGTGGGGTTCCGCCACCATTCCACGTCAAATAAAGTTACACGCCCCCAGGTCACGAGCATGACATGGGGAATGACAATCCTACATGGGGTGTGCTGCTAGCAGGAGATACAAATTCACAACGCACGCCAGTTATGGGTTACATTCTCTGGACACGGGCGTGACCTATTGGTCACGGGCATGACCATGGACGTGACTCCCGGGCCTTACTCAGTCATCAATCAGCAGTCCCCGTTGCAGACCATTCAAGCCTACACGTCTTAGGTCACACGCGTGACATAAGGGTGTGACCTCTTCAGTAATGCCAGATTAACTCCCGCCATTTCTCCTTCCCGTCGTTTCTAGTAACAGACTTGACACGCCCCAGGTCACCGGCGTGCCCTAGGGGCGTGACCCGTAGAACGAAGAATTTTGGCAGTTTTCTCCCAACGTTCCTGGGCTTTCAAGAGGATGGTTCCTCACCTAACACGCCCCTAGTCACGGGCGTGATCTTCCAGAAATTTTCCTATAAATTCCAGATCGAGCCAGGAGCTGAGGGGGATCGAAGGGCCATCTAGGAGTAGTTGTTAGGCTGTTTTAGTAGTTTAT
This sequence comes from Platanthera guangdongensis, assembly GCA_039583875.1. NCBI lineage: Eukaryota > Viridiplantae > Streptophyta > Magnoliopsida > Asparagales > Orchidaceae > Platanthera > Platanthera guangdongensis. The sequence goes on along the minus strand of CM077162.1, from coordinate 96,869,679 downwards.
TTCCACTTGTTCTTGAATTTTCTTTATTGTAGTTTCAATTTCATAATTTTGTTTTACTTTTTGCAATTTACCATTCAAGTACTACTCTTTTTAATCATGTCTCTCTTTATCTTTTTATGTAGCTTCTTTACCATGTCGAGTAGCTAATTTCCATTAGCACTTGATCATGACAACCTTTGGAATTAAATAAATTTCTTTTCTTTATCAAACTCTCTTTTTTTCTACATTAATTAATCTTTGATTTATTTTGTGTCGAATTAATATTTTGCGGAAATGTTCTTCGATCCTAGATCTGTATCTTAAATGACCGTGAGGTTGCGGATACTAGTAGATCGCTCAAAGATAAAAGGAGTTACATGCCCTCCTCGAAAGTGGACGACATAAATCTTCCGGATTGGAGTCAAATCCAATAGTGGTTTGGAAAGCTTCTTTATCACCGCTTAATGCAAGCTTAGGGGTTTGGACTGGCCGAGGGGTCTTAATCAATCAACCTAGGGTTAGTCAAAAGCATGAGATCGAGAGAGACGCTATTGTATTTTGGGAACCTCCACGGTCGAAGTAAGTGATTATGAGCTTTACTTGTACCATTTCATGAAAGTCTATTTAAATTCAAAGTGAGTCTAGATCAAGTACTATCTTTTAGTTTATTTTCTAGATATAGTTTAATTTCACTCTTTTTATTATCCGATAAAATAATATTAATTTGCGTGAGTAGAAGTACGCAATAGGCCCCGAGTCTAATACGACACTTTATCATATACTCTAGAACGATAGGTACACTTGCCTATTTGATTTAGAATCACGCGCTAGTGTGAATTTTACCCATCAGTAGGCGGGAAATTGCAAATCCTACTCAAACGAGTAGGCGAGAAATGAAAGCGGTAAATTGCAAGTCCTACTCAAACGAGTAGGTAGGAACTGAAAGCATTAAAGAAAGCAGTAAAATGCGAGTCCTACTCAAATGACTAGGCGGGAAATGAAAGAGGTAAAATTGCAAGTCATACTCAAACGAGTAGGCTGTAATTGAAAGAAGTAAAAAAAGCAGTAAAATTCGAGTTCTACTCAAACGAGTAGGCCGGAAATGAAGGCGGTAAAATTGCAAGTACTACTCAAATGACTAGGAGAGAAACGAAAGCTGTAAAGAAAGTAGTAAAATATGAGTCCTACTCAAATGAGTAGGCGTGAAATGAAAGCGGTAAAATTACAAGTCCTACTCAAACGAGTAGGCGGGAAATGACAAGTCATACTCAAACGAGTAGGCTGGAAATTGCGAGTCCTACCCAAACGAGTAGTCAGGAAATGAAAGTAATAAATTGCAAGTCCTACTCAAACAAGTAAGCGGAAAATGACAAGTCCTACTCAAACGAGTAGTCGAAAAATGAAAAAGGTAAAAGCTAACTCATGCACACACAAAATTCATAAAAAAGGGAAAGCAATGAAAACCTAACTCATACACTCACACACACAAATTAAAGAGAAAAAACAAAGTGATCGAAAAATTAAAACGATTACATTTTTATTCTTAGAATTTGCTAAAAATTCATAAAAAGAAGAAATAAAAATTAAAGGAGCAAAAAGATTTTCAAATAAATGCAAAAATCAAAGTGCTCGAAAAATTAAAATAACAACCTTTTCATTCTTATAACTTTATAAAAGTGCTTAAAAAGTGGAAATAAGGTAAAAAAACAAAAAGTTTTACACCTTAAAAGAGAAAATCTAAGTAAAATAAAAATAAAAACACTTTAAAAACTCTTTTATAAACACATAAGAATGAATACAAAGCGATTTAAAAAGCAACTAAGCTAAAGGAAATGATGAGGAAAGCTATCATAACAACTAACTATAAGAGAAAACCTAAAACAAAACTAAACAAATTGACAATTTAAAAACATAAAAACAACAAATCTAACTCATACACACACAAACACACAAATTAAAGAGAGAAACAAAGATACAAAAGATTACTGAATGAGGGGCACTCAGATGCATTCCAAAACAACATAAGGAGAGAAAATCTACAAATTTTATTAAGTTAAAAAGGAGTTACAAAAATCTAAAACAAAAATTAAAGAGAGGGAGAAAATCTCCTTATATAGTATGAAAAACATCATAGCAGCCTACCTAAAGCAAAATGGTTCCAAAAAAAATGAACCCTTAGGACATATAGAAAATTTCAATTTATAGACAAAAAATTGTGATTACAAGCCCTGATCACGGGCGTGTATGGGCGTGTCGGGTCCGGCGGATGGATACGCCTAATAGTTATTGACACTTGACTTCGGGGATCTTTTAGAAGTTTCACGTGGCGGTCATGGCCGTGCCCCGAATGACACGGGCGTGTAGGATGGGCGTGACTATCGAAAGCGTGCTGGAGGCTTCGAGACCTTGCCTCGCTGGCGGCGTCTTGTCTGGAAAAGTTAACGCAGTCACGGGAGTGCGCCGAATGATACGGGCATGTATGATGGGTGTGAGTAGACACCTGGCGGGAATTTGATGTCGGTAGAAACTATTTGAATCTGTTTAAAAACTCCAGGATAGACACGGGCATGTTGGAACGGTCACAGTTGTGTCCGTGGCATTGTGTGTCTACTCTGCTGTCAGCGTTGAGTGTCGACTGGCGTTGAGTGTCGACTGGTGTGACGCGGGAGTGTCTGACGGGACATGGGCATGTTCAACCCCGATTTCTTGGATTCATAGAGGCAGCAATTGTTTCACTAACGTCAAAGTGACACGGGCCGGTCATGGGCGTGACCCAATTGACACGGGCGTCTACTTTGAAAATTCACCAATTTCTGCAAAAATTTCAGAAAACAAAATAAAGCTAAGTTAGAAGAGTATATACAAAAAAGAAACGATTTATTGAACAAAAGTAACTGAAAACAACAAAAATAAACTAAAACGACCTAAATAAAGTACGTAAAAATACGAATATTTACAACTCATCAAGAATTTATACAGGAGCATGAGCAAACCATGCGAGAGGAGCTTCTCGAATTATTTTGTAAAATCGAGTTGTGAACTTGTGTGTGTTATTTTCTTGTATAGACATATTAAATATCGGGACGAAATTTCTGTAAGGTGGGGAGGTTTGTAATGCCCCAAAATTCCAAAGGGCAAAATGGAAGGTAACACGTGGCGTTAGGGTTATCGCTGGCGTTAGGATGTGAATTAAAGCGACAGACCTCTTGAGAATCTACCATGTGGCAATATTAGAGGTAGCGCATGGAGATACCACACAATACTTTCGACAAAGCGTTGAGAGGATTACCGCGGAGAATTAGTGGCCTAACGCATGGCGGTACCGCTTAATGCACTCAACACATTGAAGTGTTGAAAGGACTACAGCGGGGTGGTAGAGGGCTAGCTTGTGGCTCTATCACTAAAAACTTTCTGCGCTGCGTTGCTTGACTAGCGCGCGGAGGTAGGAGTAATGCACGGAGATAGCTTAGGATTAAGTATCTCTTAGCGGTAGTAATTCAGGCGTAGAGGTAGCTACCATGTGGCAGTAAGGTGGAGGCTGTTTTGTAGCGACAGCGTGATGTCGATTTGACCAAGCAGCAACCGCCTTTGATACTGCACGACAGTAGTAGATACCGTGCGGTGGTAGTCTCCAGATATATGTTGTTTAAGAAAATGAATTCTCATTGTCTTTCTCTTAGTTCCTAAGGTTCTTGAGAACACGAAGGCTAATTCTACGCTTTGCAAGCTAAGGGAAGGAGATCCTGTGGTCAGGTTCAAGAGCCGAAGTAAGATCTGTGAAGATGAATGTGATGTGCTCCTTTCCATTTAGATAAAAGCTCATTTATGGCTTCGAAACGGATTACTAGGGTAATTATCTTCCTTCTTGGACAAATGAACTCCTTCTTTTGTCATATGCATTTTATCCCCCACCAAAAGGTGGAAAAGGGAATTGAATTCAATTGGGTCGATTCGTGAAATTCTCAGTGAGTCTTGCATATAAATCCAAAATTGTGTAGTACGAAATAGGAATGTTGTGTGAAGCCCATCTGGACAGGTTGGTTTAGATTGGTGATGTTTATTTTTCATGCCAGAGAAGACTCTGAGTATAAACGAGTAGTTTACGGGGTCTGTCGTATTGTACCTATGAACTGAAAGTAGCAGGAAGTACTGTTGTTACACTCCAAGAAAATACACACTAAATTCCAGAGTTTTAAGACCTGTTGGATAATATAAGGGCAACAAGGAGTATCGCCAATGATGATAGCTCTTGGTGAGCTACTTGTGCTGTGTGCTATAAAAATTCCAGTATTTCTGGTACTGCAAGTTACTGCAGGATTTTGGGCTAGGTCTGGATACAAAAAGTGTGTTCTGTTAGTAAAACCGCGATAGTGAGTATCGTCGGAGATAGCTCCCAGATAGCCTTGTGATTGCAAAGCCACTCTCTCGGAGGTAGTGTGGCTAGTGTGAACCAGGTGCGCTTAAGGCTAGTGTCCCGAACAGGCAAGGGAAAGCCAACCCGCGTGAGACTTTGCTTCTGAACTAACAAATTGAGCAACGGGTAAAGGCTGAACTGTACCAGCGTTATGTCTGACCGACTAGAAGACCTAGGTATTGGTCTCGTTGGAGCGCATAATGAGAGTCCTAGTCCCACGCGCCGTAAAGACTAGTAATCCTCAAAGTTGACCGTCGTGTCTTGAACCTCTGAACGGTGGTGTAGTCTGGGAAACTAGCACACCAAAAAGCTGTACTGACAGCACGGAGCATCGACAGTTGAGGCTGGCGTTTATGATATATTAAACTGTGTGTGAATGCACGTTCTTGTGATATATCTGCTTGTAAAAATGTTATGCCTGCAGAGAAGTAATACCACTGCTCCGAGAATGGGGTAGGGTCGATAAATTTTGGTCAGCTGAATGCTAACAGTTACCTTATTTGTCACCCTTGTGGTAGATTGCCCTTGTGCAGTTGCTCGAGAGCCGAGCGGGAAGTAGCGGGTTGAAGCTCTTATTGCTATGATGGCCCTCAAAGGCCGAAAGAAGATGTTTTACTATTTTCATGTGTCCCCATCCTGCACGCCGATTTTTGTAAACCACACTTGTGAAGTATAACTGTAAGGCCTTAAGCCATAACTTTTGTGTATTTGTAATTAACATTCCTGTTATATATATATATAAATGATATGGTTTATATATAGTGGACATTGAATTTGTATGAGTTCAGGCAACCCTAAATATCTTGCTCGATCCTCGCATGCTAGTGAATTTAGTCTCTAGCTTCGTATTCTGTCCCAGTGTGATCTCCTTTGAGTTGCAATCTATAAGGGCACGGTGCTCCGAGAGCCAGTCCATACCAAAGATTACATCAAACTCCGATAGTGACAACATAGATGCTTCCAATTTGAAATCTCGACTTCCTATTTGTACCTCAACACAACAAGAATTATTTGCCCCATCACGCATCTGTTAGGCATCAATATCAATATGCTATCTGTTGGCACACAAGTAGGCACTGCAATTGGGATGGTCAAAGTCCATTGGGACAATTATTGTCGTGAAGAATTGACATGGGAGCAGGAGCAAACCATGCTAGAGGAGTTTCCTGATTTATTTTTGTAAAATTTAGTTGTAAACTTGTGTCTGCTATTTTCTTGTATAGACATATCAAATTTCGGGATGAAATTTCTGTAAGAAGGAGAGGTTTGTAATGCCCCAAAAGTCTAAAGGACAAAATGGAAGGTAATGTGTGGTGGTAGGGTTATCGCTGGCGTTAGCCTATAAATTAAATCGACAGACCTCTCGGGAATCTACCACGTAGCGGTAGTAGAGGAAGTGCATGGCGGTACCATGCAATGCTTTCGACGAAGCATTGAGAGGATTACCGTGGAGAATTAGTGGGCTAACGCGTGGCGGTACCACTGAATACACTCAACGCTTCAAAGTGTTAAGAGGACTACTGTGTGGCGGGAGTGGGCTAGCGCATGGCGCTATCACTCAATGCTTTCTAAGCGGCATTGATTGACTACCGTATGGTGGTAGGAGTAATGGATGGCGATAGCTCAGTCTTAAGTACTGCTTATCGGTAGTAACTGACGCGCGACGGTAGCTGCCATGTGGCAGTAAGGTGAAGGCTATTTTCGAGCGACAACGTGATGTCGATTGGCCCAAGCGGCAACCACCTTTGATACCGCGCGGCGGTAGTTGATACCGAGCGATGGTAGTCTCCAGATATAAGCTGTTTAAGAGAATGAATTCTCATTGTCTTTCTCTTAGTTCTTGAGGTTCTTGAGAACAAGAAGGCTGAGGCTACGCTTTGCCAGCTTAAGGGAAGGAGATCCTGTGGTCAGGTTCAAGAGCCAAAGTAAGATCCATGAAGAGAAAAGTGAGGCGCTCCTTTCCATCCGAATAAAAGCTCATTCATGGCTCCGAAACAGATTATTAGGGTAACGATCTTCCTTCTTGGACAAGTGAAGTCCTTATTTTGGCATATGCATGGAATCCCCCACCAAAAGGTGGAAAAGCGAAGGGAATTCCTTGGGGCCGATTCGTTAAATCCCCAGTGAGTCTTGCATATAAATCCAGAAATGTGTAGTACAGAATAGACATGCTGTGTGAAGCCCATCTAGATAGGTTGATCTTGATTGATTATGTTTATTTTGCGTGTTGGAGAAGACTCCGAGTATAAACGAGTAGTTGATGGGGTCTGCGGGGTTGTACCTGTGAATTGAAAGTAGCAGGAAGTACTGGAGTTACACTTCAACAAAATACCCACAAAATTCTAGTGTTTTAAGACCTATTAGATTTCGTCGGGTGATAGCAACAGTGATAGATCTTGGTGAGCTACTTGTGTTGTGTGCTATGAAAAGACAAGTGTTTCTGGCACTGCAGGTTACTGCAAGGTTTTGGGCTAGGTCTGGATACAAAAAGTGAGTTCTGTTAGTAACGCCTGGCGACAGTGAGTATCGTCGGCGATACCTCCCATATTGCCTTGTGATTGAAAAGCCGGTCTCTCGAAGACATTGTGGCTAGTGTGAGCAATGTGTTCTTACGGGTAGTGTGCCGAACAAGCAAGGGTAAGCTGACCCGCGTCAGTCTTTTCTTCTAAACTTACGAATTGAGCAACGGTCAAGGGTTGAAGTGTACCTGCGTTATGTCAGACCGACTCGAAGACCTAGGTTATTGGTCTCGTTGGAGCGCATAATGAGTGTCTTAGGTCAGTGTGCTGTAAATACTAGAAATGCACAAAGTTAACTGTTATGTCTGGGACCTCTGAACGGTGGTGGAACCCTGACAACAGGTACACCGAAAATGTGGTCTGTGTGCACTGAACATTTGGCCATTGAGGCATTTGTTTGTGATATATTGAACTGTGTGTGAGTTCACATTCTTGTGATATATCTATTAGTGAAAATGCTATGTCTGTAGGGAAGTAATACTACTGCCCCGAGTAAGGGTTATGGTCGTTATAAATGTTGACCCTTTCCTTATTTTCCACCCTTGTGGTGGATTATCCCTATGCAGGTGTTGGAGAGCCATACAGGAAATAGCAGGCTGAAGCAGTTACTGCTATGCTGGCCCTCAAAGGTTGAGCGAAGAAGTTTTACTCTTTTAATGTGTTTCCAGCCTGTGTGCCGATGTTTGTAAACCACACTTGTGAAGTATAAATGTAAGGCCATAACTTTTGTGTATTTGTAATTAACATTCCTGTTATATATATAAATGGAATGGTTTATATATAGTAGACATTCAATTTGTATGATTTCATGTTACCTTAAATCTTCCGCTAGAATGCTATGAGTTAGGGAGAGAGTAGTCTTTGATATTAACCTGTATTCCTACTGCCTGTTTGTGGAATATGGTGTGGGGCCCCGACCGGACCCTTTATTATATTTTATGTGATAGATGGAGGTGTCACAATTTGGTATCAGAGGGAGGTTTCGATCCTCCGACCTATGGTATTTCATGCACATGCCAAACGGTGGAAAAGCAAACGGAATTCCTTTGGGTCGATTTGTGAAATCCTCAGTGAGTCTTGCATATAGATCTGAAAATGTGTAGTATGGAATATGCAACCTGTGTGAAGACCATATGGAAAGGTTGGTCTGGATTGGTGATGTTTATTTCGCATGTCGAAGAAGACTCCGAGTATAAACGAGTAGTTTACTGAAAGTAGAAGGAAGTACTGGAGTTATATTCCAGAAAAATACCCACGAAATTCCATGGTTTTAAGACATGTTGGATATCGTCAGGCAACAGTGAGTATCGCCAATGATGATAGCTCTTGGTGAGCTTCTTGTGCTGTGGGCGTTACAGTTGTGGTCTCATGGCCATGACTGATGAGGATGATCAGGATGACTCCCATCAAAATAAGGTAATTATCTTAGCTCTATCATCTTCTGATTCTGATTATTAAATAGGCCCAGAATATGAGTCACCCTCATCCACTAATGATGAGGATGGATCAAATTCTGAGTGTGATGTCAATCAATTGATTGACAAGTATTGTGGTCTCCTTAAAGCCATGAAGAAGAGCAAGATTCTTTTTAAGAAGCAAACTGAGGAGATTTCTTCACTACAACTAGTAAAGTCTGAATGCCTTGAGTCTGGTACCCAGCTAACTCAAATGAGCTGGAAGATCAGCAAGCTAAGATGGATAACAATCATCCATTTTAGAAATATCAGTCAGAAGAATAAGATCATTACGGATCTTGAAGAAAAACTTCTCAAGGATAGGCTACAAGTTGCTAGGTTTTCAAAGCCATAAATCTGTTACCTTTATTGATAGATTCTCTTCTCTATTCAGAGGTGGGGTAGGGTACCATAGAAAGATAGAGGTAGCAAAGTCTAAATTCCTGAGTTGTAGGAGATAACATCTCTGAGAGGTAGGGCTTTGTGCCTGAGCTTTAGGTCTTGGAGGAGACTGAGAGATCCTGAGGGATTTGAGTTGTAAGCTCTTTGGAGCTGAGTTTTGGAGAAGTGCCTTGTTAACCCCTAAAAAGTATTCTAAAATGACCAAGGGTGAGGATATTCTAGCTGCAATGGACAAGATGGTACCTAATATAATTGTGAGTGTCATAGATGATTCTACATTCCAGAATCTAGTGAATTGCAGGACATCAAAAGAGATATGGGATACGCTGGTTATCTATTGGGAAGGCACTGAGGAACTCAGGGATGATAGAAAATCCCTGCTCAACCAAGAGTATGAAGCCTTCAGACAGAAGAAGAAGGATAGCATAGCAGATTGCTATGAAAAAAGTTTTCATAATTTTGAATAAGCTGAGTACCTAAAAGAGGGTCTTCAACAATTATGAGCTCAATGACAAGTTCCTTAGATCTCCAACTAGAGAGTAGGACATAAAGATCTGTGTAATTAGAGAGGTGGCAAAGCTTGCTGATACTCCCCCTCACACACTATTTGGGAAGCTGCTCTCCTATGAGATGTAGGTGTCTGCCAAGCAGGAAGAGGAGACTATCAGCAGATCCCATACGAAGGAAAATTCTGTGGCCTTCAAAGCAGAGAGCTCTATGAAGAGCAAGGAGAGGATAGCCTCTCCCCCAAGGAGGCCTAATGAATCAGATAGCACAAAGCCTAGCACATCAGATAGCAACATGTTTGATAGAGAATTTGTTGCCTTCTCTAGGAAGTTTCAGAAGATGCTAAAGAGGAAGCACTGGAGGAGCAGACCTTCCTCCTCCTCTCATCACAAGAAGGACCACTACAAGGCTGAGAAGAGAAACTCCAAGGGAGACAAGTATGAATCTAAACCTAGTAAACATGTTTCCTTTAAAATTTTTTTCTGTTGCTACAAAAAGTAAATACATGTCATAGCTTATTGTCCTATAAAGAGAAAAGAGACTTGTGAGAAGGAGGACCACCATCTCAAGGGAAAGAAGGAAAAGAACTTCATTGCCAAGATTGAAAAGAGCTGGAGTCAATGTGACTCATCTTCTTCAAATTCTGAAGAAGAAGAAGAAGCCTATATTGGGCTATTTGCTGTTGTTGCTGATGAAGAAGAAAACTATCCTACATCAAAGATAGGCATCAGGGCCCCTCTGTAACATTCAGATAGTGACACTATGGAGGATGAAGAAATCATCAACAGTTATGGTCTAATGGCCTTATCAAATGAAGAATCCAGCCAGTATCAGCCTGGTCCAGAAAAGGTATACTTTCTATCTAGCTCCTCTTCTGACTCAGATTATGAGACTAGCCCAAATTCTGATGCATTATCATCTTGTGATGAAGATGGGTCAGAATCTAAGGAAGATGTCAATCAATTGATTGACATGTATGGTGCCCTACTAGATGATTTGAAAAGGAGCAATAAGTTGGCCAAGAAGCAATCTGAGGAGATCACCACCCTTCAGCAGCTACATCTCTGCGGACTGTGACAACATACCTGCTGGATCAGAAGATAAGGCAAGTCAGCCAACTAAAGACCATAACAATCATCTAGATTGGGCCATTAACCATAAGAACACAATTATTCTGGATCTTGCAGAGAAGCTCCAAGGGGAGAAAAGAATTATGGCTGAAGATTCAAATCCAAATACTATTTTGCCCCTGATAGATTCCTTCTCCTCTCAAAAGGGTAAGAAGGTGTTGGGATTCTAGGGGAACACTAGAGTTTCCCATCCTTTAGGGAAATGCAAATTTCCAATTCAGACCCTGGAATCAAAGCCTCACGTCCCTTTTAAGAAGTTGATGTTACTATCAAACATGTATGAGCAAGAGAGTATCTGTAGTCATTGGTTGAATGGAAGATCCACAAGTGTGAACAAAAATATTAACAACGATGGTAGAAGATATAACAAGGGAATGAGTGCTTTCAAGGACCCACATGAGGAAATTCAAATGACCCATCAAGGAACATTTGTCTTTGGTACCCCAGCCCCCACACTCAAGAACAAGGCAGTGTCCTTTTCTCAGGATCATCCAGCACACACTCAGACCAAAGACAAGTCTTTTAGCAAGCCTGACTTGGCTATTTCTGAGGCCATCAACAGTATGTCTTCTACAAAGAAGACCACTATTGGTAGAACTTAAAATAAACCATGCTCTTCTACTGGCAAACTCATCTTCAGTCTGATAGTGGCTGGAAGAAATAAGAACAAGGAAGCTGCTCTTCCTTTTGAACAGTCTGCAGCTAACAAATCTGCAAGACCTACTTAGAAGAGAAGATACAATATACATGAGTGTTGGTACTGTGCCAAAGTGGGTTATTTTGCCTTAGATTGCTGGCACAATCCAAATGTTCCCATATCTAGTGCTAGTCTTCCTATCAGAAAATATGTAGTAAGACAAAGTCTATTTTAGGCTAACCATAACCAAGGACCCAATAAAAATTGGGGTCCTAAGGTAAATTAAATTATTTTTTTCCTAATAGTCCAAGTGCCCAAACACCTATATGGTACATGAACAGTGGATGTTCTAGGAACATGACTAGAATAAGGAGCTACTTGAAGGAGTACACTCCAATGAAGGATGGACCCAAAGCAATCTTTGGTGGTTAAGATAGAGGAGTCACCAAAGGCTATGGTAAGATTACCAATAACATAGTCTCCATCTCAGTAGTGTCTTATGTTGAAGGGTTGCAACACAACCTAATAAGCATAAGCCAACACTATGATCTTGGCTATGTCATTGTATTTCACAAGGATGAGTGCCAAATTAAGAGGTCAAGTGACCAAGAGGTCATCTTGATAGGTACTAGGAGTGGAAGTGTTTATTGTTTAAACTTTCTATCTTTAAGTAAAGACTACCATGTATGTCTAGTTGCAAATGAGAAAGTCTTATATTGTGTATAATGGCACAAGAGGCAAGCTCATTTAAACTATAAGACCATTGGTAAGCTCTTCAGTGAAGAGTTACTGGGAAATGGTCCTAAGATGAAATACGCAAAGGAAAGTATTTGTTCACTACGCCAAAAGGTCAAGCAAACCAAAGCTTCTTTCAAAAGCATTGGGACTTAGGATTCTGTAATTTGCTTAGACTTTTTGCAAATGGACTTGTTTGGTCCTATGCCTATTCATAGTCTAGGTAGGAAAGTCTATACCCTTGTGGTTATTAATGACTTCTCTCAGTTTGCTTAGGTTTGATTTCTTAAGAAAAGTCTAAAACCCTTAATATCTTCAGGATTTTTGTCAAGTAAATTCAGAATGAATTGGATAGCACCGTGGTCAATATCCAAAGTGACCATGAGACTGAATTCCAGTCTGAAGGAATGACAAGATTCGGTGAAGAGCTAGGGATTCATCAAGAGTTTTCTTCTCCCAGAACACCCCAGCAAAATAGGATTACTGAGAGAAAGAATAGAACTCTCATATAAGTTGGAAGGATTTTGCTAAGTGACACATCTCTCCCGGAATATTTCTGGGCTGAGACAGTAAATACTGCATATCATGTCCTTAATAGAGCTTCTATCACCAAGAGCCAAAAGAAGACTCCCTATGAGATCATGAAGAGAAGAAAACCAAACCTGGCCAATCTCAGGATCTTTAATAACAAATGCTATGTGCTCAATTATGGTAAGTATTATGTGAGTAAGTTTGATATCAAATCCTATGATGGGATATTTGTTGGGTACAACATTCATAGCAAGTCCTATAACATTTACAACCTGAAAAATCAAGTTGTAGAAGAGTCTGTTAAAGTAGTATTTGATTTGTCAACTATGATTAACAATAAGCTTCCTAGCTCCTCATTTAGACCTGCAGGTATAGAGCTGATGATGGACAAGCTAACCATCAAGAAAGCTATTCCAATAGTCCAAGATGAAGATGAAGGAATGAGCATTCCAGAAGAACTACAAGGCACACATGATGTGGATGAAGATCAGCAAGATGGAGACATTGAATCTCAGGATGCTGAAGGAAGAATGCCCCAAGCTCTCAGGAAACTAAAGGATCATCCTAGACCCCAAATAATTGGTGATGTTGACCAAGGAGTTATAACCAGGAGCAGAATCTCAACACAGCCTTGTATTCAAGTTTCCTGTCACAAGTTGAGCCCAAAAGATTTGAAGAGGCCAACATAGACCAGTTCTGGATTGTGGCAATGCAAGAAGAACTGAAACAGTTCAATAGGTGCAAGGTCTGGAAGTTGGTTCCCATACTACAATGACATAATGTCATTGGAACTAAGTGAATCTACAGAAATAAGCTTGATGAAAATGACATTATAATCAAGAACAAAGCTAGGATAGTGGCTAAAGGATATAGACAAGAAGAGGATATTGATTTTGATGAAACCTTTGCCCTAGTAGCAAGATTAGAAACAATCAGACTATTCTTTGCATATTCTACACACAAGTTATTCAAAGTTTTTCAGATGGATGTAAAGTTAGCCTTCCGGAAAGGTGACATAAGGGAAGAAGTCTATGTGGAGCAGCCATCAAAATTTGTTAATCCTAACTCTCCTGATTATGTTTATAGACTTATGAAAGCTCTATACGGGTTGAAGCAAGCCCCATGGCATGGTATGAGACCCTGTCTAGCATCCTTATTGAGAAGAAATTCTCAAGGGGGAAGATAGACAAGACTTTATTTCTAAGGGAATCTAAGGGCAAGATCAACCTAGTTCAAATTTATGTAGATGACATAATTTCTGGGTATACTGATGACAACCTTTACAAGACGTTTGTCAAACTTATGCAAGGGAAGTTTTAGATGAGTAGTATAGGTGAGCTTAAGTACTTCTTGGGCATCCATGTAAGGCAGACTGAAGATGGATTATCTATCTAACAGTCTAAGTTCACTAGGGAGTTAATCAAAATTTTGGAATGGAGAGTACCTCCACTTTGAAAACTCTCATGGGTTCAAGTATGTCTATAAACAAGGATGGGACAGGAAAGCCTGTTGATGAAACCTTATTTAAAGGCATAATTGGCTTCCTATTATATCTGACTGCAAGTAGGCCAGACATTATGTTTGCTACATGCGTTTGTGCTAGATATTAGGCTTGTCCTATGCAGTCTCACTACTCTACTTGAAAGTGCAACTAGATCTGATATACTCTAGAGGGGGGGTGAATAGAGTATATGGTGTTTTGAAACTTTTGAAAAACTTTTACAACAATTGTTGTAATATGTGTGAGCAGGGAAGCAAATATAAACCTAATCACAGAACTAAACTATGCAAAAACAAAGCACAGACAAATCAAGGCCAGAAACAAAAAGAAAACAAGCAGAACCAGAGGACACAAGGAAATATAGTGGTTCCCCAAACTTGGGTACATCCACTCTTCTACCACCCTAGGTAGGAATCCACTGCAGGATGAGTTGATCAGGTGTCCTGGGCACCAATGAGCTTTTGATAAGGTGCTCAAAAACCAAATCAGATTTTTTGATCAGGTGTCTTGCCACCAATGAGCTTTTGACAAGGTGCTCAAAAACCAGATTCAAACTTTTGAAGGGAGTTTGAAAAACCCTTTACAGAGTGGGGGTGAGAGAGTTATGGCAGTCTTCTCTTTCTCAATCAACTGAGAAGACTAAGTGGATTGATGTCAAAGCTCCCCCTGAATCCTTGAAATCTTCAGGAAGAAAAGCTTTGCTGAGGGTGATAGGCCTTCAAAGATAGATCTCCAGCAATAGATGATTTCAGCAAGCTGAAATGTTGAGTGTCTGGAGTCTTGAAATGGTGTTGGCCTTGAACACTTTGAGAGCTGAAGAGATCTGAAGAATGCTTGATCTCTTTGATGAGTGTTCTTCAGAATTCTTCTTGACAGAAAATTTTGAAAAGCGTCTCTGTATACTGAGTTGTGTGTCCTATTCTTGTCAATCTCTATCTTGATTCAAAAACATTCTATCTTTTATTCTCTATGCTAGAATAGAATATCACTCTGTCAAAGATAGTTGTTGGTCTGCATTGATTACAGCCTTAATTGCATAATTTCTTCTGAAGGAAAGTCCACTGAATTATTCCTTGAAAAATCCCTTGAAACTTGGTCCAGAAGTAAATGAAAACGGCTAGCAGATCTTCTGAATTAAATACAGAATAACTTCTAACTGATTTGAATTTGAATTCTAGAAGATAACTGAAAATGTCGAACTGAGCTCTGCTATCGTCGAGCTGAGCTCAGCGAACTGGAATATTCAAGCAACAAAATAATCGTCGATCTGAGCTCAAAGATCGTCGGACTGAGCTCAGAGATAAGGATCCAATGCAGAGTCAAAATCGTCGACCTGAGCTCACCGATCGTCGAATGGAGTTCGACGATATTGTGAAGTTGAGCTCAGCGATCGTCGAGTGGAGCTCGACGATATTATGAGGTTGAGCTTAGCGATCGTCGAATGGAGCTCGACGATCTGTAGAAGTTGAGCTAGACGATCGTCGACCGGAGTTCGACGAATCGTCGTGCTGAGCTCGACGATTAGACTTGGTCTACAGAAAAACTTGGTCTTCAGGGCAGCTTCCAATCCTAGACTTCTAACCCTTAGACTCAATTCTAATTGACCTATTAAGCTATACAGAAGGTCAAACACAGATTCCTAGAGACATAGTGATCCTGACCCAAATTAGTAATATGGTGTTCCAACAATCTCCCCCTATTTGGGTTAGGAAAACTATTTACAGACTTTGGAAAAATTAAATAACATCAACAATCAGAAAAGCATAAAAACAACAACAGCTAGACACATTGCAGAAACATCACAGAGATATATATATATATGACATCCAGATAGCAGTCAGAAAAACCAAAGATTGTCACCTTACAGAGTTACTTCTTCTCTTTGCTTTTAACCATCTTGATTTCTCTGTTAGGGTTCAGGGCTTCCTTGTTAGACCTAGTGTCATCAGCTGCACCCAAGTATGTTTGCTTTGAAGTCCTGGGAACCATAGCAGCAGGATGCAACTCCATGTATCTGTCTGCATCAAAGAACTTGCTGGAGGCATATCTTTCTAACTCCTTTTGTCTTTGCTCTGACATGGTAGAAATATTAGAAGTGTCTAAGCCTTGCTCTCTGGCTTTCTTTATCTGGTCTAATGCAGCCATTTCTTTCATTCTAGCAGTCCAAGAGGCTGGGTTCTTTTCAGGGTCCTCAAATGGTACAGGTGGCTCATACCTGTTGGAAGAAGTGTCTTGAGGAGGCCTAGCAGACACTATCTCTTTGAGCTTAAAGGGGAATGGACCAGAAGTAGTATCAGATGAAGCATGTCCTCCCCTGGAGTAAGGGTGCTGCCTGGAATGCCCTTTAGAATATACCTGAATATCTCTTTGACTTCCCCTGTATCCTCCTCTCCTGGAATAAGAACCCCTAGATTGGCTTTCCCTTTGATAAGATCTGGCATGGGGTTGATAGGGAGCCTGGCTTCTAGCTGGGGCTTGACTGGCAGAGCTTCCACCTGCACCTGCATCAGGAGGAGGTGGTGGAGGAGGATAAGGGTGCTGGAACTGGGAGGAGCCCTTCTCATACTTTCTTTTCTTCTTCATTGCTTTCAGCTGATTTTTAGAGTACTGCATCCAATGTTCAGTAATTTGGCAGTTATGCAGAATATAGTAAGGAATATCATTATCATCTTTTACTTTTGTAGGAGGAACCCTTTTCATAGCCTTGCTTCTAGCTTTCCTCTTCCTGGCAATAGTGGCAGCAGAGTCATCAGAGTCTGTCTTGAACTCATCAGAGTCAGAACTCTGGGCATCATATATAGCATCTATCTTCTTCATAAGATCTTTCTTCAGTTGAATTGCAGTAGATGAGGCAGAAGCAGAAGGGGCAGCAGCAGGAACAGTAGCAAATACAGCAGCAGATACAGGAACAACAACAGATGGGGCAGCAGATTCAGCAGCAGATACAGAAGGAGAAGCAGAAACAACACTAGTAACTTCAGGAGTGATGGCAGCAGCAGCTTCAGTAACAACAACAAAATCTTCAGCAGATGGAGCAACAGAAGCTGGAGAAGTGACAGTAGCAGTGACATCATAAGAATCTGCAGCAGGCTCAAACACAGTGGCCTCTGTCATCAGAAAATCCTGGGATGTTTGCTCATCAGAAGCAATTTGAATTTCAGCAGCAGGGAGAACAACTTCAGCATTAGCATCAACAATTTCAGAAGCAAAGGCAGACCTTTCTTCATCATCAGCAGCAGCAGTAATCACTGAGAGTACAAAGGAGGAAATAATGCTGGGGTCACAGCCAGAGAAAGGCACCAGAGCCTTGGACAGATCTTCTGGGGGCTGGACAGCATTAGACTCTGGGAGATGGCTGAAGTATGCAGTATCAAAGGCAGAAAGCAAAGACCTTAGGTCTATTGCCAAAACTGCAGTAGGAGCCTGGACTGGAGTAGCAGCAACAGGAGCAGCAGATACAAAAACAACAGCAGCAGCAGCAGCAGTATCAACAACAGGAGCAGAAGCAGCAGCAACAGCAGCATGAAGGCTGGCTTCATATGGCATCTCCCCCTGCCTGGATGCAGATACATCTGTATCAAGGCACACTGCTGGAGGTGCTGCCTGAGGAAGGAGGGAGGAAAGCCTGGCAGATAGGGCTGCCACTGACTGTTGTAGAGGAGCTAAGGAGGCCTCCATGAGAAGAGAGAGCCTGGGGGCAAGTAGCTCATACAACTTGTCAGCTAAGGCTGGCAGATCTACATGCTCAATAGCAGGAGCAGAGGTAGATGGTATAGGGATGGTTGAGGAAGCTGGAAGTGGAGGGCTGGAGAGTGGAGGGATGGATGGCTGAGGTGTGGGGATGGTGGGGATGGATAAGGGGATGGATATGGATGGAGTGAATGTTGGTTGGTCAATGATATGGAGGAGGAGATCTTGGAATGAGGTTGAGGAGGAGGGTAATTCTGGAGGAGAAGAGGGGGAATCATCCATGTAGGATTCATCCAGAAGGGTGAATGATGGTATGGATGGAGATGATGTGACATCTGGTGGTGGATAGGAGAACAAAGGGTGGAAATGGTCTACTGGAGGTGATGAAATGGTTGCTGGAGATGGAATTGATGTTGGAGATGGGCTGGAGATGGTAATTGTGGATGAAGCTGGAATGGTGGATGGAAGAGGTAGGGTTGGGCTTGGAGGAGGAGAGGAAGCAGCAACAGCAGCAGCCAGGTCTTCTGCAGGAGCAGAGACCTGTGGGGGAGTGACTCTTTAAGTCCTGGTGCCTGAAGGAGCACTAGAAGAGGGCCTGCTGGGCTTGCTTATCTGCCTGTCCCACTTGCCAAAGAGGGCACAGGTGAGTCTCTTGGAGGCATTAATGTGCACTCCAGAGGAGACCAGCAAGGCAGGGCATTTGTTTTGCAAGAAGACTCCAAGGATCCTTCCAAAATTAACAAAACTTTTATTGATTTTCTTCTTTATCAGGTCAAAGAAGACCTCTCCCCAGTTCAAGCTTTTCTTATCTACCAAAGCTCCCATGAGGCAGAGCTGATGTCTGGAGATAGTATCATGAGCTGAGTGCTTTGCCAGCAGCACTTTTCCTACAACATCTGCTAGGAACCTGTACTCAACAGACAAGTTCCTTTTGAATAACTTGCTAGGGTTTCCCTCTGGATGACCCATCCTGGCAAGTATATCAGAAAATTCCTCCCCAGATAATTCAGCAGAGTCTTCTCCATTTCTCAAACCAAAGACCTCTGTTAAAACTGTGGGGGTCAGAGGTACCTGAGTTCCAGCAATAGATCCAACTATTGTGTTGTTGTCAAGGTTGTGAGCAGTATAGACCCATTCCTTTATTTCATCTGAAGCAAGCTTTATCGTGGTGGTCATGAGGGCAGACAAGTGTTGATCTTTGAATAAGCTCAGAATGTCTTGAAATATTTGATCAGTGGTGTTGAACGATTCCAGATCAATGTCGAAGCCTGCATCAAACTTCATGGCGGCTAGAACAGCAACTGATACGGCCATTGTACCTGCAAAAACTTAACAAACAAAACGAACAAGCGTAGAACTGTTTGGAGGGAATAAAATTCTTGCAGAGAAATTGAAAGCGCAAGAGAGAACGACGGCGAAAAATGAGTTTTACATTAGGGTTCGACGCAGAATTGGAAAGATCGTTGAACTCAGTTCGACGATCGAGGCTTCTAAAGGAATCTGAAGAGACTCCAACATCGTCGATCTCCGTTCGACGATCTGGAAAGGCGTCGAGCTCTGTTCGACGATCGTTCAGTGAACATAATCGTCGAGCGCCGTTCGACGATCGTTGACCGAAGGAGATAGTTCATACTATCTGAGGGGCGCTGAACTCAGTTCGACGATTCTGGAAATCGTCGATCTCCGTTCGACGATCTGTGTGGAAATCGTCGAGCGCAGTTCAGAGATCAGAAAATTCTAGACACTAAGAAAAATCAGAATTTTGCCTAGTCTTGGTCAATTTTTAGCTTTCAAAATCTTGGATATTATTTAACACTTCCTCCATCTAACATTCCTAACTGATTTAGGAAGAAGGTGTGTTTCTTTTCATCCAAAGGCTTGGTGAAAATATCTCCCCTTTGTAAATCAGTTGGGATATATTGTAATTCAATTTTATTCTTTTCAACATTGTCCCTTAAGAAGTGATGCCTAATCTCTATGTGTTTTGTCCTACTATGGAGGACTGGATTTTGAGCTATGGAAATAGCACTTGTATTGTCACAAAAGATTTTTGACTTCTCTAAGTTGTAACCATAGTCTAGGAGTTGGTTCTGAATCCACAATATTTGTGAACAACAACTGCCTGCAGCCATATATTCAGCTTCAGCAGTTGAGGTTGACACAGATGTTTGTTTCTTGCAAAACCAAGAGACAAGTCTATCACCAAGGAACTGACAAGTTCCACTGGTGCTCTTCCTGTCAATTCTGCATCCAGCATAATCAGCATCAGAGAATCCAGTTAACTCAAATGCTGAATCTTTTGGATACCAGAGACCTAGATTTGGACAACTTTTAACATACCTGAGAATCCTCTTTACTAATGTTAGGTGTGACTCTCTAGGGCTTACTTGGAACCTAGCACATATACATGTAGCAAACATTATATCTGGTCTACTAGCTGTAAGATACAGTAAAGAGCCAATCATTGCTCTATATGTTGTCTGATCAACAGGTTTCCCATGTTCATCAGCATCCAATACAGCATTGGTAGGCATGGGTGTTTTCATACAAGATGCCTCAGACATACCAAATTTCTTAACCAGTTCATTAGCATATTTGGTTTGAGAAATAAAGATGCCTTCAGCATGTTGTTTGACTTGTAATCCTAGAAAGAAGGATAGCTCACCCATGCTACTCATCTCAAATTTAGAATGCATCAGGTTAGAAACCTTCTGCACAATTTTGAGTTAGTAGAACCAAAAATGATATCGTCTACATAAATTTGTACTAGTAGGGTATGGGACTTATGGGTTCTAATAAAAAGAGTTTGGTCTACTCTACCCCTGATAAAACCATTTTCTAAGAGAAAGCATGCTAGGGTCTCATACCATGCTCTAGGAGCTTGCTTGAGACCATATAATGCTTTATTTAATCTAAAAACATAATCAGGATAAGTTGGAGAGATAAAACCTGGAGGTTGTCTGACATATACTTCCTCTTTGATGTCTCCATTTAAGAAAGCACTCTTGACATCCATCTGATAAACCTTGAAGCCTTTGTGAGCTGCATAAGCTAAAAATATCCTGATGGCTTCTAATCTTGCAACAGGTGCAAAGGTCTGGTCGTAGTCAATTCCTTCTTCTTGAGAATATCCCTGGGCAACTAGCCTTGCCTTGTTCCTTATTATTACTCCTTGATCATCCAGTTTATTTCTGAATACCCATTTTGTTCCAACAATGGAATGATCCTTTGGCTTTGGCACTAGTTCCCATACTTTGTTCCTCTCAAATTGATGCAACTCCTCTTGCATTGCAATGATCCAGTGTGGATCTTGCTCTGCATCTTGAATGGACTGAGGTTCAATTTGAGAAAGGAAGCAGGTGTGCAACAGGTTTTGATTGACCTGATTTCTGGTTTGCACACCAGCTGAGAGTTCTCCAATTATTTGGGTAATTGGATGGTCTCTTGATGTTACTAGATCAACAGGGGGTGTTGATTGTTCACCAACCTGTGTTGTTGTTTCCTCTTGTGGTACAACAACTGGCTCTTCAAGTTGAGCTTCAATGTGTTGAGCATTGCTTTCATCTTCACTGCTTTCTTCTTCTTGAGCAACCTGTAGCTTGTTCATATCTTCAACTAGAGAGTGTTCCTGCAAAGGTTCTATGGTAGAAGAAATCTTCTCCTTGAAGGACATGTTAGTTTCATCAAAAGAAATATGAACAGATTCCTCAATTTTCAAAGATGATTTATTATAGACCCTATAGGCCTTGCTGATCATGGAGTATCCCAGAAACACTCCTTCATCAGCTTTGGCTTGAAATTTTGCTAAATATTTCTTGTCATTATTGTGAATATAGCAAATGCAACCAAAAATTCTGAAATAGTCAACTTTAGGTTTCTTCCCTTTGAGTAATTCATAGGGAGTCTTTCCCTTCAGTTTATGTATCAGACTTCTGTTCAGCACATAGTTGGAGGTGTTCACTGCCTCTGCCCAAAAGGATAGAGGTAGATGAGCATCTGACAACAATGTAGTGGCAGATTCAATAAGGGTTCTATTTTTCCTTTCAGCTACCCCATTTTGTTGAGGAGTTCTAGGAGCTGAGAAAGTATGCCTGATCCCTTCACTCTGACAGAACTCTTGCATAAGAAGAGAATCAAACTCTGTCCCATGATCACTTCTGATCAGGGCAATGTGAGTATTGAACTCAATCTGTATACATTTGAGAAACTCTGTCAGACACTTAAAGTTATCAGATTTCTTCCTTAGAAAGAACACCCAAGTGAATCTAGAGAAGTCATCTACAATTACTAAAGTGTAGGATTTCCCTCCTAGGCTTTGTACTGTGATGGGTCCAAATAGATCCATGTGTAACAGATACAATATCCTAGGTGAATCACTCTTATTAAGTGACTTAAAACTGTTTTTAGTTTGCTTGCCTAATTGACAAGCCTTGCAGAGTCCTTCCTTCTTGTAGGGGCCAGAAGGTAGTCCTCTAACAAGGTTGTCCTTGGAGAGCCTAGCAATAGTTCTAAGGTTTAGGTGTCCTAGTCTCTTATGCCATAAAACATTTGGTCTACAAACTGAGTTAAACAGGCAAATATCTATATCAGTTGAAAGAAAGTCTACTAGATAGATGTTACCTTTCCTTTTACCTGTCAACACAGTTGTGTTGTCCTCTGACTTGATTTTGCATAAGGTTTTGTTGAAGGTCACCTGGTAGCCTTCATCACACAGCTGACTGATGCTGATTAGGTTATGCTTCAGTCCTTCCACATATGCTACCTTCTTGAAGGTTACTGAACCAATCTGGACTGCACCATATCCTTTAGTTTGTCCAAAGTTGGAATCACCAAAGATAACCTTGGGTCCAAGCTTGGCTCTAAAGGCAGTGAGGTTGTCCTTGTTCCCTGTCATGTGCTTAGAGCACCCACTATCCAAATACCATTGCTGGTTAGATGTTGGATAGGTCTTCACCTGCACATAAAACAATTCACTTGTTTTTGACCCAGTTTACCTTGGGCCTAGGTTGATAACCTCTAAATTCAGAAATGAAAGACATCCCTGGCTGACTCTTATATCCTTCAGGATGATATCTCCTTGGAGGTATAATCCATTCAGTATAAGGGTTAAAGGTTTGGGATGAAGAACCCTTAGGATACAATTTTGACTTGCCTTTGAAAGAGTTTCCAGAGCTCTGACCTCTGTTCGACGATCTTGGAGCTGCGTTCGACGATCGTGGGTCAGATCGTCGAGCTCCGTTTGACGGTCGACTATGGCTGAGGTCAGGTATATGGGATCGTCGACCTGCGTTCGACGACTTTGGCTGAGATCGTCGATCTGCGTTCGACGATCTGTCCTGAGATCGTCGAGCTGCGTTCGGCGATCGTCGATCTTCATTCGGCGATCGTCGATCTCCGTTCGACGATTTGTGCTGGGACTTAGTTTTCTGAGGCAGATCAGAATTTTTCCTGGCAACCTCTACAACTCCCTTTCCCTTGTCAGAAATGAACTTGATAGGAGTTGTCAGAATAATAGGTTGGCTGGATGAGGCACCCAAGCCCAGTGTACTGCTGAATCTTGAGTTCACTGTGCTTGTGATGTCCATCAGCTTGATGCTTCTCCCATTAAGGGATTCTTCAAGCTTCTTGGCCTCAGAGAGCTCACTTTTCAGTGTAGCTATCTGTTCCCTATAGTTCTCCAACTCCTGAGAGAGTTTGAGGTTTTCTGACTTTAAAACATTTTGTTCAGATAATTGATTTCTGAGAGAGATGATCTCTTTCTCAGACTTTAGCAGGTCTAAACATAGTGCTTTAAATTCAGATTTAAAATCTTCTGAAGTAAAATCAAAAGAGCTGATTACCTGATCTTCTTCAGGTTGAGTCTCTGAGTCTGACTCTGACTCCTCTTCCTCTGAGTTGTGTTGTGAGGCATTGATTGCCATCATGCAGAACTCCTTTTCCTCTGCATCATCCTCATCATCACTAGAGCTGGAAGAGGCTTCTGACTCCTCTTCAGTCTCACTCCAGGATTCAGCAACAAACCCTTTCCTTGTATGCTTATTTTTGCTGAAAGAAGGTTTGCTATTGCCACTCCTTTTGGAGTCTTTCTCCTTTCTTCTCTCTTTTCTTTCCCTTCTGTCCTTGTTCTTGTTCTCTGGACAGTCAGGAACTATATGCCCTGGTTTCCTGCAACCAAAGCAAATAATGTCTTTGTTATTGCCAATGGACTTGTCATACCTTGGCTTATCCTGCTCCTTGTATGATCTTCTTCTGAAGTCCTTTCTGGCCATCTTATAGAATCTTTTGGCCAACAAGCTGAGAAGTTCATCATTGTCTGTTCCTTTTTCTTCAGGCAGATCCTCAGTTGCCTTGAACGCTATGGTCTTCTCCTTTCTTGTGGCTGGTGAAGCAGCCTTCTGTTCTTCCTCTCTGTTCTTGATGAGTAGCTCATAAGATTTGAGCTTACCCAACAAGGCTTCAGTGGTTATCTCATTCAGACTTCTGGCATCTTTAATTGGCCAGATTCTTGAATCCCAAGTGCTGGGAAAGCACATTAGGATCTTGTCATTAAGTTCTGTCAGTGAGATCTCTTTGTCTAATGTCCTCAGTTCACTGACAATTAGACTCAGTCTGTTGTACATGTCTCCCACTGACTCAGTTTCTCCCTTCTTGAAGTTCTTATATTGGGAGATGAGATGGGATCTTCTGTCCTTTCTCTCATCAGCTGAGCCTGAAACTATTTCTGAGAGCTTGTCCCAAATCTCCTTGGCTGAATTACATTCAGCTACCTTTTGAAAGATGTCATCTGACATTGTCTGAGCTAGAATGTTCATAGCCTTGGCATCAGCTACTTTCCACTTTTTGATGTCAGCATCTGTTCCTGATGGAGGTGGAACGGCATTTGTGCTTGTGCTCTCTGGGGGTCTTGGACACACTGTCAAAATAGAATTAAAAATATCTTCGTCAATAGAATTCATGTAGAGTCTAATCCTTGCTTTCCAAAGTGCAAACTTTGACAGATTGCACACTGGAGGTCTGGTGCTAGCATAATCTTTGTTTTGGGCCATGATTTGTGCAAACAAAATCTAATAATAACAAAAAGATCTAGTTTGGGATCTTGGGGTTCAGGTGTTAGCCTGTACAACCAATCAGGTATGGTATGTTTAACCAACCTGGCTCTGATACCAATTGAAAGTGCAACTAGATCTGATATACTCTAGAGGGGGGGGGGGGGTGAATAGAGTATATGGTGTTTTGAAACTTTTGAAAAACTTTTACAATAATTGTTGTAATATGTGTAAGTAGGGAAGCAAATATAAACCTAATCACAGAACTAAACTATGCAAAAACTAAGCACAGACAAATCAAGGCCAGAAACAAAAAGAAAACAAGCAGAACCAGAGGACACAAGGAAATATAGTGGTTCCCCAAACTTGGGTACATCCACTCTTCTACCACCCTAGGTAGGAATCCACTGCAGGATGAGTTGATCAGGTGTCCTGGGCACCAATGAGCTTTTGATAAGGTGCTCAAAAACCAAATCAGATTTTTTGATCAGGTGTCTTGCCACCAATGAGCTTTTGACAAGGTGCTCAAAAACCAGATTCAAACTTTTGAAGGGAGTTTGAAAAACCCTTTACAGAGTGGGGGTGAGAGAGTTATGACAGTCTTCTCTTTCTCAATCAACTGAGAAGACTAAGTGGATTGATGTCAAAGCTCCCCCTGAATCCTTGAAATCTTCAGGAAGAAAAGCTTTGCTGAGGGTGATAGGCCTTCAAAGATAGATCTCCAGCAATAGATGATTTCAGCAAGCTGAAATGTTGAGTGTCTGGAGTCTTGAAATGGTGTTGGCCTTGAACACTTTGAGAGCTGAAGAGATCTGAAGAATGCTTGATCTCTTTGATGAGTGTTCTTCAAAATTCTTCTTGACAGAAAATTTTGAAAAGCGTCTCTGTATACTGAGTTGTGTGTCCTATTCTTGTCAATCTCTATCTTGATTCAAAAACATTCTATCTTTTATTCTCTGTGCCAGAATAGAATATCACTCTGTCAAAGATAGCCGTTGGTCTGCATTGATTACAGCCTTAATTGCATAATTTCTTCTGAAGGAAAGTCCACTGAATTATTCCTTGAAAAATCCCTTGAAACTTGGTCCAGAAGTAAATGAAAACGGCTAGCAGATCTTCTGAATTAAATGCAGAATAACTTCTAACTGATTTGAATTTGAATTCTGGAAGATAACTGAAAACGTCGAACTGAGCTTGCTATCGTCGAGCTGAGCTCAGCGAACTGGAAAATTCAAGCAACAAAATAATCGTCGATCTGAGCTCAAAGATCGTCGGACTGAGCTCAGAGATAAGGATCCAATGCAGAGTCAAAATCGTCGACCTGAGCTCACCGATCGTCGAATGGAGTTCGACGATATTGTGAAGTTGAGCTCAGCGATCGTCGAGTGGAGCTCGACGATATTATGAGGTTGAGCTCAGCGATCGTCGAATGGAGCTCGACGATCTGTAGAAGTTGAGCTAGACGATCGTCGACCGGAGTTCGACGAATCGTCGTGCTGAGCTCGACGATTAGACTTGGTCTACAGAAAAACTTGGTCTTCAGGGCAGCTTCCAATCCTAGACTTCTAACCCTTAGACTCAATTCTAATTGACCTATTAAGCTATACAGAAGGTCAAACACAGATTCCTAGAGACATAGTGATCCTGACCCAAATTAGTAATAGGGTGTTCCAACACTACTGTTAAGAAATTTCTAAGAAATCTTAAGGGCACACCATATCTTGGCCTATGTTACCCTAGGAATAATGATTTTGAACTAACTTACTATTCATATGCAGATTTTACAGGCTGTAGAGAGGACAGGAAAAGCACATCAGGGACCTGTCAGTTCTTAGGAGGAAGACTTGTGTCTTGGATCAGCAAGAAGCAGACCAGTGTGGCTATTTCAACAACTAAGTCAGAGTATATATTAGCAGGAAGTTGCTGTGCACAGTTGCTGCAGATCTAGCATCAACTCTAGTACTACAACATCAAGATAAGTAACACCCTCATGTACTGTGATTCAACTAGTACAATCTCCATTGCTAGGAATACTGTCTCTCATGCCAGGACTAAGCATATTGAGATTAGGTATCATTTTATTAGTGAGCATGTGAAGAATAAAGATATCAGTCTTAATTTGTCCATACAGACAAACAAGTGATTGACATCTTCACTAAGCCACTAGATGAATCTAAATTCAACTCCTTCGAATTTGAATTGGGTATGTTGAACATAGTTAAGCTTCAGTAGGTCTCTACAGTATATTATGCTTGTCTTGTTGTAGGAGAACAAGTTCTGCAGGACAGTAAAAGAGAAATAGACTAAGTATAAAATCGTCGAGTGCACTGAGTGCATAATCTCTGGCGTTGACTGCGTTGAGTTCACTCCAGGCATCGAGAGTGTTGAGTGCATCGAGTTCACTCAACGAATGTTCCCTGGTTGTCTATTTGCGGCTAAGTTACGAGAATTAATCTCAGTCGTTGATCAACTTCTTAATCTTAAACAGGTATGCACCTCTCCACCTTCTAAAATAAAAACTAGTATAAATAGAAGGAGTTGTGCATAAGACAAGATACAATGTTCCTTGCCCTTCTCTATCTGATTACAACGAATCGACGGAAAAGCCTCGCAAAACTTCTAGATTTTTCAACTGAAAAGGAACCAATGGGTTTGGATTTCCTATTTGAAGAATCAGAACTCGTTCACAATGGATTCACAGATGCCCCAGAAGAGGTGCAGTTCCTTCTACACTTGCTCCAGGTCACTGACTAAGATATTCTCATGTCAAAACCATGCTTGTTATGGAAGAGAGAAGTTCTAGAATTATACACCAATGCCATGGTAGACAGATCTGCTAGTAAAATCAAGACAGTTATCTGTGGCAACAAGATAAAAATATCTCCTAGATGACTGAGCAAGGCACTAAAACTTCCAAAGCTCACAGAATCAGATAGGGAACAGGAACTGGATCAGTGTGATATCAAGTCAGCACTGAAGTGGTGTGGACTATCCAAGCACACCACTGGCTAAATACTAAGGAAGGAAGTAAATCTGAAATATAAGTTCCTAGTTGATGTGGTTGGAAAGGCTTTGTTTTGTAAGTCTGGTTCCCACGACAAGATTTCCAAGAATATGTTTGAGCTGCTAGCAAGGATATTCCTTTCCAAAAGGACTGATTGGGGAATAGTTCTGTTTGATAAAATAGTGGAGTGCATAGCTGAACCTAACAAGGGTAGAATTCTATCCATGTTTCTACTTCAGGCTGTTCTAGAGATCCTTAACCAAAGGTTAGGAACAAGGATCCATCATATGAAAAGGATTGATTCTAAGATGCTCGATAGATTGGACAGGGTCCTATAGGCACATGGTTAGATCGTCATAAAGAAATAAAAGATAACCGTTCAAGATATAGAGGATTGTACTGAAAGCAACTCATTAGAGAAATCAGAGGAAGAGCCTCATGATCGTAATCTGTCTGGGTCTACTAAAGAGACCAGAAAGGACATGAGTTCCCAAGTCTCAATATCCTCTGACCTTACAGTAAGGACACATGTAAGTAGGACTCATTCTAAAGGTGCTCCAACAAATGCTGTTGAGATACCTTATACTGAAATGGCTGAAAAAGTGGTTGAGGACATAGTCACTAAGATATCTGCAGTGATGGAGGGGAGGCCTCCAAGTCACCAACTCCAACTGAAGATGCTCCTACACCTTTGATTAAAGATCAGGAAGATGCCTTCAGTCCTCAAAGTGAGGGGCAGAATCTTCTAGATCAAGTCGTGGCAGAGGTATTTGCTGAGGGGGAGAAATCCCAGATTCCTCTAGAGATAAATTTACCTGCTGAGAATGAGGAAGAAGATGCTGCTAGAAACGTGAATGTAACTAAGGACATTGCAGACAGTGAGGGTGAGCTTCACACTAAACTCCCTGCTCAAGGAAATGTTTATTAAATAGATTTTTGTGTATCTGGGAAAGACAACATTGCTGCTGATAACATGGAAACTCAACACTCCTTGGAGTTTGATGTGGCTGACTCAGCTACAAGGGAAGATATAAGGCCAGAACAACCTTTACCAGTCAGTATAGAAGGTACATCCACTGATTAGATGTCAGGAACCTTCCTGGAGTAGCTGAAAGGGTTACTGGATGACCAAAGGAGATAGTTGGAGAATTTTGTTGATGACTCAGTCATGAAACTTAGGAATGAGCTATCAACAGAGATCAAATATATCAGATTTGATGTCAATCTACTCAAGGCCCGGACTGTAAAAAAATTCTTGTGAGCAGCTCCTGCAGTTGACTTCACTTAGGTCAAGCTGGTAGAGATTGGCACTCTTCACAATGCAATTATGGAAAATCAGACTATCCTTTCTGGAAACATGTTGGCAGTTCATAATGCTAAGAAAGAACTGTTGGAAAAGCTCTAAGGCATTCTTGAATAAGGATTGATGTCTGTGCTCGGGTTCTAGATGATCACCTACTAAAAGTCAAGAATCATGTCACACTTGGCATTGACCATCTAAATTGTAAATTGACTAAGATCAGCACCTCCCTGACTCAGAAGATTTGTGAGAAGTCAAAAAGGGGGAGAAAGATGTCATAAAGGCATGAAAGTATCTAGCGTCTACCTAAATCACATAGAGGGTGGTGAATAGGTGACGTGTGTGTCTTTTCGCG
Organism: Platanthera guangdongensis; assembly: GCA_039583875.1. Classification (NCBI taxonomy): domain Eukaryota; kingdom Viridiplantae; phylum Streptophyta; class Magnoliopsida; order Asparagales; family Orchidaceae; genus Platanthera; species Platanthera guangdongensis. Next base: position 96,840,475 of record CM077162.1, on the reverse strand, counting down.
GAATAAAAAATTACTTAAAAATTATAAGCACACAGAACATAAAGATCTATAGTGGTTCCCCTTGTTGGGTAAGTCCACTATCCTGCTTCGCCTATCTACCATAAACGGCTAGATTCAGCTACTTCACCTTTCTCAGATTTCAACAAATCTTACACCTCAGGGTCACAACTCCTACAACTCAAAGACGACGCTCCTACCACTTGGAGAACAACTTCTCCTACAACTCAATCCACAAACAGATCTACGACTCGATCCACAAACAGATCTATCACTTGATCCAAAAACGGATCTACAACTAGGAGAAAAATCACCTACAAAAGTAAAGGAATATTACAATGTAATAAAGATTACAAGTCTTCACTCTGACATTCTTCGATTATGTAGTTCTTGAAATTTTGGAGAACTCAGAAAAAAAGAAATCTTCGAAGACATTGAATCTTGAATCTTCAATAGACTGGAACTGTAGGAATAAAGATATTCAAAGAGTAGCAAACCAGTCATATAGATCGATGAAGATTGAATCATGCAACATTCATTGTTGTTGGCCGATTAGAATTCACGTATCACACAGGAGGCCGACGGAACATTCTTTTAGAAAATACTTGATTCGAAAATGAAGAGTAATTAGCACGATTAGCAATAATGGGAAGATTAGAAATCTACCGTAAATATATATAGACATCTTTAATAGCGACGACAATAAAAGAATTTCCATATGAAAAACTTCTGAAAATTACTGTGCATGGCCGCCGCAACCCGAGCCTAGATTTGAAAAAAAAACTTTTCAGAAAATGACCAAAGTCATATTCGTCAAGTATCGCCAGTATAGTCGCTGAATAGTCATTGATATACGATGAATTTGACATAGAGAAATCCAGCTCAAGCTAGCAAGCCACTCAACGCCAAGGCTGGAGTCATGCTCGACGAATTTGTCGAGTTTTGGCTAGTATACTCAACGAATTCATCGAGTATAGGCTAGCAGACTCAACACTCTCGATGCTAAGATGCACTCGACGCACTCGACGCCATCGACGCACTCGATGCACTCGATGCCATCGACCCGACGATATTCGACGAACTTGCCTTAAGAAAATCCAAAGAAGTAACGTCGAGATGATTTGATAAATTCGGTGTATATCGTCATGTATATTCGATGAATTCAACGAGGATCATTAGATACATTCGACAAATTTCACGAGTATACTTGATGATACTCGACGAATTTTACCTAACTATTTTTCCAATCTCTCTAGATATTTCACTACAAGTATATAAGATGAATTTGTCGAGTGATAGTAAGTATATACAACGAATTCGACGAATATCAATGATACTCAATGAATTCGACAAATATCCCTTACGATACTCGATGAATTTTACTTGGGTAAAATTCTGTTCTATTGAATTTGAGATCTTCTTCTTCCTCGAAGCTCCTCTTGTAATTGGAATATAAGAATACTCCAATAGAGAGATTACACGTGAGTTAGCACAATGACCTATACAATGAAGGATTATATTGTATTCTTGTGTTTACGAACCCACTTTAACCTGACATTATTGTGTACTTAACCTTGTTAACCTGCAAATATATAACTAGAAATACAATATCAAATACAGTCACAATTCATCTTAGCTTAACTGGACCCTTCTTCAATTCAGGGTTATTGTGGATATAATACCCAACAATCTCCCCCTATTTGAAGGAGTTAAAATCCTATAAGCTAAGGTGAATTGCACATAACAAATATATTCATAGAGCATAAAATTAATAAGATGAGTAAATTAAAGAAAATTAAAATAACAACATTGTTGGGTTCATTAATCCCAGTATCTCAGATTTGTTAGAAGTCGAACAAGTCAATGATATACATATAGTTGTATTTTATGTATGTTCAAGTTCATGCATGCAGGTAGCTCTTTGTCACATTGATTGGACAGGTGGCTGAACTGACAACGATCGGTGGAAAAAGAAGCTAGCTGGAAAGGCAGGAATTTGCCCAAGTCCACACGCGTTGAGTGAAGCAAGCTCACTCAACGCCAGGTATCAATATTCGACGAAGTCCACAGGCATTGAGTCAAGCAAGATCACTCAACGACTATTGTCATGGAATAATGCAGACAGATAGAAACGCTACTAATTTCACAAGCGTTGAGTGAAGCCAGTTCACTCAACGCAAGATAGCAAAAGCGCTGAGTAAAGACATGCCAGTCAAAGCCTAGCAAGATGTAGAGACAATTTTGAGGCTAAGTCCACAAGCATTGAGTGAAGGCAGTTCACTCAATGCCATATATCAGAAAGCGGCGTGTTTAGCTTAGTCTGTCAATGGTTAAGCAGTGGCAAGCAAAAAACCGACTAATTCCAAAAGCGTCTAGTGAACACAGCTTTCTGAAAAGACTATCACAGAAGACCCCCTTTTTTTCTTTTTAAACCCTGGGGTCTTATGCCCAGAACCGCCATTTTGCGGCGACCCAGACTCTCAGGAAGGCCGCCACTACAAAATGCCGATTCTGCCGGCCTTTTCGATCAATAAGAGAGAGAGCAGTATAATATAGTTTCGTATAAAACTGAGTCCACATCACATGTATTAAATGTAAATGAAATCACATCGAGTCCATAAATAGAAAAGAGAGTGTACTACAAGGTAACAAAACAGAAATATATACGGGCTTAAGCCCGGTACATCAGATTCTCACTACAATCTCTCGCGGAAGATATAAAAAGACTATCACTCACGGAGCTAGTCGGTGGTGCTCTGGTACTAGACTGGCCCACCTCCATGCGCACCGTACTCCGCTGGTGCTGGTCCCTGAGCCGCTGGTCCCTGTCTCCCATCCGGAGCCCCTGTAATGTTGTGGTCCGAAAACCATTAGTCATAAAGACTAAGCACAATCATCCCCTACCCCTCCCCCCATGGCTCCTAGGCACCGAGCGGTGAGGAGGAAAGGGAAGCTACAAAGGTGGACAGTACAAGTGTAGGTGACAGTGGAACTAGTCTAGCAGTTCTATAATAGTATGCAGTAAGGTAAGCAAGTAGAGTAAGACAATAGAGTGAGCAAGTAGAGTAAGCAACATATGTAAAACGATAAGGTAGGAAGTAAGTAACCTTAACTTATATGAATGCCCATACAAATATATAAGTTAAGGGGTCTTCTGCAAGGCTCTCATCGTATAAAAAGTCTCATACCAATTTATACGTAGGGGTGTCGGTTGTATGCAAATATGCTATGCCATGATTCATGCAAGTGCAACCCACGCACACGACTCTATGCACACAGACCTTTAGTTCCCCCTATTTGGGCAGCTAGCTTCACTCCCAGGCACCTCCGTAGTGGCCAACGGAGACAGTGGGTCGGGCCCCCCAGTCCTAGGCGGGTATCCACACTACCAGGCCTATCCCTCTCGTACGCCCCTAGAAGAACACAACTTAGAGTATCTGCATGCTAATGCTGGCCATATCCACCAGACTTTCTTTGGCTAAGTTTCCCACACCGCCGAGTCAACATATCGATGTCGGTGTTAATGACCTTCCGATACCGAAGACCCACCACCTTATTTTGTATCCAAAACCTTTTGAGCCACTGGCTCCCAAACGAACCGTCCGTATGATAATCAAATCAACCTAATTAACCCCCCGAGCTACCGGGGTGTGTGAATGTGTAACCCTAATTATACTAGTTGCTCTTGAAATATTTTATTTTTACTGTTTAGGTTAACCCATGACTGCCCAAGGTATTCCCCGTGAAGGGCTCTCGAAGGCACTAGGAACTACGATGGGATTACGCTCAAAGCTCCCTTTCACAAGACACTTATTATTATTGGTTGCTATCATGTTTCCCAAACCCTTACTGGTTGTTCTGGATCTAACCCTAGAGTATTCGACACTTCCTCTCCACGGGAAAGACGATTTTTCGTCGATCCCCAGCACCACCTAACACTAGCCAAACCAACACACTACTCATCCTATCTTCCAATGGTAAACTCATTTTTAATTATCCAACCAGAAAACATCTAACCCCAACTCATGTAACAAAATTCGTATTCCAAATAAAATTCTGCAGTTTTACTAAATGCAGAGCAACACAAGGCATATGACGTGTAAAACAAGAAGTACTCAAAATATTCATCTAGTATCCCTATAATATTTATTGGGGGTCTATCATGATATGTTTGGCCTAAATCCAGAAAATCATATTTTTTTTCTAATTTATCTGGTTATTTATTTAATTATTCTGGTAATCCAAAAACCCCAAGTTTGAACACGATGTACCAACACCAGGCAAGTAATTGCTCCACAAAATTTATGATAAATATAATATGACTATTGAACATAAAATCTAAAATTTCTCAACTCTTCAACAAGATTTAAACCCATAATTAATTAATTCAATAAAAACACAATAAATGGAAATAAATAGAGAAGTGCCCTAAATATTATCCAAAAATTACAGAAACTTTACCAAGGCAATAATATGATCTTAAATCCTCACTGTCCAAGTTTCATAACATTTTAAATTAGTTTAATCATGATTTTATCAAAATCATCCTTAGGGGCAATACAAGGGTTATAACTACAAGTACAAGCTAATATTTTCCAAACACCCTACAATACTTTTCAGAGACTCCTACTGATCCTAAGACTACTATACCCAAGTTTCATCACTGTTCAATGAGTTTTAGTAACCTATTTTATCTCTACAAGTTTTGTGCCCTAAACTAGGGTTAGGGTTTAGAGGAGTCTATCCTTTCCCAAATCCCATAATATTTTTAGCAGAGGGCTTTAGTTAACCTAGCATCCTCCCTACCAAAGTGCAAGCTAAATTAGGGTAATTTGACCTCATTCCCTTCACAAGGCATAAAAGTCCTTCCTTAGGGTTTGACCTTAAGTGCTAAGGCATATTCACTCCAATCTACCCCATTTTCCAGGAGTGGGTGATAGAAGTCATGCCAAGTCAGTGGCCCCAACTTCATCCTCTGTTGAGGTGAGATGGCCACTCAAAAGCTAAATTGCCCATTTGACCAAAATGCCCCTATTATGGCAAGGCTAGGGTTTGCTTGTTTTCAACTCAAACCATCTCCATATGAGATGAAAGTTTAACCAGATCCTTATGAGGACCCCAAGGAACACTCACCAAAATTTGGGAGGGTTTGGAAGTCATTAGACCACCTAATTAAATTACCCTACTATTATTTACTAAATGATAAAACCATAGACCAAGTATCTCCAAAAATTCCATTTTTGGCCAGACCCTAGGAATGGTTAAGGGTGAACCCCTGCCCAAAATTCAGCTCATTTGGATGAGGGATGAAGAGTGGGCACCCTTTTTAATCTCAGGATAACCCTAGGTATAGGTCCCACCAAAATGGGTGCCCTGGTCCAACCAGGCTCCCAAATGGGTTCAAATCAATTTTGCTGTATACTAGACTCTCCAGGCTACAAAGTTTATGTTGACCACATTTTATGAAATAGCTCCTAAGTATTTTTAAAAATTAAAACCATAAAATACAAAATGTGTGACATAATAAAATAATCAGAAATTTAAATCCTATAGTTTCAAATCTAATATGACACGAATCTTGGCGCGCCTTGGACGACATCCCGTCATCTTCAAGCTCTAGCCAACAGCCTGGATTCATCCCGCCTGGAGCTCCTTCCAAACGCTGCCGCCGGCAATCCAGCCACCTCCCTGGCTGGCCACCGCAACCACCACCTTTGTTGAGGTGGTGGCTAGTGCCAGGCGGAAGCACAACCGCCGGAGAGGCCTATTCTGGAGATCCCAAGAGTTTGTTTTTCACGGAAAAATCATGAAAACGCGAGCTTAAATCGGGCTCAATTGAGCCCGATTTTCATTCTTAAAGATCCCTACGATCAATCCACAGTGAGAGATGAAGGGGAGGACCTTGCTTGCTGCCTGGATACGCGTTGATCGCCGGGAAGCCATGGTGGTGGCATCACCGCTCGGGTTTCTGTAACTACACAGAGAAGTGGCTCTAAATCATCGAGGTGAGAGTGGAAGTGACTCCTTGGAGCCCACTGAAGCTTTTAAAATCATTAGATGGGGAAGGGGGGTGTCATGGCATCAATGCCATTAATGGCCATGAATGGTTTGGTTCGGCCATGGTGATAGGGGGGGTGAATCTGCCTTGGGGTGGCCAGGAAACGACTGGAAACTTCTTCTCTCCTCCAAGGAGTTGAATCCAGCCACCAAAGGTGGCCCTTGGCCTCCCCATGCATGAATGGCCTTCTCCTTCTTCTTTCTCTCTCCTCCATTAAAGGGAAGATGGAGTTTTCTCCCTCCTGGTCATCAAGGCCGAATTTTTGGTGACTCCTCCAGCCTATTGGCAGCCCACTAACTCATAATAATAAAAAAAATGAGGTTAGCCCAAGTGGGGAAAATGGGTTGAGCTTGGGTTAGCCCATTTAGGCTAATTTAACCTAACATTAGAATAGAGTTGACCTTGCTCAACATGACCATTTGGGTTGACCACAATGGGTCCTTAGTGACTCATTGGACTCCTTAAGGTCCATGAAGGGTTGGGTAGGGTTGTCTTGGCACTTTGGAGGACACCTACCCTTAGGAAGGGTACTTTGACCAAATTAGAGCTAGAGTTGACTTTGGTCAACCTAGACTCTTGGGTTGACCCCAATGGGTCCTTGGTGACCCATTGACCTCACTTTAAAGGTAGGAGGGCATGGGTGGGGTCCAGTTGGCTAGAGGAAGGTCAATTGACCCTAAGTAGGCTTGTTTGACCCGTTTAGGATTAAGGTTGACTTAGTTCAACTTAACCACTTTGACTGCCCACAGTGGGTCCTTAGTGATCCTATGGACTTCCCAAGGTGTTTGGGGTGTTGTGGTTGGGTCCTGGGATCAAGGTGTAGCCCTAAGGTCAGACCTTAGGTTTAACTATTGAGGCTGAGCTATATGCAGACCAAGGTGATTTTTACCTTGACCCTTGTTCACTTGGTCCTTTAAGCTTCCTAGGGTTTTGTAATGACCTAGTCATGACAAAACCACTCTTAGGGGTCTAGTTGGAAATGGGATGCTACACGCCATTCGTCAAGTCCTTCCCGCAGCTCGATAGGAAACTTCCTAGATGTCTCACTAGACTCTGCCGAGCTGAGGAGGCGAGTCGTTGAAGTCTAGAAGCAACATGGACTCGCGCTGCGCATGATCCAGGAGGAAAACGATCTCAGCGGGCAGAGGATGCAGGCACTGGAGAGGTACTATGTACTGCTCAGTGACGAGGTGAAGCGCATCTCGGCAAGTGGGATGACATCCCTCACCCCGCTCATGGATAGGATCTAAGAGAACATGTGGTTCATCCACCAGGACCTAGATCTGGTCCATGAGTACAACAACTCGCGCCGACCTTCGGGGATGGGTACGCGAGGCTGGGGTAGATGGAAATGGCTCCCTAACTGAGCCTACCGACACTCGCCACCCCCCCAGCAGCTTCAGCTCATGCACACTTAAATAACATCCTATTCTTGTTGTACTTTCTTTTTTTGAACTGCCAGAACTGTTATCTGTAATAACTTGAACAGTTTTTAGATTTTTTTTGCTTATTGAATCTATATAATATGCTGCTCTCTAGATTCAACTCGCTATAGGAAAGAATAGTTCGCAGGGTTGGAGTGTCGAGATCGGCGAGCCGGACTAGACGGTCAGCTCGGCCATTAAAATCGATCTCTATAAATAGGCCCCCTCACCTACCCCCAGGCCATCGACTTTTTTGCAGACTTACACCCTCTTCATTTTTCCATTCTCACCACTTCCAATGGCGCCAAAATCTTTGAAACAATGGGCATGACGTGACCTGATGCCGACCGGAGGTCCAAGTGTGCTCGGAAATTCACAGAGTATAGCTTCTATGAGGGAAACAGCTTCGAGCAAAAACTCGATAACTTCATTGCAGACTACATCCTTGTAGGGTTCTCTGCGAGCCGACCCGCTGCGGGAGAGGACATCAACTCATTCTTTGAGGATGAGCTCGCCTTCCACATCTTGCACTTAAAGGTGGGTTTGCACCTCCCCCAATGGCCAGGATCTGTCAAATCCTAAAGTACTATGGGGCCGTCCCTGCCCAACTGAGCCCGAATATCGTCGCCATGATAGTGGCATTACCATGCTACCTCCGCCAAAATCGGATAGAGTTCAACCTGACGGTCTTTTGGAAGCTCTTCATCTATCACGTGACCAATGACAGGGACTCCTTCCTGGTCGGCTCGCAGTTCAAGGTCCGCGAGACGGATAACAAGAACCAAAATTGGTTCTCAAAGCTCGTCTTCATCAAGGGTGAGCTTGGCAACATACCCTTCTCACCTGGGCAGAAGAGTGAGAAGGTATACCGGGCCTCGATGGTGACTGGTGATGATGTCGAGCTCCATAAATTCTTCATCAGCAAGGACTTCGAGGTCACCTTCCTTCGAAGGGGCCTCGACTCTCTCCCCCCGGTTCCGCCCAATCAAGGTATAGCTCTTTCCCTTCTTTCCTCTTCAATGGGCTCCCATAATAATAATTTTCTTTGAGTCCCTAGTCTTTTTCTGCAAGGGAGCGGCTGATTACCAAGCACCCCCCTTTTACGGACTTGGAACTCTACTCAGACCCCCTCGCATGCGAGCAGGCAGCAACAGTAGCCTGCCAAAGTGAGCCAGAGTCGGGCAAACCTTCCTCCAGCAAGAAACGACCCGACGCAGCTGGATCCATCTTGCCTCGCCACCCGTCGCCGCCAAAAAAGATCAAGGCTCTGGCGGTCTCCAAGTGGAGACAACAATAACAAATATTCCTGAGCTCAGAAGAGACCACGCCAGAGAAGTCTCCAGAAAAATACCAGAGCGGAGGCGACTACATGCCTCCCCTACTGCTGAGGATCTCGTGGGCCACGAACAAGGCTTGCCGAAGGACCACCAGAACTATGGTCTTGGCGGGAAGGCCAAGGACCGACTTGGCGAGCTGATGGTCCAATGGGATGAGCAGGTTCCCCGAGTTTCCATCTCCTCTCTCATCCCCTCTTAGTTAGAGCACAACCCCCCCCCCCCCCCCCAGCGGGCACGCCTATGCCCTAGAGTTCTAGTTGTACTGCGAGGACGTTGTAGCCTATAAATACATGAGCCTCCTGTGGCTCGCACATGAGAGCTCACGAGCTCAGATGCGTGTGCTGGAGCTCGTACACATGTCGACTCACCACAGCTTCCACCTCAGCCACAACTTGGTGAAGGCAGAGCAGTAGCAGGATGTCGCGAAGGACGACGCAGCCGACCTAGCGAAATGGCTGGGGATCGCCAGTAGCCTCCTAGTCAAAGCTGCCAGCGGGGTGGTAAGTATCGCCTGACCCCCTTCTCCTTTTGACATAGGCTTTCCACAATATCTTACCATTTCTTGCCTGGCAGGATTCCGAGACCGCGGACCGCATTCGTGCTCGCGCCGTAGAGCTAGAGGAGAAAAACAAAGCATTGGAGGAGCAGAATAATGGCCCCTAGGGCGAGGTCACTTGCCTAATGGACATCATCCTCCTCCCCTCTGGAGGTGTGCTGGGCAGCCCTGTCCAAAGGCCAAGGATCTTCAGCCAGGGGGAGGTTGCCAAGAAGCTATGTCAACTCCGTCAACACAGCCGACTACACCCTGCAAGTCATGTGAGACATGCAGGTGTTGATAGAAGGTTGTGAGGAGATGACTGCGAGAGACTTGGTGCAAGAGTTGTTCTCTCATCCCGCTTCCCCCTCGCGAGAAGGAATATAGCTTCGAGTCAGTCTTCAAGGACGTCCCCGGCTATAAAGATGATAATTATAGAGGGGAGGGAAAGTGATAGTTAACCTTATTTTATCTTTGTAATGATCTCCCCCCTAATTTTGTAACCTCGCCGAGGCGAGCCCATTTTGTAATGAAAACTATATTAATGAAAAAAATACTTTGTCGAATCTTCCTTCTCTTTTGTGTGTTTACTTTCATTACTGTACTCACGCGCGTGCCACCCCCGTCACTATGCGACCTCGCTAGGGTGGCATTCATTGTTCGAATGTATTTGAGTTAGGATACGTATGCGGACAGAGACCTCGAGATCTCGCCACCCCTTGATAGTAGGGCTAAGCTACTCATCGAGCTGGGCCAGCGACCATCCAGCTCGCATCGGGAATCCTCACCTTTAAATACTTACTATAAACCATAATTTCCCAAGTAAAATATTGATAGGATGGAGTGTAGTTGCCGAGAACCGCATTGGCTCGACCTTCTTTAGTAGATGACGAGATCTTACGTCACCATTTTTAACCCTGCCTTGCTTAGATAGTGTAACATCCCTAGCCGATCCAACGTGACAGCGTCACGGCTCCGCTCTAGGCGACGCTACCGGGCTGCAACCCAAGCACCCCAACCCCTCTCCATCCACTGGCGGGTTGTTGGTGGCCACAGCCTCCCTTTCATGTGATAAACTCGATAGTCAAGCCCGCACTACGGGGACTTCCCAGGAGGTCACCCATCCCAGTACTACTCCAGCCCGAGCACGCTTAACTATGGAGTTCTTTCAACTCTCATCACCAATTGAGCTGCAGCTCAATTGGATGAGAGTTGAAAGAACTCCATAGTTAAGCGTGCTCGGGCTGGAGTAGTACTGGGATGGGTGACCTCCTGGGAAGTCCCCGTAGTGCGGGCTTGACTATCGAGTTTACCTCATGAAAGGGAGGCTGTGGCCACCAACAACCCGCCAGTGGATGGAGAGGGGTTGGGGTGCTTGGGCTGCAGCCCGGTAGCGTCGCCTAGAGCGGAGCCGTGACGCTGTCACGTTGGATCGGCTAGGGATGTTACAATAAAAGTGCACTTTTTATTGTAGCGAGCAGTGCAACTGCTCCAGGCCTTCTGGGCACGGGTGTAAACCCGGCTGACTTCTGTCGTATGCTTGCAGAAGCGATGGTGGCGGCGCAAGCGGCGGCTGCAGCCCAGGTAGCAACCCCTGCTACACCGGACACGGCGACGGCCGTGCCAGGCGGAGAAGCTAGGCGAGTGGAGCCTTTGGCAGAAAGGGCGGTGGTAGGGCATGGAGACCGACACATGAAGTATTTCCTGAGTTTCCATCCCCCGTCTTTCAAGGGTGTAGGAACGCCAACGGACGCGGAGGATTGGTGGGTTCGTATTCAAGAACTGTTAAGGGCGGCAGAGACGCTAGAGGAGAAGAAATCCGAGTATGCGGCGTTCATGTTGGAAGGAGACGCCAAATTGTGGTGGGTGAGCCATAGCGGCCGCCTGTTCCCGGGGCGCACCCCGTCAGTGGAAGAGTTTGGGGACGCTTTCTTAAGAGGTATATTCCAGTTTCAACACGGTTGGCCCTGTAGAGGCAGTTTCTGCATCTAATGCAGCGAGACAAGACAGTGGATGAGTACGTGCAAGAGTTCACCCATTTGGGTCGTTATGCGAGAACGACAATGGCGGATGATGTAGAGAGGGATAACCTCTTCTACCAAGGTTTGAGGGAGAATCTGAGACAGCCTCTCATCTCCATGAAGAGGGCGGGATTTAATGAGCTAGTTGAAGCCGCCAGGAGTTTGGAGAGTGATCTGGAGCGAACCCAGCATCGAAAGGGTTTTACTCCCAAGCATGGGGAAGGGAAGCCCTCCCAATCTCATGTAAAGTCTGATGGGAGCAGGTGGAGGAGGAAGCCTCACCCTTCCAGGTCGGGTGAGAGGAGCACTTGGACGCTTGGGGGTTCTCACTCTAGGGGACCGCCGACGTGTTATAACTATGGGAAGGTTGGGCACATAGCCCGTGCTTGTCAGCAAGGGGGAGCGGGGCAAGAGTCAAAGCAGGAGCAGTCTGTGCGCTCGGGCCCCAGTGCTGCAGAGAAAGGAAAGATGGCGGAGTCGAGCGCTTCTCGGTTCCAACCGGTGCAACCAAGGGCTTACAACCTTGGACAACAAGAAGCGATCCGCCAAACCGATGTGGTGACAGGTATGAAGAAAATTTAAGTTTGCATTTGTGCTTCATACTTTTAGACCCCCCCTTTCCGTGTGTTGTCTTGTTGTAGGCTTCGTGTTAGTTTCTGGATACCCCGCTAGGGTATTGTTCGATACTGGGGCTTCGCACTCTTTTCTTGCGGAGAGTTTCATCCGATGGGTAGGAGTCGAGACTTTCTCGGCGGACGCGGAACTGAAAGTGCGCATGCCCAATGGGTCATCTATGACCACCGAGGCTGAAGGGCGCATCTGTTGGGAGCTAGACGGAGTTGACTTCGTTTTGGAAGCGGCAGTGTTGCCGTTAGTAGAGTTCGATGTCATTTTGGGCATGGACTGGCTTGCAGAGCAGCGCGTCAGCATTGATTGTTTATCCAAGGTAGTGACCCTAAAGAGTAAGGGGCAAGCGGAAGTCAAGTTTATGGGCCTTTGCAGAGTAGCCCATTCCCTAATTACGGCCATGCAAATGATGCGGGCGGTTAACCAGGGAGGTGTGGCGCTGGTAGCGTTGTTGGAGGTTCGTCTCTCCCAACTTTCGATTGAGGAAGTGCCTGTGGTAGCAGAGTTCAATGATGTGTTTCCGGATGAACTTCCTGGAGCGCCTCCTCGGCGGGAGATCGACTTCTCGATCGAGTTAATGCCGGAGGCTAGACCGGTGTCGCGTCCCCCATTTAGGATGGCACCAAAGGAGTTAGCGGAACTTAAGGTACAGCTACAGGAACTGTTGGAGCAAGGGTATATTAGACCCAGTTCTTCACCGTGGAGCGCATCGGTGTTGTTTGTAAAAAAGAAAGACGGTAGCATGCGCCTATGCATAGACTACCGAGAGCTGAATAAATTGACCATTAAGAATAAGTATCCGATCCCTCGGATAGACGATTTGTTCGACCAATTGGTGGGGTCAGAGGTATATTCGAAACTGGACTTGAAGTCAGGCTACTATCAGCTGCGAATTCGGGACGAGGACATACCAAGACTGCCTTTGGTACAAGGTATGGACACTTTGAGTTTACGGTGATGCCGTTCGGGTTGACGAACGCACCATCGGTGTTCATGGACCTTATGAATCGGGTATTTCGGGAATACTTGGATTCGTTTGTGGTTGTCTTCATTGATGACATTTTGGTGTATTCCAAATCGCAAGTGGAGCATGAGACCCACTTGAGAATAGTTTTGCAAGTGTTGAGGGAGAATGAGTTGTATGCAAAATTCTCCAAATGCGAGTTCTGGCTGGAGAAGGTGGCATTTTTGGGCCACGTGATTAGTGGTGATGGGGTGGCAGTGGATCCGGCGAAAGTGGAGGCCATCAGAGACTGGCCGGTGTTGAGGACCGTGGCGGAAGTCCGAAGTTTTCTTGCACTAGCCGGGTATTATAGGAGATTCGTGGAGAATTTCTCGAAGTTAGCTCTACCCCTCACCTCACTCACTCGTAAAGACCATAAGTTTGTGTGGACCCAATTGTGCAGTCAAGCATTCGAGGCACTGAAGGAGAGGCTTATGATGGCTCCGATCCTGAGTTTACCGCAAGGGACCGATGGATTTCAGATTTTCAGTGACGCATCGGGATGCGGTTTGGGTTGCGTGTTGGTGCAACATGGCAAGGTAATAGCTTTTTGGGTCTCGACAGCTGAAACCTCATGAGAGGAATTACCCCGTCCATGACTTGCAGTTGGCGGCGGTAATCTTCGCGTTGAAAATATGGCGACACTATGTGTATGGCGCAAGGGTGGAGATCTTCACGGACCATAAAAGCCTGAAGTATCTCTTGGATCAGAAGGACTTGAACATGCGGCAACGCAAATGGGTTGAATTTCTTGGAGACTACGAAGTGACGATTCAGTATACGCCGGGTAAGGCCAATGTGGTGGCGGATGCGTTGAGTAGAAAGTACTCGGGGCAAGGAGATTGGATCGAAGCTCATGATGAGCGGTTGGTTCGGGAATGGGAGTCCCTTGGGTTGGAACGTGTTGCAAGAGGCGAGTCTAGCGTGGCTCGGTTGAACTGGATTGAAGTGCAAAGCGACTTGTCCGATCGTATTCGGGAAGCGACACGATTGGATGTGGAGTTTCAACCTTTTGTGTTGGAGGCTCAAAAGGGCGAGAGCAGCGCCTGGGAGATGATTGGGGGAATCTTGAGAAAGAATGGAAGTGTTTGTGTGCCGCAGTTTGGCAATCTCCGTGAGGAGTTGATGTTTGAGGCTCACTTCTCAAGGTACTCCATTCACCCGGGCAGTACAAAGATGTACTTGGACATGAAGAAATCCTTTTGGTGGCCGGGGTTGAAGCGAGATGTAGCTTTGTATGTGAGTCGTTGCCAAACATGTGCCTTGGTGAAGGCCGAATGTCAGAAACCGGGCGGGTTCCTGAAGCCCCTTCCAATTCCTGAATGGAAATTTGAGGACATCTCCATGGACTTTGTGCATGGTTTGCCTATATCGCAGCATGGTAATGATGCTATTTGGGTGATCGTGGATCGCCTAACCAAGGTGGCTCACTTCATCTCAAATCGGAAAGAGGACAGCGTGGAGAAGCTGGTGGAGTTGTATGTTCGTAACATTGTGCGACTGCACGGAGTTCCTAAGAGCATAGTCAGTGATCGTGATGGATGATTTACGTCCAAGGACTGGAGATTGGTTCAGAAGAGCTTGGGCACGAAGCTAAAGTTTAGTACGGCGTTCCATCCTCAAACTGATGGGCAAACGGAGAGAACGAACCGTACTATGGAGGACATGTTGAGGATGTGCGTTCTTGATTTTGGCAAGAGGTGGGAGGATCACCTCTTCATGGTAGAATTTGCGTACAACAACAGTTTTCAAGCTAGTATAAAAATGGCGTCATACGAAGCTTTGTATGGGAGGCGGTGTCGAACGCCAATGTCTTGGGCAGAGGCGGGAGACACCATACGTTTGGGAAAGGGTGCGGTAGTTGATGCTTGTGAGTTGGTACGGACCATCCAAGAGCGTATGAAGGTGGCGCAAGACAGGCAAGCAAAATATTTTAATGCTCGTCACCGGAAGTTGGAATTTACAGTTGGTGATTGGGTTTATCTGAAGGTCAAGTCGTTCAAAGGCGTCTCACGGATTCACCGACTCAAGAAGTTGAGTCCAAGGTTTTTGGGGCCTTTTGAAATTGTTGAGCGGGTAGGAGAAGCAGCATATCGGTTGGCTTTGTCCGCAGACTTGAGTGGATTACATGACGTCTTCCACGTCTCCGCTTTGAGGAAAGCCTTGGTGGAGGCTAGCGTGGTGATGGAGCCGGCATCGGTGCCGATTGAGGAAGACTTGAGGACGCGAGTCCTCCCAATTGCTATAGAGGATTCAGAGACTCGGCAGTTGCGGAATAAAGAAATCAAACTCGTGAAAGTTCGATGGGACAACTGCGGTCGTGAGGAGTTCTCTTGGGAACGAGAACAGGCCATGCTAGAAGATTATCCAGAACTCTTCATGTCAGGTACAATTTAAGTTTTGTACCCTTTTGTTTTGAAAATTTCGGGATGAAATTCTGTTAAGTGGGGGAGAGCTGTAACACCCCAGTTTTTGCAAGAGGTTCAGTCTGCAGTTCTGAACATTTTTTTGGGTTTCTGGCAGGAGGAACACGGCCTGCGACACGGGCGTGTCGCAGGGCGTGTCGAGGCCGTGTCGAAACTCGGCCCAAGTGTCAACACTTTCGCTCGACAAAGTGTCGAGAGTGGGGCACACGGCCTGCGACACGGGCGTGTCGCAGGGCGTGTTGAGGCCGTGTCGACACTCGGCCTAAGTGTCGACACATTCGCTCGACAAAGTGTCGAGACTGGGGCACACGGCCTGTGACACGGGCATGTCACAGGGCGTGTCCCGCTTGGTCGACGATCTTCGCTCGACGTTTTTCCGCGGTGTCGACACAAAGCCTGTCGACGGGTGTCGAGACTTGGCACACGGCTTGGGACACGGGCGTGTCCCAGGCCGTGTCATCTCTCGGGTTGGTTCCGGGGCCGTGTTGTTGGAGGCACACGGCCGGCCACACGGCCGTGTCACTGGGGACACGGGCGTGTCGGGTTGAACACGGGCGTGTCGGATGCCCGTGTGCGGTTCCAGGCGCGTCGATTTGAGACGGCGAATGAGGCACACGGCCCTGGACACGGGCGTGTGCCATGCCGTGTTCGGCCCAGGTCCTTTATTTTTCCAGGCGAATCGTGGCCATTCTTTCCCAGATTTTGGGATCTGACGGCTCAGGACTGTTCTTGGGAAGTTAAGTCCGATTCTAGGGTTGGAAACCCTCATTTGTTTTCCAAGTCTTCTCTTTCTAAGTTCTTGAGAAACACTAGAGCAAGGAGGAAGAAGAAGAAGGTCTTGGGCTGTAGGAAGAGTTTCGGAGCTCCAAATCGCGAGCCGAGTCCGGATCCGTGAAGCTTGGAGCGTTGCGAAGGTTTCCATCTGGTTTTTTTTGCCATGGCAAGGAAGAGGAGTCGGAAGGTAACGACATCTCTCCTCTCGGTCCTTAGGATGCACGTATTAGCATCATTTAGTTTTCTTTCTCCCTAATTTTTGGGCACCGAACTCTCAAATGAGAGGGGTTTTGGTTTGCCAAGTTTCAAGAGGAACTTTCGGGTTGATTGAGTCCGTCCCCGACATATTTTTGCATTAGAGATCCGCTTCGCTAGTGGATTAGGCATGGTGGGTGAAGCCGTAGTCGCGACCGTTAGTCTGACTCGGTGATGTTGCATACGAACTTAGGGATTCGTAGAGATTTTCCGTTGCGGCAAGATGTCGTTTGTGTTGTGGTGGTGATTGTCCCGTTTATTTGCAAAGGTACGTATAGTCGGACCCGGACAAGGTTAGCTCCTTGTGGCGGTAGATGGTTTCCTTGAGGGACAATGTTAGCTCCGCATGAGTTGGAGATGGTTTCCTTGGTGCGCGGGAACGCTGCAGTACAATGAGGGATTTTGATGTATCTGGTCTTGGTTTGTGTTGTGCCAAGGCGTGGCTATGTCTCTGTGGTCGGCTGGCTATCCCGTGACATGTGCGTCATGTGTGGAGAGTGTCCCGGCGAGACTAGTCCCCTTCTGTGAGACTGACGAGAATGCCAAGCTTGGGGCAAGCCCGGGCAAAGAGGCCATGAGCGGGTGGGGTCCAGCAAGGCTTCTTAGAATCGGTCGGTCTGTGTTTGTTGGAATCCTGACATGAGACGTCAGAGTTTGCAGGCAAGCCCGGGGCTAAGCCCACGAGCGGGTGGGGCCTTGGCAAGAATTCCATGTGGCGGCCTGTGCGCCGTTTGAGGGAGTTGTGTCTCCCTCATTGTTTGCGGCTTTATGCCAATGGGGAAATGTGAGTACCCAAATGTTGTGATGTTGTGCTAGTTGCATACGCAGTAGGGTGCCTTGGGCGAAGCCCGAGTGTTGCATACATGTTGCATAGTAGGCCCTTTTATTACATGCTCAACCAGTAGAGAACGTGTTTGATGATTGAGACATCCAAGCCTGTTTTAATGCTTTTCTATTTATAGATGATTATATTGCATACGAAGTGCTGACTTGCAGGTTGGAGGGTTCCCCGGGGTCCGTTAGGGGCGGCCGGGAGGAGATGTGTTGTTACACAGTTTGAGGTCAGCCTTTGCTGACCCACGTTACTAATACTTTTTACAGGGCAAGGATCGCATGCAGAAGCTAGCACGCCGGCCAGAAAGGCCTAAGCCCCATGAAGTGTTTTTCCCTTTTTGTAGCACTACAATTATGATGATGTTTGTTTGAGACTATTTTGTCCGGCTTGCATGCCGAGGTAGACTAGGAGTGCTGAGCACATTCATGTTTGATGTACTAATTCTTTTTGGACACTTGTTGTAAGGCCTTAAGGCCATTTGTCTTACTCTTTAGTGGTGGATAACTTCTAGTCCTATTTTGTTTCCGCTGTGTTGTGCAAGTGTTTTGAGTTTGGGTAGTCATATCAACTTATAATACTAAAGTTGTGGCGTTCGTATGCTGTGGGGCCCCGGCCGGACCGGATAGTGCCACCCCTTTTTAGTATTTCTGAGATCTCTTCTCGCCACTACTAGTTCGCCTGGATGTTGTTGGGACCAACTCTTTGTTTTTTTTTTCCTTGAGACCTTTTCCCATCATCTTCTATCCAAAGCTCAATTTCACTTGCCTTATGTCGAGTAGCAATAGCAGCCTGGGGCCTGATTCTGGTGTGACAGCTTTGTCCATCGAGGATCCCTGCCATGCCAGTTAGGTGGAAGTCTGACAGCAGGAGCGTCTCGGGACTTGGCTCTAGAGTAGGGAAGATGTCCACCGACGATCCCGGCCCTACCAGCTACGTGGAAGCCTGACAGTGGGGCATCTCGGGACTTGGCTCTAGTGCAAGAACAATGTCCAATGAGGATCCCGACCCTACCAGTAAGGTGGAAGCCTGACAGAAGAGCATCTCTGGACTTGGCTCTAGAGTAAGAACAATGTCCACCGATGATCCCGGCCCTGCTAGTTAGGTGGAAGCCTAACAGCGGAGCATCTCGGGACTTGGCTCTAAGGCAAGAACTATCTCCACCGAGGATCCCTGCCCTGCCAGCTAGGTGGAAGCCTGACAGTGGAGTATCTCGGGACATGGCTCCAGAGCAAGAACAATGTCCGCCAAGGATCCGGGCCCTGCCAGCTAGGTGGGAGCTTGACTGTGGAGAATCTCGTGACTTGGCTCCAAAGAAAGAATAATGTCAACCATGGATCCCGGCCCTGCCAGCTAGGTGGAAGACTAAAAACGGAGCATCTCAGGACTTGGATCCAGAGCAAGAACAATGTCCACCGAGGATCCCAGCCATGCTAGCTAGGTGGAAGCCTGATAGTGGAGCATATCCAGACTTGGATCTAGAGCAAGAACAATGTCCACCGAGGATCCCGACCCTGACAGCTAGGTGGGAGCCTAACATCGGAGCATCTTGAGACTTGTCTCTAGAGCAAGAACAATGTCCACCGAGGATCACGGCCCTGCCAGCAAGGTGGAATCCTGACAGCAAAGTATCTCGGGACTTGGCTCCAGAGCAAGAACAATGTCCACGGACGATCCCAGTCCTGCCAGCTTGATGGAACCCTGACAGCTGAGCATCTCGGAGTCTAAAGAAATCTTGGCCTGCCATGAATACCATTGCCAAAAAACTGAAAGATCAAAGGATTTCATTATTTAACAAAGGAAGGTATGTACATGTTTCATGGATAGAAACACTTCAAGTCATTACCACTCCAGGTATGACTTAGGGTCTCGCCCTCGATATCCCGAGGCGATACCCTCTTGACTTCAATGCCTCTTGTATAATGTATGGACCTTCCCAGTTGGGGTTGAGATTCCCTACGACAGCTGATCTTCCAGCTGCATCCAACTTTTTCAAGACCAAGTCCCCGTCCATGAACTGCTTGATTTGAACGTGCTTGTCAAAATACTTAGCCATTCTTCGCTTGACCTCTTCTTGTCGGATAGCTGACAGGTCGTGTAGCTCCTCTACCAAGTCCAGGGAAAGCCACAGCTCATCATCGTTCTCAGCTCACCACTCTTCTCTACCTCCTTTTGCCTCAACTACATGAGGTGTCCGGACCTCGAATTCTATAGGAAGTACTGCTTCACAGCCTGGGAGAGTTTGAAAGGGGTCCCCCCTATGGTTGTGTTGTGGGTAGTACTCAAGGCCTAGAGGACTAAAGAAAGCTATTATACCCAGATTCCCTTCAAGTTCTTAACTTTCTTCTTCAAGAGGTTCATGATGATCTTGTTCGCAACCTCTACCTGTCCGTTGCTCCTGGTATGGTGGACCGACGCAAACCTGAGATCAATCCCAAGTTGCCCGCAGAAATTGATGAACTCGGTGCTGGCAAATTGTGGCCCATTGTCCGTAATAATGGCCTGGGGTAGTCTGTGATGGCAGATGATCTCCTCCCATACAAAGTTCTTGATTACTTGGGAGGTCACCTTGGCCAACGCCTTCAACTCCAACCACTTAGAAAAATAATCGATCATGACTAATAAGAACCTCCTGTGCCCACTGGCCTAAGGGAAGGGTCCCGCCAGATCCATTCCCCAGATGGCAAAGGGCCAGGGTGACGTGATGCTCCTGAGATGCTGAGCTAGTTGAAGTTGGAGAGGGGCGAACAACTGACACTTATGACACTTCTTCATGAACTCAGTGGCATCATGGCCCATGGTCGGCCAGAAATACCCTTGCTTAACTATCCTCCTCTCTAGAGTCCGCCTCCCAGAGAAACTCCTGCACTCCCCGGAATGGACCGCTTCCAAAATCCTCAGGATCTCCCTCTCGGCCACACAACGTGCCAACATCCCCGAGAGGGTCTTCCTATAAAGCTGCCTGTCATGCATGAGGAAGTATGCCGACTTATTCTTGAATCGCTTCTTGTCCATCCCCTCTGGGTACTCCCCTGTGGATAGGAAAGTTGCAAAGAGATCCATCCAAGAGGGGTGCTGGTCCACCTCCATCAGCTACCCCTCCTCGATGGAATGGCGGAACAAATCAGTGATGGTGCCACCCACCTGGGGTCCGTGCATGGCAAATGATCCACCTACTCTTTTTCTTCGCTTGGAATGTTCCGGATGGAGAATGTCTAGGACATGCCGATTACCGCCTTCACCTTTGCCAAGTACAACTAGAGAGTTGGTTCCCTTACCTCGAATTCCCCATTGATCTGGGAGGCCACCACCATGGACTTTGTGAGGACCTCCACATCATGCACTCCCAGCTCCTTGGCCAGGAGCAATCCTACTATCACTACCTCATACACGGCATGATTGTTAGTGACAGGAAAGTGTACTACCACCATTTGCTCGATCATTGTTCCCTGAGGGCTCTCTAAGATCACTCCTACCCACAAGGAGTGTAACATCCCTCAAATTACTAGACCCCTAAGAGAGGTTTTGTAATGACTAGGTCATGACAAAACCCTAGGAAGCCCAAGAAGACCAAGTGAACCTAGGAATGAAGGTGAGATCACCTTGGTCTGCAATTAGCTCATTCCCTTAACTATCTCTAAGATTTGAACTTAGGGCTTCAACTTGACTCCAGGACCCCACCACAACACTCTTAACCCTTAAAGTTGGTCAATGGGTCACCAAGGACCCATTGGGGTCAGCTAAGGAGGTCAAGTTGACCAAAGTTAACCCTAACCCTAAATGGGTCAAACTAACCTATTTAGGGCCAATTACACTTCCCTTAGCCAGACTGACCACACCTACACCTACCTAACCCATAAGGGAGGCCAATTGGTCACCAAGGATCCATTGGGGTCAACCAATGAAGCTAAGTTGACCAAAGTCAATCCTAGCCCTAAAATGGTCAAAGTGCCCTAATTAAGGGTCAAGTGGCCTCCAAGGTGCCAAACCAACCATACCCAACCCTACTTACACCCTAAGGGAGGCCAAGGGGTCACCATGGACCCATTGGGGACAACCAAAAATGTCAATTTGAACAAGGTCAACTCAACCCTAAGATTATGTCAAATTGGACTAAGTGTACCTAACTAAGCCCAACTCACTTAGGCTAAGCCAAACTAGTGTGGCCCATTAGCTTTAGGAGGCAGGAATTTACCTAAATTACCATTACAATTCTAGAGGGGGTGACTTGGAGAGAGAAAACTCCACTTCCCCTTTAATGGAGGAGAGATAATATGAGAAAGAGAGGCCATTCATGGCCAAGGGAGGACAAGGGCCTCTCCAATTGATTCCAAAGGCTAGAATCACTCTCCCTAGTCAATTTAGAGGAGTTTAACAACCATGGCCGACCCCCCTAGGTGGCTGCATTCAGTGAACTTCGTTGGCCGAAAATCACCTTCATGACCATTAATGGTCATTGATGCTACACCCCTTCCCTGCCCAATTTGTTCATCTTAAAAGCATCCCTAGACTCCCAGCAAATGTTTCCACCTTTTCCTTGAAGCAGCCGAGCCCTTTGCTAGTGTTGTTTTAGAACACCGAGCGGCGCCACCACCGTTTATGGCAACCCGACAATCGGCCCTACTCCAGCCCTCCCAAATATTCCTATCCCTCTCCTCTCTCAGTGGATAGATCTCAATCCATTGGCCTCACGGTTTGGGATTAATTGACCCAAAATCGGCTAAGCAAAAAACTCCAGTTTTGGAGCTTATAATTCTAAGCCTAAAACCCGATTCCAACCACCTCCGGATGGCCAACCACCGCCTATCGTCGGCCACCACCTCAACGAAGGTGGTGGTGGCATTGGCCGGCCAGGGAGGCGCTCAGGTGGCCGGGAAATCACCTCCCAAAATGCCCAGGACGGGCTACCGTGAGTCGTTGATTTCACGCGGATGATGAACCAATTTCGTTGAATCTTGCTTTAAGATTCGTGTTGGCCGAATTAGTAATATTCCATTTAAACTCATTTAGGTCACAGTTTTTGTGGTATTTTGTTTTAAATATTAAAAATACTCAGAGGCAAAACCAGAGGAAATGTTCTATATGAATGTTGTAGCCCTTAAGGCAAACTTCATTTTAAAATTTTATTCAACCCATTTGGGTCAGTGGTCTGACCACAGCACTCTAAATGGTGCAGGCTATACATAGGGATGGTCAAAAACTAAATTGTGAGCCCCACTAAACCACTTGTCCAAATGATTTGAAATTGGGAATTTTTGGAGGAAATGTTTCTATAGTTTTGGTAAACATTTAATAATCTATGTATAATTTAATTAAGGGGTCTAATGACCTCAATACCAACCAAAATTTTGGTGGGTGTCCAATAGAGTCTCGATATGACCCTGGTAAAAATTCCAGCCCATTTGGGGTTGATTTGTATAAGTATTGGCGTGACTAAAGTTTGGTCCCTCAAGGGTAAAGTAGGACAAAAGGGCATTTGGGGCATAGAGGGGCTAACTCTCTCCCAAAATGGTTGGGACTTTGGTCAGAGCCCCTACCTCTCACGGAGTTTGGGGTGGATTGGGGTGGATTTGCCCTAGGACTCTAGTTCGAACCCTAAAGTTGAGCTTTGGTGGTTTGTGAAGGACATAGGGTGACATGTCCTTGTATGGACTTGGAGTTTAGTCCAAGTGACTTCATGGCGGTGAACAGCCTTAGGAAGAAATTTGAAGACATTTAAACACATGCACACAACTTTAATCAATTGGAATTTGTTTAGGCTTATACCCGTTTATGGAAAAGTTGATAGGTCATATGACCTTGGATCTTTATGAAATTTTGGTAGATGAGTTTTTATAGCAATATGAACCTTTGGAATTTATTATAGGATGTTTAGAAGAGAGTAGCTCATACTTAGGTGTTATATCCTTCAAAATGCCCCTTTCGATGATTATGAAGTAATCATGGTTAATGTAACTTAGAATGTTATGAAACTCTTCCAATGTTGATTAAATATCATTTATATGCACTAGTCAGTAATTTGGAATGATTGCACATTATCTTATAGTACTTCATCTGTTAAGTGATACTAGTGTACCTTGTCTTGATAAATAGATAGTAAATACTAAATCTCGTCAAAAGATTAAGTTTTCTTGGCCAGAGAACCTTTTAGGGCATATTAAAGCTTGGGAAATTATTACATGTTGTTTGGAAGAGAATTTAAGTATGTTTCTTCACAAAGTGCATATTAGGGATTTAATTGAAGTTTTTTTCTATATAGCTTGCTAACCTTATAATTGTATGAAACTTAGTCAATATTTTTTTATGATCAAATTAAAGCTCTAGTAATTTGTGTGTAATTTTTGAATAATGTTTGGTGGTACTTCCTTCTTTACCTTTATTTATTATAATTATCTTGAATTAATTAATTAAGGGCAAATACAATTATGCAAATTTTTGAAACTTGATATTCTCTGATATTTTTGCATCATATAGTGTTCATAATTTTTCGGTGGCCATAACTTAAGGAAATCTGGTACTTCATGTTCAAAACCACCCATGGTATAATTTTGGGAAAAAGTTTGATAAATGCTAAATTAATAAGAAAAATTACAAGTTTTGGTATTTAGTCTAAATATGTCATGATAGACCCAGAGTAACAATTCTAGGTCATTTGGATGAAAATTTGAAGGGGTCACCACTCATGCTCATCATATAGCTTAGGTTTGTCTGTACATAGTAAAACTGCAGAGTTGTCATAGCATGTAGGATGAACATAGAGAGTTGGGGTTAATAGTATACTTATTTGGTCAGGTAAAAATGAGTTCATCATTAGGAGTTATGATGGAGAGGGTATTGGGTTCACTAGTGCTAAGTGGTGCTCGGGATCGATGAAAGATCGTCTTTCCTTTGGAGAGAGTGGGTCAAAATACACTAGGGTTAGATTCAGTATAACGCTAAGTGGGTTATCTTGGGTAGATACCAATAATAATAAGTACCTTGCGAAATGAAGCTTTGGGCATCAACCCATCGTAGTTCCTACTGCCCCCGAGAGCGCTTCACAGGGAATGCCCTGGGCAGTACAAGGTTAACTTTAAACCGTAAGACTAAAATAAATACAAGAGTAATTAGCAATATACTAGGACTTCACTTTAATTCACCCCGATGTTTAGGGAGGTTAGATTTGTTAGTTTATCCGAGTGGTAAGCTCGGTGGTTGTGGAAAGGGGCAGGTTAGCCCGGCGAACCGAAGGCTCAGAAGGTAGTTGTAACGGACAGGTGAGTCCGGGGAGCCAATGGATCATGAATTCATGGTTGCATGTGCATAAACGTGTTTGGTCTTCGGTATTTGATGATCGTTCACACCGACATGGATACGACGACTCGATAGGTGTGGTTTACACTTAGCCAAGGAAAAGACTGGCGGTTGGCTAGCATAGTACGATGAGACTCTGGTGTGTCCTTCAGAGGTGTATGTAAGGGCCTGGTAGTGTGAATACCCATCTATAAGTTGGTTGGCCCGACCCACTGTCTCCGTTTTCCACGACGGAGGCTCCTGGGAGTGATGCTAGCTTCCAAAATGGGGGAACTAAAGGTCTGTGCGCATAGAGTCGTGTGCGTGTGTTGTACTTGCATGAATTGTAGCATAACATATCATTACACTCATACTTGCATATAACCGGCACCACATCATATAAATTGGTATGAGACTTTTTATACAATGGGTTCCTTACAAAAGACCCCTTAACTAATAAGTTTGTATTAGCATTCATATAAGTTATAGTTACTTATTCCTTAGTTTACTTTTCATATACTTACTGCTCTACTATACTAATTCACATTACTACATTATTATAGAACTTCTAGCTTGCTTTTCCTTTTATAGCTCTATAGATGTTACAATATACCTGCTAGATAGTTCCACCAACACCTACTTTGTTCCTACTCTCCACCATCATAGCTTTCTTATCATTCCTCCCGCACAGTGCCTCAGAGCCACTAGGCGAGGGGTGGGGGAAATTAGGCATAGTCTTTTGACTAACGGTCGGTGGACCAAATGTTTCAGGGACTCCGGATGGGATGCGGGGAGTAACAGCAGGAGATGCTGCACCAACGGAGCACATTGTGCTTGGAGGTGGGCCATTCTAGTACGGGAGCACCTGTCTTTAGCTCCATGAGTGTTAGCTTTACTTAGCTTCTGCGAGAGGGTTGTAGTGAGGATTTGCTGTACTGGGCATAAGCCCATTTATATTCATACTATACTGATCTATTTTAGTACTTATGTTTATCATGTGGACTTGATGTGATTTTTGTTTCATAGATTATATGTGATTTGTGGATTGAATTTATTGTCTTCTCGCACTTATGCTTCTACTTCTTGATGATCTTCATTGCCTGCGGAATCGACGTTTTGTGGTGGCGACCCTCCCGAGTGTCGGTGTCAATGCAAAGCGGCTATTCTAAGCGTAAGATCCAGTAGCATAGCAAAAAAATGGGGTCTTACAAACTGGTATTAGAGAAAACATCGATCGAAAGTGAAGAAGTCCACAAAAACCCTAGGCCACCCCGTGCGAGCTTAGTTTGAGGACAAACTAGCAACAGAAGCTATGGTGTGCCAATAAGGGAGAATCACATGCAAAAGTCCACTTTTCATTTGTATATTAACAAACAATTGAAATTTTCCTTGTAGCCTGCGACGAACCCTACTCCTCAGCAGGGTACACCCTAGGCACAGAACATGGTTCCACCCCCGCCGGCTCTGACTCCATTCCAGCAGACGAAGATGGTGCAGACACTGACGACTATTTTGGAGGATTTCAGGGCTCAGCAAGCTCCAGCCCCACAGCCAAATCCTGGGGCTAACTGGCTGAGTGTCTTTCGGTGGATTTCTCTGCCATCCTACATTGAGATGGAGTCAGCAGTCCGCACAGAGGAGTGGCTGGACATTATTTACAAGATGCTGGCTGGGATTCAATGCTCGACGGAGGAGGCTGTAGCCTTGGTAGTTTCCTGCCTGGAGCCGCATGCGAAGAGTTTGTGGAAGTCACTGTTGTACACCACCTTTGCTGGAATAGATTGCGTAGACATCTCCTCTGAGGAGTTCAGAGCAGCTCTATTGGAGCATTTTGTATCGCAGTCGGCGAGGGATGAGTTGGAGGACATGTTCCTATAGTTGAGGCAGGGCGGCAGGACGGTGTTGGAGTACTACTGGGAGTTCACATACTTAGCCCGCTTTGCAGACTCATAACAGCTGTATAATGCGGGCTACGCAAAGAGGTTCTACAAGGGCCTTCATGATGACATGAGGCATGCCCTCCTATTCGTTTATGACGGAAGTTTGTCCAGGATTTTGGTGATGGCAAAGAAGTTGGAGGCAGACCAACTTACAGTTCGGGTCTGAAAGAGACCGGCTACTGACTCAATGATTGGTGGCAGGAGAGACCCCCCTAGAGGTCATATCATTAGGGTATGGAGGAATGTGGACCAACCCCGCCAATAGGATAGGCAGGAGTAGAGGAACCCGGTGGTGTTAGCTCCTCAGCCCTTACAGATACGGGAGATGCTGAGGGCAGTGAAGGAGGGACCAATATGCTTCCAGTGCAATCAGCCAGGGTACATGCAGAGGAACTGCCCGATGAGGGAAGCACCCCCACCAACACATCAGGATGCCCCATCTTCACGATAATTGGGTGGTGAGGACGAGGCCGAGGACGTGGATTTCAGGGCAGAGACCGCCGATAGGATAGAGGGTAGGTGTTTGCCTTGGACTTGGCCCAGCCCTAGAACCCAGAGAGGGTGATAACAGGTATGCAAGTAAATTTAAAGTTTCTTCCCTTTCTAGAAGTTATATTACATGAATATAAAACTGTAGAAATAGAAAGGAATCTGAGACTAGATAAGTAAGAAGAAAAACTTAACAAACTCAGGAATAGTGATGGTGTGTGGCAAGCTCGCCCACACCCTATTCGACACTATAGCATCACACAATTTTGTCTCGAAGGAGTTCATCAGAGCCCTAGACTAGATCTAGAACTTTGAGAGAGTCGTTAGGAGGGTGCGTCTCCTAAACGGGACGAAGATCCAGTCTATGGCCAAGTGCGTTCTGAGAGTGACCATTGATTGCGTAATCTTCGAGGCCCTGACAAAGATCTTGAGGATGCCGTATTTGGATCTCATCCAGGGCATGATATGGCTCATCTGGAACCATACACAGATTGATTACCCAGCAAGGAGGGTCATGCTGAGATACAACGACACTTACCCGACCTTCGAAGGTATTATCCCAGCTTCCTGTCATCCACCCTCTTCTATTCAGGCCATCAAGGCCCATCTCCAGGGAGACGAAGTCTATCAGGTCCTATTTGAGATGGCCAAGGCCAAAGATTCCATTGCTAGTATCCCGGTGGTGCGGGATTTTGCTGATATATTTTCGGAGAACCTGTCAGTGTTGCCGCCTCATCAAGAGAAGGGTTTTTAGATACAGCTCGTGCCATGGGCTAAGCCGATATCCAGAGCTCCTTATCAGATAGCACCAAAGGAGTTGGTGGAGTTTCGAAGTCAGCTGCAGGAACTAGTGGAATCTGGGTTTGTCCGGCCAAGCTCTTCACCATGGGGAGATCCAATGTTGTTTGTAAAGAAGAAGGACGGGACACTCCGTCTGTTCATTGACTACAGGACACTGAACATGCTGACGGTTCATAACACATATCCTCTGCCGAGGATTGACGAGTTGCTTGACCAGTTGGAGAAGCCTCACTGGTTTTCGAAGTTGGATCTGAGGTCAGGATACTACCAGCTGCAGATTCAGGAGGAGGATATCCTGAAGACTGCTTTCAGCAGTTGATACGGGTTGTTTTAGTTCAACGTGATGCCCTTAGTGATCACGAACACACCATCCTTGTTCATGAGTTTGATGAATCGGGTATTCGAGGCCTATTTGGAAGTTTTCGTCATACTGTTTATTGACGACATACTCATTTATTCGGGGACTGAGGAGGAGCTTGCCCGCCATTTGGCAATGACTAAAGAGAGGCTCCGGGAGCACAAGCTATATGCCAAGTTCAGCAAGTGCCAGTTTTGGTTGAAGGAGGCGAATATCCTGGGCCATATTATCAGCGGAGCAGGTCTGGCAGTGGATCCGATAAAGGTTCAGGCAGTATGGGATTGGACACCGCTGAAGATGGCCACTAATGTGAGGAGCTTCCTAAGACTTGTCGGTTACTACCAGAAGTGGACACCGCTGTTCGTGGAGGGATTCTCCAGTTAGATCTTCCACTTACATCATTGACGAAGAAGGAGACGCCCTTTGTTTGGACACCGTAGTGCGAGGCTGCCTTGCAGGAGCTGAAGGGTCGGCTTACCTCGGCTCCCATTCTTGCCCTTGCATCTGGTAAGGAAGGATTTCAGGATTATAATGACGCGTCGTACCAAGGGATGGTTGTCGTTTTGATGTAGAACGGGGACGTGATAGCTTATGCCTCCAGACAGCTGAAAAAACACGAGCAGAACTACCCAAGGCACGACCTAGAGATGGGAACAGTTATCTTTTCTCTGAAGATCTGGCGACACTACCTTTATGGAGTCCATTGTGATATTTTCTCGGATCACAAGAACTTAAAATACGTGGATACACAGAAGGAGAAGAATATCTGACAGAGACAATGGGTAGAGTTTCTATCAGATAACCAGTATACCATGCACTATCATCCCGGGAAGGCCAATGTGGTAGCATACGCACTGAGCCGGAGAGCCACTACACCAGTAGTAGGCCCTCAGCTGATGATTATGTAGCTAGTGCAGATGTTGGAAGAGATGCAGTTCTCTGATATCTGAGGATGATCCATAGTTTTACAAGG
The DNA here is from genome assembly GCA_039583875.1 of Platanthera guangdongensis. NCBI lineage: Eukaryota > Viridiplantae > Streptophyta > Magnoliopsida > Asparagales > Orchidaceae > Platanthera > Platanthera guangdongensis. Next base: position 96,811,353 of record CM077162.1, on the reverse strand, counting down.
AGTACCTTACGTCGTTGAATACTACCGACAACATTCGGGATCGCATTAGGGACAAGCAGAGGCTGGATACGAGGATGGAGCCGATATTTAGGGCCTTGGAGGAACGCATGACATGGGATTACTCTCTGAGAGATGGGCAGTTATGCTTTAGAGGTCGAGTTTATATACCGGCAGGAGGCCGAATTTGGAAGGATATCATGATAGAGGCTCACTGCAATAGATATTCAGTGCACTCGGGGATCACGAAGATGGCAGCGGATCTGAAGAGGATGATGTATTCGCCGTGCATGAAGAAGGATATTACATACTTCATGACGCATTACGAGTCTTGCCAGCTCATAAAGGTGGAGTGCAAGTGTCTAGCCGGATTATTACAGCCACTTCCGGTGCTGGAGTGGAAGTTTGAGGAAATAACCATGGATTTTATACATGGCTACCCTGATCTCATGCGGGGAACGATTCGATTTGGGTGATCGTCGACAAGTTGAAGAAGGTGGCCAGGTTTATTCTAGTTAGAAAGGATGCTCCGGTCGATGACCTGGTGCGGAGATTTGTAGAGCAGTTTGTCCGCTACCATGGAGTGCCCAGGAAGATCGTGTCAGATCGGGATGGATGGTTTACGTCCGAGGAGTGGAGGTCAGTTCAGACCTACCTAGGCTCTCGTTTGACTTTCTGCACAACTTTTCACACTCAGACAGACGGGCAAATAGAGCACACCCACCGGACATTGGAGGATCTTCTGCGCCTATGCATTTTGGCCCATTGAGAGCCCTAGGAGAGACTGTTGTCGTTGATCGAGTTTTCCTACAACAATAGTCATTAGTCAAGCATGGGCATTGCCCCTTACCAGGCATTATACGAACGGAGATGCAGGACCCCACTATCTTGGATCCAGGATGAGGATCCAAAGGCACTCAGCTCAGAGTTTGTGGAGGACACATGTACTCAGGTGAGATTGATCTGGGATAGGATGATGGAGGCCCAGTGCAGACAGGCCAAATACTATGATGTGCAGCATCGTCAGGTGGAGTTCCAGGTGGGAGACTGTGTTTTCTTGAAGATACAGTCGATGCATGGAGTCTCGCGGGTTTGCAGGCGGAAGATGTTGAAATTTGTGAAGTGGAAGTGGGTGATGGGCAGGCCGGGCGGAATATGCGGCCTGAGCGGTCTGTGCCCGCGGCCTGGGCAGACTGCTGGTTACGGCCTGGGTGACCATGGCTTGGTCTTGGTGGCATGGCTGCTCTTGAGGAGCGGCCTATGCGGCCTGGTGTGCGGCCTGAGTGGTCTGCTGTGTTGCATGGTTGGCCTTTGGCCAAGGAAGTCGGGTGTCTAGCGAAGCGGCTTGAGCGGACCGCGGTTCGCGGTCTGTTGGCGGTGCTCTGCTCGATCTGTAGCATTGCAGATTAACAAGATCTTATTTAGCCAGGCGGATTGGAGATTGAATCCACGGGATGCTTTGCGGACTGGTTGAGTCCGCGGTGTCCGCTGTTGCGGACTGGCCTTAGAGTTCGGCTGTGGCCTTTGCTATGCTCTCTGGTGTTGCAGCAGGCGTTGCTGCTATGGAGGACTGCGGATACTGGTGTCGAAGTCGGGCAGTTGGCCGTTGTCTTGGCAGCTGTGCGAGTAGGGCTTGCGGGCTCTGTCTTATTCTGGTGGGGTGTTGGCAATCTGCCTTGGGGGTAGGCGAACTGGGCCTTGTCCGCCGAGCTCGCGCTTGATCTTGGTGGTTTAATGGACTTAGTCACATTCTGTGACAAGTCCAGTGTGTCTGCGGTATCTGCCGAGTCCGCTGTTGACCGGGCGGACTGTCTTTTGGTCGTGGACTCATGGCAGATGGAGGCTTTGATCTCGAGCTTTGCGGACTGCCTCTTTGTTTGCATATAATGTGTGGAATATCGCAGTAGAGGTTGTGGCTATCCATGTGCGGTGGTGTTTGCGTGCTATGTGGGCTGATGCCTTGTCCGCATAGTGTGGGCGGACTGGTGCGAGTCTGCCTGGTGGCAAGCATCTCTGTCTTGCTCCTGGAGGTTTTGTTAGAATCCGGCTAAGTCCTTGCGGACTCAACAGACGGGGCTTTGCTAGTGCGCGGGCTGTGTCGGTGACTCTATTCACTAGGGTGGTGACCACACTCCTCACCTCGCCTATAAATAGACCCCCCTGCACATTTACAGTAACTGAGTGAACAGTATGTGGGGCTTGGTCATTTGTTGCGGTCTGGATTTTCCTGTTAGCGCGGGGTTGAGTAGAGATAACTGTTTGTTGTGTGCAGGTCACACGACTAGCATTGAGGAGCCAGGAGTTTGGCTTTGACTTCGGTCAGGTTCAGTGAAGTTTGCGGTCTCTGCGGTCTCAGCAGGTTGCTTCTGCTGCTTGTCAGTTCTTTCTCTGCTTCAGCATTTCCAAGTCCAATAACCTGTCCGTCGGACTCAGGCGGGTAGGCGGTCTGTTCTTCAGTTCAGTAGCTGTTAGCGAATAACGGTGTGTCCCTGCAACCTCGCGGTCTTGGCGGACTCCGTGTTCTATTCGGCTTGTAGCAGCAGTTCGGGCGGCTTCGGCGACTACGGCAGCCTGGGCAGTCTTGGCGGTCTCCAGTGCTATCCGCTCGGCTTATTTTTGTTCTTTCTGTATCCTTGTGTACTAGAGAAATCATGTCTCACCACGTATACCTCGCCTTGTAAAGAAGTTTATAAATATAAGATCTGCTTGTTCTTCCATTTGCATTTGGTGTTAGCTTGATCTTTGGGCTTCTGCATGATCAAGGTGTGAACTGGATATTTCTGAGAATATTAATTTGGCTTTAGGCTATCTTGCTGACCACTTCGAGAAAATTCAACATGGGATCAGAGCAAGGTTCAGTTGCTTGAGCGGTGATCAACTTGTGTTGTTGCTCGGTATATCTGGAAGCTAAACCAAAGTTGTTGCAATGGAAGTAAGCTATGCAAGAGGTCTAGGTATTGAACTCTTAACGCCGACTAACTTTAAGAAGTGGAAGTCATGCATGAAGAGTTACCTTCTGGGCGAGGAGCTATGGGAGGTCATCGGTGGTGACGACAGACAGGAACTTACTGCTGTTTTTGGTACTGCTGAGCAGGTGAGGCTCTAGAGAAAAATAAATGCAAAGGCGGAGTTTGTTCTCAATAGGGCGGTTTCGCCAGAACTGTTTGATCACATCATTGGATGTGAGTCTGCTACTGATATTTGGACAACTATTGATGAGTTGTTCAATAGGAAGAATGTAGCTAGACATCAGTTAATTGAGAATGAGTTGGCTAGGACAACTCAAGGAGACCTGAACATCTCAAAATTCTTTCTGAAGATGAAGAGCTTGTGTGCTGAGCTATCAGCTCTAGATCCTGATGAGCCTATCTCTGAGGCTAAGATGAAAAGGCACATAATCCATGGCTTGCGGAAGGAGTATGTTGCCTTTGTGACATATGTTCAGGGTCGGGCTACTCAGCCATCTCTGCTGGAGCTTGAGAACCTTCTTGCTTCGCGGGAAAGTTTGGCAAGGCAGATGGCTATAGTTACTGTCACTAACGAAGGCAATGAAGCTCTCTTCTCAGGCAAGAAGAAGAAGGGATGGGAGGGAAGAAGAAGAAGCCTGCTGCTGAAAATGAGCCTTCAACTTCTTATCATTCAGAGCAGAGCGCTGCTCCTAAGAAGGATTGGAAGAACTTGAAGTGCTACAGGTGTCATCAGCGAGGACACTTCAAGCGTGACTGCAAGGTCAAACTCCAACTTGGGCATGCTGCAGGGAAGGAGGATGCTTGCTTGAGCACTGAAGAAGTTGGATGGGGCGGAGCTTTCAAGATGGGCACTTATGTCCGTGCTTTGTCTGCTGTCGACTTCAACGACGAGTGGATCATGGACTCCGGGTGTGGTCATCACATCACCGGAGATAAGTCGAAGTTCATTTCTCTGCAAGCTTACTCAGGTAATGAAGTTATCATAACTGCTGATAATACTATTTATGCAGTAGATAAGGAGGGGGTTGTGTCTTTGGGTAGTGATAAGCGACCACTCACATTAAGGAGTGTGTATCGCATACTGGGCATGAAGAAGTACCTCTTCTCGGTGACCAATGCGGTAGACGCTGGTTATCACATTTTGTTTGAGCCAATAGAAGTGAAGTTCCTTCACAACGTATCAGTAGTTAAGGCTGATGTTGCCCATGTTGGGAGGAGAGTGAAGAACCTTTTTGTTCTTGCAACAAACTCTTATGTTGATCGGATGAGAGCAAATGATAGTGTCGCTATATGGCATGAGGAGGCTGGGGAATGTAGGAATGGATAAGCTGAAGGCTATGGCTAACAGAAGCCTTGTGAGGGGCTTGCCTAAGCTATCTTCCATTGGTGATGGTCACGTTTGTGCGAGATGTCAATACGGTAAGGCTCATCGCCTTTCATTTGATAAGTCACAAACGAGGAGCAAGAGACCATTGGAGTGCATCCATGGTGACTTGATGGGACCAACCGTCACTGCAAGCCTTGGTGGGAGCAGATACATGCTCGTTCTGATTGATGGCTACACAAGATACACTTGGGTATATTTCTTGAAGGAGAAGTCTGAAGCCTTCCGTTTGTTTGTGGAGTTCAAGGAGTTGGTGGAGGTCCTGCTTGGTTTGCGGGTTAAGAAGTTTAGAACAGACAATAGTGGTGAGTTTGTCTCCTCTGAGTTTTCTAACTTCTGTAGGAAGCACGAGATCCAAAGAGTGCTCACTTGTACTCATACTCCACAACAAAATGGAGTAGCGGAGCAGAATATCCGTCATCTGACGGAAACCTGCAAATGTTGGCTTCATGCAAAAGATATTCCTATGTCCTTCTGCGCAGAGGGAATGCCTTGTGCTTCTTATGTCATCACTCGAATGCTGCTCAACCCGATCAACATGAAGACTCCTTTTGAGATGTTGCTAAAGGAGAAGCCAAGCGTGGAACACCTTCGGGTGTTTGGTTCAACTTGCTATGTGCATGTCTCGGATGCTTCAAGAACCATGCTTGATGCAAAGACAAGGAAGCTTGTCTTTGTTGGCTATGATGAGCGGAAGAAGTGATGGAAATGCATGGATCCTGCGACGAAAAAGTATGTTGTATCACGAGATGTAGTATTTGACGAAATGACGTCGTATGAAGGTGGGTCGGTTGATCTACCAGATAGCAAGGTTGATGAAGATCAGAAGGTGATAGATGAAGTTATGGAAGAGGAGCTTGTTGTTTCACCAGCAGCTCCTGTTTCTTCAAGCTCTAGGGCAGAGGATTCTGATTCAGGAAGCAGGGGGAGCATTGATCAAAGTTTGCCCGGGAATGGAGTTGAGCCTGAAGAAGCAACAAAGGTTGTGAGCAAGGAAAAGACCCTTCGGAGATCAAAGAGGGTTGTTAAGCCACCTGCTCGATACTGTGAAGGGAATGCCGTGAGTTTTGTCTCATGCTTCTTTGCAGGTCCTCTGGATGAGCGAGAGCCTACAAACTTCAATGAGGCCACTGGAGTCAAGGAGTGGGAAGATGCCAAGAAGGAGGAGATTGCTGCTCTCAAGAAGAATGAAACCTGGGATCTTGTGCCCAAGGTTGATGACATTACTCCAGTGACTTGCAAGTGGGTGTTTAAGTTGAAGAAGAAGGATGATGGGAGCATTGATAGATACAAGGCTTGCCTGGTTGCTCGAGGATTCTAACAGCAGTATGGAGAAGAATATGAGGAGACATTTAGTCCAGTTGTAAAGATGACTTTGGTTCGAGTGGTGATCGCCTTGGCTGCTTGCAAGGGATGGAGGATGTGCCAGCTTGATGTGAAGAACGCTTTTCTTTACAGAGAGATTGACAAGGACATCTTAATGAATCAACCACTTGGATTTGTGTCTGAAGTTCATCTTGACTATGTCTGCAAGCTCAGGAAGGCTCTCTACGGGTTGAAGCAAGCTCCTAGAGCTTGGTATGGGAAGATTGCAGAGTATTTTCAATTCTGCAGTTATGTTGCTTCCAACTCGAATTCAAGCTTGTTCATCAAGAAGAAGGGTGAGCTTCAAGTCTTGGTCCTGCTGTATGTGGATGATATGATCATCATAGGGAATTCGGAGGAGGAAATAGCTAGGCTCAGGGCTGAGCTTGCTATACGCTTCGAGATGAAAGACTTGGGAGAGCTTCATCACTTTCTTGGTCTTGAAGTTGAGAGGAAGGAGAGAGGGATACTGATTTGCCAAAAGGGTTATGCGGATCGCATTGTGAATCGATTCGGCATGGGTGAAGGAAATAGTTTCTCTACACCACTGAATCATGGGCTGAAGCTTCGACGAGATGAAGGAAGGATTCTTCCTGATCCCTTGGTGTTCAGAGCTCTAGTTGGGGGCTTGATGTACCTGACGATTATAAGGACAGACATTGCTTACGTTGTTGGCCGAGTAAGTCGGGTTATGGCTAAACCAAGGAAGTCTCAACTGGTGGTGGCAAAGAATATTTTGAAGTATGACAAGACGACTTCTGATATGGGACTCCTCTATAGTAGAGACACGGTGTTTTCCTTGCTTGGATACACGAATGCTGATTATGGTGGTGACTCGGATGATCGAAGATCAACTACGGGTTATGTGTTCACTTATGGATCAACTTGCATATCGTGTTGTAGTAAGAAGCAAGACTCAGTGTCAGTGTCTACTACGGAAGCTGAGTATAAGTCTTCGGCCTTGGATGCTCGGGAAACTATTTGGTTGAGGAGGCTTGTAGAGGATGTTCGTGAGGAAGTGCAAGGTCCTACTTTACTTCGGGCTGACAATGAGAGTGCTCTCATACTGGTAAATAATCCAGTGTGTCATATAAGGATCAAGCATATTGAGATCGAGAACCACTTCATAAGGGAGAAGGTGTTGGAGGGATCTCTTCTGGTCGGGCATGTTCGGAGTGAAGATAATCTTGCTGACATCTTCACGAAGCTGCTGTCGAAGGGGCCATTTCAGTGGTTACGAAGCTTGCTGGGCTTGATCACCACTTCTCACTTTAAGGGGGAATGTTGAAATTTGTGAAGTGGAAGTGGGTGATGGGCAGGCCGGGCAGACTGCACGGCCTGAGCGGTCTGTGCCTACGGCCTGGGCGGACTGCTAGTTACGGCCTGGGTGACCATGGCTTGGTCTTGGGGGCGTGGCTACTCTTGAGGAGCGGCCTATGCGGCCTGATGTGCGGCCTGAGCGGTCTGCTGTGCGGCCTGGTTGGCCTATGGCCAAGGAAGTTGGGTTTTTAGCAAAGCATCCTGAGCGGACTGCGGTTCGCGGTCTGTTGGCGGTGATCTTCTTGATCTGCGGCTATGCAGATTAGCAAGCTCTTGTTTAGCCAGGCGGATTGGAGATTGAATCCGCGGGAGGCTTTGCGGACTGGTTGGGTCTGCCGTGTCCGCTGTTGCGGACTAGCCTTGGAGTTTGGCTGTGGCCTTTGTCGTGCTCTCTAGTGTTGCAACGGTCATTGCTGCTGTGGAGGACTGCGAGGACTGGTGTCGAAGTCCGGCAGTTGGCCGTTGTCTTGGCAGCTGTGCGAGTAGGGCTTGTGGGCTCTGCCTTATGCTGGTGGGGTATTGGCAATCTGCATTGGGTGTAGGCATACTGGGCCTTGTCCTCCAAGCTCGCGCTTGCTCTTGGTGGTTTACTGTACTTGGTCACATTCTATGACAAGTCCAGTGTGTCCGCGGTATCCACCGAGTCCGCTGTTGACCGAGCGGACTGCCTGTTAGTCGTGGACTCGTGGCGGATGGATTCATTGATCACGAGATGTGCGGACTGCCTCTTTGTCTGCATATAGTGTGCGGACTGTCGCTGTAGAGGTTGTGGCTATCCTTGTGCGGTGGTGTTTGCGGGCTATGCGGGCTGATGCCTTGTCCGCATAGTGTGGGAGGACTTGTGCGAGTCAGCCTGGTGGTAAGCATCTCTGTCTTGCTCCTGGCGGTTTTGTTGGAATCCGGCTAAGTCCTTGCGGACTCAGCGACGGGGCTTTTCTAGTGCGCGTGCTGGGGCGGTGACTCTATTCACTAGGGTGGTGACCACACTCCTCACCTCGCCTATAAATAGACCCCCCCCGACACATCTACAGTAACTAAGTGAACAGTAAGTGGGGCTAGGTCATTTGTTGCGGTCTGAATTTTCTGTCAGTGCGGGTTGAGTAGAGATAATTGTTTGATGTGTGCAGGTCACACAACTAGTATTGAGGAGCCAGGAGTTTAGCTTTGACTTCGGTTAGGTTTAGTGAAGTTTGCGGTCTCTGCAGTCTCAGTAGGTCACTTCTGCGGCTTGTCAGTTCTTTCTCTGCTTCAGCATTTCCAAGTCCAATAACCTGTCTGTCGGACTCAGGTGGGTAGGCGGTCTGTTCTTCAGTTCAGTAGCAGTAAGCGAATAACGGTGTATCCGCGCGACCTGGCGGTCTCAGCGGACTCTGTGTTCTATTTGGCTTGTAGCAGCAGTTCGGGCGGCTTCGGCGACTACGACGGACTGGGCAGTCTCGGCGGTCTCTAGTGCTGTCCGCTCGGCTTGTTTTTGTTCTTTCTGTTTCCTTGTGTACTGGCGAAATCATGTCTCCCCACGTATACCTCGCCTTGTAAAGAAGTTTATAAATATAAGATATGCTTGTTCTTCCATTTGCATTTAATGTTAGCTTGCTCTTTGGGATTCCACATGATCAAGGTGTGAACTGGATAGTTTTGAGAATATTAATTTAGCTTTAGGCTATCTTGCTGACCACTTTGAGAAAATTCAACAGAAGAAGCTCAGTTTGAGATACATGGTGCCTTACAGGAACCTGGAGCGGATCAGCCCCTTGGCTTACAGACTAGAACTACCGCCAGAGTTAGCGGGGTTGCACGACGTCTTCCATGTTTCTTCACTTCAGAGGGCTCTACTACGACCTGAGCAGTTGATCTCCACTACAGAAGGCCCGGTGGCATTGAATCGATCAGTCATCAAGGATCCGGTCAGGATTGATGATACAGTCGTGCGGGTCTTACGACGCAAGAAGGTTCCACTAGTCAAGGTCCTGTGGAGGAATCATGGGAAGGAAGAGCAAACCTGGGTGCCACGGGACCTGAAGCAGCAGAGGTACCCAGATCTATTCGAGTCAGGTATACCTCCAAATCCTAGGGATGTTACATAGTTTTACTTTAGTAGAAACTCCATAGCCCTAACCTTAATTTCGGGGAGGAAATTTTTATTTTTATGTATTGGGATTTATAACATCCCTTAAACTACTAGACCCCTAAGAGTGGTTTTGACATGACTAGGTCATGACAAAAGTCTAGGAAGCCCAAGAAGACCAAGTGAACCTAGGTTTGAAGGTAAGATCACCTTGGTCTACAATTAGCTCATTCTCTTAACCACGTCTAGGGTTTGACCTTAGGGCTTCAACTTAACTCCAGGACACCACCACAACATTCCTAACCCTTAAAGGAGGTCAATGGGTTACCTAGGACACATTGGGGTCAGCTAAAGAGGTCAAGCTGACCAAAGTTAACCCTAACCTTTAAATGGGACAAACTATCCTATATAGGGCCAGTTACCCATCCCTTAGCCAAAATGAACACACCTACACCTTCCTAACCATAAGGGAGGCCAATGGGTCACCAAGGACCCATTGGGATCAACTAAAGAGGCTAAGTTGACCAAAGTCAACCCTAGCCCTAAAATATTCAAAGTGCCCTAATGAAGGTTCAATTGGCCTCCAAGGTGCCAAGCCAACCGTACCCAACCCTACTTAGACACTAGGGGAGGCCAAGGGGTTACCAAGGACCCATTGGGGACAACCTAAAAGGTCAATTTGTCCAAGGTCAACTCAACCCTAAGATTAGGACAAATTAGCCTAAGTGGACCTAACTAAGCCCAACTTACTTAGGCTAGGCCAAACTAGTGTGGCCCATTAGCTTTAGGAGGTTGGAATTTACCTAAATTACCATTAACATTCTAGAGGGGGTGACTAGGAGAGAGAAAACTCCACTTCCCCTTTAATGGAGGAGAGAGAATGTGAGAAAGAGAGGCCATTCATGGCCAAGGGAGGCCAAGGGCATCTCCAATTGATTCCAAAGGCAAGATTCACTCTCCCTAGTCAGTTTAGAGGAGTTTAACAGCCATGGCCGACCCCCTAGGTGGCAACATTCATTGAACTTCATTGGCCGAAAATCACCTTCATGACCATTAATGGCCATTGATGCTACACCCCTTCCCTCCCACATTTGTTCATCTTAAAAGCGTCCCTAGACTCACAGCAGCCGTTTCCACCTTTTCCTTGAAGCAGGCGTGACCTTTGCTAGTGTTGTTGTAGAACACCGTGCGGCGCCACCACCTTCCATGCCAACCCAGCGATCGGTTGGACTCTAGCACTCCCAAAAGGTCCTATCCCACTCCTCTCTCTCAGTGGATAGATCTCTATCCATTGTCCACACGGTTTGGAATAAATTGACCACAAATTGGCTAATCCGAAAACTATAGTTTTGGAGCTTTTAATTCCAAGCCTAAAACCTGATTCCGGCCACCTCCGGCCAGCCACCTGAACGAAGGGGGTGGTGGCATTGGCTGGCCAGGTAGGTGCTCAGGTGACCGGGAAATCACCTCCCAAAATGCATAGGACGGGCTGCCGTGAGCTGTTTATTTCAAGTGGATGATGAACCGATTCCATTGAATCTTGCTTTAAGATTCGTGTTGGCCGAATTATTAATATTCCATTTAAATTCATTTCTATCATAGTTTTTATGATGTGTTGTTTTTTATATTAAAAATACTTTGATGCAAAACTAGAGGAAATGTTATATATGAAAGTTCTATCCATTGAGGCTTACTTCATTTTAGAATATGTTTCAACCCATTTGGGTCAGTGGTCTGACAACAACACTCTAAATGGTGCAGGCTATACATAGGACTAGTCAGGCACTAAATTGTGCGCCCCCACTAAACCACTTCTCCAAATGATTTGAAATTTGGAACGGGAGTCAGTCTTACACATACCTGCAACATATCCAAAAATGAGAATTTTTGGAGGAGAGTTTACTATAGTCTTGGTAAACATTTAATAATCCATGTATAATTTAATTATGCGGTCTAATTACCTCAAAACCAACCAGAATTTTGGTTGGTGTCCAGTAGAGTCATAATAAGACCCTGGTAAAAATTCCAACCCATTTGGGTTTGATTCGTATAAGTGTTGGTGTAACCAAATTTGGTCCCTCAAGGGTAAAGTAGGACAAAAGGGTATTTAGGGCATAAAGGGGCCAACTCTCACCCAAAAGGGTTGGGACTTTGGTCAGAGCACAAAGGTCAGTTAAAACAACCTCACATGGAGTTTGGGATGGATTGGGTTGGATTTTCCCTAGGACCCTAGTTCAAACCCTAAAGTTGAGCTTTGGTTGTTTATGAAGGACATAGGGTGACATGTCCGTGTATGGACTTGGAGTTTAGTCCAAGTGACCTCCAGGTGGTGAAGAGCCTTAAGAAGAAATTTAGTGACATTTAAACACATGCACATAACTTTAATCAATTTATGAAATTTTTGTAAATGAGTTTTTATAACAATATGAACCTTTGAATTTATTATAGGATGTTTAGAAGCGAGTAGCTCATACTTATAGTTATAACCTTCAAGATGCCCGTTTTGATGATTATGAAGTAATCATGGTTAATGTAACTTAGAATGTTATGAAACTCTTGCAATGTTGATAAAATATCATTTATATGCACTAGTCTGTAATTTGGAATGATTGGACATTATCTCATAGTACTTCATGTGTTAAGTGATACTAGTGCACCTTGTCTTGATAAATAGATAATAAATACTAAATCTTGTCAGAGAATTAAGTTTTCTTTTCCAAAGAGCCTTTTAGGGCATATTAAAGCTTGAGAAATTGTTACATGTTATTTGGAGGAGATTTTAAGTATGTTTCTTCACAAAGTGCCTTATTAGGGATTTAATTGAAGTATTTTTCTATATAGCTTGCTTACATTGGAATTGTTTGAAACTTAGTCAATAATGTTTTGTAATCATATTAAAGCTCTGTTAATTGTTGTGTAATTTTTGGATAATGTTTGGTGGTACTTCTTTCTTTACCGTTATTTATTGTGATTATATTGAATTAATTAATTAGGGGCTAATACTTTTATGCAAATTTGTGAAACTTGATATTCTCTAATATTTTGACATCATTGAGTGTTCATAATTTTGGATTGTCCATAACTTAAAGAAATCTAGTACTTCAAAACCATCGAGAGCCTAATTTTGGGGAAATTTTGATAAATGCAAAATTAATTAGGAAAATTACAAGTTTTGGATTTAGTCTAAATATGTCATGATGGAGCCCCAGTAATAATTCTAGGGCATTTGGATGAAAATTTGAATGGGTCACCACACATGCTCATCATATAGCTTAGGTTTCTCTACACATAATAAAACTGCAGAGTTGTGATAGCATGTAGTTTAACATCTCCACCCGTTATATGAAATATAATAGAGGGTCCGGCCGGGGCCACACACCATAGTTCACAAACAGGCGGCGGGGTTACAGGTTAGTACCAAGGACTACTCGCATCCTAACTCAGTGCATTCTAACGTAAGCTTTAAGATTACTTGAACTCAAACTCATTTGAATGTACACAATATATAAAACACCCTGCATATATAACAACATAGGAATGTCACAAATACACAAAGGTTATGGACTTAAGGCCTTACAATTACATTTTACTAGTGTGGATTACAAACATTGGCACGCAGGCCGACCACACATGAAAACAGTAAATTTTTTCATTCGGCCTTCAAGGGCCAACTAAGCAGCAACAAGGACTTCAGCTCGCTATTTCCCGCTCGGCTCTCCAGTACCTGCACAAGGATAGCCCATCGTAATTGTGGAAAACAAGGCAACGATTTGCATTCAGCTGACCAATTTATAACGACCATACCCCTTTCCCGGGGCGGTTGTATTGCTTCCCTGTAGGCATAACATTTTCACAAGCAGATATATCACAAATCATGCACTCACGCACAATTCAATATATCACAAATATAGGCCGCACAACCCGACGGTCTGTGTACTCAGGGCACATTATTGGTGTACCAGAAAACCGGGGTCCCACCACCGTTCAAAGGTCCCAAACCCAATAGTAAACATTGAGAATTCATGCCCCACGGCCCACGGCTAGAGACTTTAGTATTGATGGTGTACAACCAAAGACTCTCATTATGTGATCCTAATAAATGCCAATAACTTAGGCACTCAAGTTAGATAACCATAACGCTGATACAGTCCAGCCCTTGCTCGTTGCTCAAATCTCCAGTTCAATGTCTAGACTGACGCGGGTCGGCTTCCCCTTGTCCATTCGGATCACTAGCCTTTAAGAGATCAATGCTCACAAAAGTCATACTATCCTCTAAGGACTGGCTTCACAATCAAAAAGGGAGTCAATGTCAGTGTTCATCATGATCACTTGGCAGTGCCAACAAAAGCACTCTTTTTGCGCTCAAACTCATCCCAAACCCTGCAGCATCCTGCAGTTCCAAAAACACTGGTCTTTTTATAGCATACAACAAATGAATTTCGAGGGGAATTTTCCTGGAACTCCACTACAGGACTTCCTGTTACTGCACTTCCCAGGAACAACCCATCGACTCCACAAAATACTCATTTATATGTGGAGTCTTCTCCGATGCGCAAAATAAAACATCACCAATCCAGACCAACCTGTCCAGATGGGCTTCACACAGCATGACTATTCCGTACTGCACATTTTCAGATCTATATGCAAGACTCACTGGGGATTACAGGAATTTACCCAAAGGAAATCCCTCGACTCTCCACCTTTTGGCGGGGAATTCCATCCATATGCCAAAATAAGGACTTCACATGTCTAAGAAGGAAGATCGTTACCCTTGAAGTTCTCTTCGGAGCCATGACAAGGCTTTTCTACACATATGAAAAGTAGCACACAGCTCTGCTCTTTGTGAATCAAGGCTCAGATCTTGATTCTACCCACAAGATCCTCTCCAGTAACGTCACAAAGGTCAGTCCAGCACTTCTTAGTTCCTTCTTCCAATAACACTCAAAGAAGTTGAAAGGAAGAGAGAGAGAGTGGAGAAGGAAATAATAACTTCCTCAATATATACCCCTCTGCCTAAGCAGCCACGAGTTTAACCCCCAAGCACACGATCTCATCTCATCCTACAGCAACAGACATGATTTGAGTTGAAGAGTCAACTCACTGCTTTGACTAGGAAGACGTCACAACTAGTTCTTTCAAAATGAATTTGTCGAAAGGATACGTAACAACACTATATTCGTCGAAACAGCATTCGTCGAACGCCGATTCGACGTTCGTCGAAATCCGGTTCGACGTTCGTCGAACGCCGGGTCGACGTTTGTCGAACGAGATACTCAGCAGAAATGTTCAACGTTCGCCGAATTCCCGTTCGACGTTCGCCGAACGCCCGTTCGACGTTCCCCGAACGCCCGTTCGACGTTCCCCGAACGCCCGTTCGACGTTCCCCGAATGCCCGTTCGACGTTCCCCGAACGCCCGTTCGACGTTCCACGAACGCCCGTTCGACGTTCCCCGAACGCCCGTTCGACGTTCCCCGAATGCCCGTTCCATGTTCCCCGAATGCCCGTTCCACGTTCCCCGAACGCCCGTTCCACGTTCCCCGAATGCCGTTCCACGTTCGCCGAAAGCCCGTTCCACGTTCGCCGAAAGCCCGTTCGACGTTCGTCGAAAGCCCGTTCGACGTTCGTCGAAAGCCCGTTCGACGTTCGCCGAAAGCCCGTTCGACGTTCACCGAACTCCGTTTGATGATTTCTCCTTCCCTGTTCCTTTTTGGGGTGTTACAATACTCCCCTCCTTACAAAAATTTCGTTCCGAAATTTAGATACCACTATAAAAAGGCAGTAATAAATATGTTACAACATACAGTCTTTTTACAAAAAAATATTACAAAATTTTATATAAATAACTCGGGAAATTCAGCATGCATGGTTTGCTCCTACTTCCATGTTTGCTCCTCACGACCACAGTTATCCCACTGGACCTTGACCATCCCGATTGTCTTGTTCCGCAGCTGCTTAACCGCTTTATCCTCGATCCGAATGGGCCTAACCTTTGTCGTTAGCCCAGATTCGACCAGTACTCGATCATTTGCAATCACTTGAGCTAGATTTTTGACGGCTTTTCGAAGCACTGAGATGTGGAACACATCATGTAATCCACTCAATTCTTCCAAAAGAGCTAGTAGATAGGAAGCTTCTCCAACTCTCTCCACTACTTTGAATGGACCAAAATACCTCAGACTTAACGTTTTCAAGCGCTAAATCCTGTACACTCCCTTGAATGGTTTGATTTTCAAGTATACCCACTCGTCAACCACAAACTCTATGTTTTGGTGCTTGGCATTGTAGAACTTTGCCTGTCTATCTTGTGCTATCAATAGACTCTCCCGGATAGAGCGTATCGTCGAATTAGCCTCTTCAACTTCCTTGTGCTTATACAACTTTGACTCGCCTGTTTGCGCCCAAGCTAATGATGTACGACACTTCCTACCATACAAATCTTCAAAAGGCGCCATATTTATGCTAGCTTGATAGCTAATATTCTAGGCAAACTCTACCATATAGAGATGGTCTTCCCAGCTCTTCCCGAAATCCAAGGAGCATATTCGGAGCATGTCCTCCATCGTTCTGTTGGTCCTCTCAGTCTGGCCATCCGTTTGTGGATGAAAGGTCGTACTGAACATTAATTTTGTCCCCAACAATTGATGGATTAGCCTACATTCATTCGAAGTGAAACGCCCGTCTCGATCACTTACGATGCTACGGGGCACACCGTGCAACCATACTATTTGCTCGACGTAAAGCTTAGCCAAGATTTCCACTGGATCGTCCCTCTTGTTCGGAATGAAGGGAGCTACTTTAGTCAACCGGTCCACGATCACCAAAATAGAATCTTTCCCTCTTTGAGATCTTGGCAAACCGTGCATGAAATCCATCGAAATGTCATCAAATTTCTATTCCGGAATAGGTAGCGACTCCAGGAATCTCCAGTCTTCTGACATTCTGCTTTCACTAAGGAACATGTCTGACATTTAGCTGCGTAATATGCTATGTCTTTCTTCATACCCGGCCACTAGAACAGCTTTTTCATGTCCTTGTACATCTTTGTGCTCCCTGGGTGAATTGAATACTTTGTGAAGTGAGCCTCATACATCATTTATTCTTGCAGCTTACCCATATTTGGAATGCACAAACGACCATATTTCCGCAAAAGGCCGTCATCCCAGGAGAATTGGGCATTTGACCCATCAACTGCATAGCGTTGTAGACTTTCATCAAGTTTCGTTGCCCACCAAATCCTGTTCGCAAGGTCATACTGTACCTCCATCCAGTTCAACCACACATTTATACTGGAATTCTTGTCAACATAAGAAATCTCTAAAGCTTCCAGCTCCTAGATCAGACGCTCAAGAGGCATCTGCAACGAATTTGCCTTTGTTGGATTCCTATGACTCAAGGCATCTGCGACAACATTTCCCCTTCTGAGAGTGTAATGAATATCAAAGGTGTAGTCCTCGAGGAACTCCATCCACCTCCGTTGTTGCATATTGAGATCCTTCTGATCCAATAGATACTTCAGGCTCTTATGGCCCATGAATATATCCACTTTCATGCCATATAAATAGTGATGCCACAGTTTAAGTGCAAAAAACACCGCCGTCAACTCCATTTCGTGGACGGGATAGTTTCACTCATACACTTTCAACTGTCGCGAGCCATAAGCTATCACTTTTCAAAATTGAAGAAGAACGCAACCTAAGTCGCTGCCTGATGCATCACTATAAATCTCATAGCCGTCTCTACCACATGGAGACGTCAAAACAGGCGCCGTGGTCAAACGACTCTTCAACTCTTCAAAATCTCGTGCGCACTCCGACGTCCAGACAAACTTCTGATCCTTCCTCGTTATTGTGGTAAGATGAAAGGCAATCTGTGAGAAGTTTAATACAAAACATCTATAGTAGCCTACCAATCCAAGGAAACTCCTGACTTCAGCTATAGAAGACAACACTGGCCACTCCCATATTGCAACTATCTTTGACGGATCCATCGCAATGCATTCCCCACTCAACACATGCATAAGAAAAGCCACAGATGACAGCCATAATTAACACTTTAAGAACTGGCATAGAGCTTGTTCCTTCTCAGGGTGTGCAACACCATCTGTAAATGATTCGAATGATCTTCTTCAGACTGAGAGTACACTAGAATGTCATCAATAAAGACGATTACAAATAGACCCAAGTACTCTCGAAATGTGCGGTGCATGAGGTCCATGAATAGTGATGGCTCATTTATTAGCTCAAACGACATTACTGTGAACTCATAATGACCATAGCGTGTTCCAAATGCTGTCTTAGGAATGTCACATTCCCGAATCCTTAACTGGTAGTAACCAGACTTTATGTCCAGCTTGAAATAGACAGTTGATCCCACTAGCTGATTGAACAAGTCATCAATTTGTGGTATTGGATACTTGTTCTTCTCCGTCAGCTTATTCAATTCTCGGTAATCGATGCACAAACGCGGACTAACATCCTTCTTTTTCACAAAGAGAATAGGTGCGCTCCAAGGTGACATACTTGAGCATATATATCCCTGTTCCAGCAACTCTTGTACTTGAACTTTCAGTTCCGCCATTTCCTTTGGCGCTACACGATATGGCGAGCAGGCCACAGGTTCTGCACCTAGCATCAACTCAATAGAGAAGTCAATCTCTCGCTGGGGCAGTAACCCCGGGACATCCTTAGGAAACACATCTGCATACTCCGAAACATCAGAACCTCACTCACTCTGGCTTTTAGCTCAATAGCCTTTATAAGCATGAAGAAAAACTCTGCGCCCTTCTGAACAGCTTTGACGACTTGGACAGTAGACATCAACATTTTGCCCGATCCTCGCATACCAGCAAATTCCATCTCTAGCTCGGTATGCTATCCCAGTGAGATCTCCTTTAAATTGAAATCAATAAAGGCACGCTGCTCCGAGAGCCAGTCCATACCAAAGATTACATCAAATTCCGAGATCGGCAACACAGATGCTTCCAATCCGAAGTCTCGACTTCCTATCCGTACCTCCACATAGCAAGCCCTATCCGCACGCATCACACATCCATTCTACAATAACATCTTCAGACTATTTGTCTTCATACGAATTGGCACTCCAATCCATGACACGAAGTCTACATATAGAAATGAATGTGAATCACCTGTATCAAACAGTGCTTTTGTCGGACAGTCCCGACTAAGGACAAAACCTAATACAAACACATCATACACAAGCTATGAAGTATAAAAAGCAGTAAAACAATATCTTAACTCGTACCTGTGACTGCGTTACTTTGCTTGATAGCCTCCTGTTTACCAATATTATACACTCGGTGTTGCGTCTGGGATGCAAAGGACTCCACCATTGCCTTTCCCTTTTCAGCATATGACGCTCATGTCTTTTTCTCACCCTTTGGAGGACCAACCCGACAGTCATGGGTGAGATGACCCAAATTTCCACATGTATAACAGGAAGGAGGGTCTTACATAGAAGTTGCTCTATAAGCTACTATAGAAGGAGCCTATCCGAAAGACCTAGATCTCTTACCACTTTTCCTTTGGTAGTTCGATTTTCTCGGGTGCGGCACTTTGAACTCAGACTTTGTCACATCCAAGTCCCTTTTTCCCTGTACCCGCTTCATATCTTTCTCCAATGCACGAGCCGTATCCACGAATGCTTGAAACACTTGGTACATCGAACTCGTGAGCAGGAATCTCAACTTATCCCGCAACCCTTCATAGAATCAATTGGTTTTACGCTCTTCATCAGCAAAGATAGACCCCACATAGCGTCACTAATGTGTAAACTCATGTATGTAGGTATCGCCACTACCTTCTCCCTGATTTAGATGTTGTAACTCATTTTCCATGGCTATGCGTTGTGCTGATGGCAAGTGCTTTGCTAAGAACAGTCTCAAAAACTCCTATATCGAGACTTCTGTTAGTTGTCTGCCAGCTAAGTGGTGCAACTCTATTTCATCCCACCATTGCCGAGCCTCTCCGTATAATAGGAAAGTATCCAAGGTGACTTTAAGGTCCTCCTCTGTTCTTATTGCTATCAATATCCTCTTAACGCGCGCAAGCCAATCCTCTGCCTGCGTTGGGGATCCAACCCCTATGAACGTAGGAGGATTGAAGCTCATAAACTATTTTAGTTGTCGTTCCGCTACTCGTCGATCTACAACAGCCTCAATAGGTAAATGGCCTCACACCAACCTGTCCCAGCACCACCGTAGGCTATGCTTTCCCAGTAGGCTGTGCCTGGATCATTGCAAACAATGCCTCAGCAACTAAGCGTACTGTCTCTGCAGACGAGGGAGGTGTAGGCACCTCAACTGGTGTCGTATTCTCATTAGAACACTGAGGCTCAGACTGCCCCGCACCACTTTGAGTCACCTATACGTGTAAAATACAGACTTTAGCGACTTTGCAAGAGCAACAACAACATTGTAGGAATGCGCAAGTTCCTAAAATAGTGTATTTGCATTCCTTAGTGGACATACTTGAGTTCATTTATGTTATAATGGGCCGCACTTACACGTGCTTGCCACCCGACAAAAGAATTCGACCATGAATTCGAAGGAGGAAGACCAAGACAAGCTGATACCAAAATGTAACATCTCCACCCGTTACATGAATTATAATAGAGGGTCCGTCCAGGGTCCCACACCATAGTTCACAAACAGGCGGCGGGGTTATAGGTTAATACCAAGGACTACTCGCATCCTATCTCAGAGCATTCTAACGAATGATTTAAGGTTACATGAACTCAAACTCATTTGAATGTCCACAATATATAAAGCACCATGTATATATAATAGCATAGGAATGTCATAAATACACAAAGGTTATGGCCTTAAGGCATTACAGTTATATTTTACTAGTGTAGATTACAAACATCGACACGCAGGTCGGCCACACATGATAACAGTAAAATTCTTCATTCGGCCTTCAAGGGCCAGCATAGCAGCAACAAGGGCTTCATCCCGCTATTTCTCGCTTGGCTCTCCAGCACCTACATAAGGACAACCCACCGTAATGGTGGAAAACAAGGCAACAGTCAGAATTCATCTGACCAATTTATAATGACCCTAACCCTTTCCCGGGGCGGTGGTATTCCTTCCCTGCAGGCATAACATTTTCGCAAGTAGATATATCACAAAACGTGCACTCATGCACAGTTCGATATATCACAAACGTCGGCCGCATGGTCCGAGACTTCACGCACTCAGGGCATATTATCGGTGTATCGGAAAACCAGGGTCTCGCTAATGTTCAAAGGTCCCAGACCCAACGGTAAACATTGAGCATTCATGTTCCACGACCCACGGTAGGAGACTTTAGTCTTGATGGCGTACAACCCAAGACTCTCATTATGTGATCCGAATGAATGTCAATAACTTAGGCACTAAAGTTAGACAACCATAACGCGGATACAGTTCACCCCTTGCCCGTTGCTCAAATCGCCAGTTCAATGTCTAGACTGACGCGGGTAGGCTTCCCCTTGTCCGTTCGGCTCACTGGCCTTTAAGAGCTCATAGCTCACAATAGGCATATTGTCCTCTAAGGACTGGCTTCACAATCAAAAAGGGAGTCAATGCCAACGTTCATCACGATCGCTTGGCGGGGCCAACAAAAGCTCTCTTTCCACGCCCAAACTCAACCCAAACTCTGTATCATCCAATAGTGCCAAAAATACTGGTCTTTCAATAGCATACAATACATGAAATTCGAGGGTATTTTCCTTGAACTCCACTTTAGTACTTCCTGTTACTGCACTTCATAGGCACAACCCACTGACTCCACAAAATACTCGTTTATACGCGGAGTCTTCTTCGGTGCGCAAAATAAAGCATCACCAATCCAGACCAACCTATCCGGATGGGCTTCACACAACATGCCTATTCCATATTACACAATTTCAGATCTATATGCAAGACTCAATGGGGATTACAACAATCAACCCAAAGGAAATCCCTCGACTCTCCACCTTTTGGTGGGGGATTCCATGCATATGCTAAAATATGGACTTCACATGTCCAAGATGGAAGATCGTTACCCTTGAAGTTCTCTTCGGAGCCATGACAAAACTCTTCTACACGGATGGAAAGTAGCACACGGCTCTCCTCTTTGCGGATTTAGGCTCAAATCTTGATTCTACCTACAAGATCCTCTCCAGCAACCTCACAAAGGTCAGTCCAGCACTCCTTAGATCCTTCTTCCAAGAACACTCAAAGAAGATGAAAGGAAGAGAGAGAGTGGAGAAGGAAATTATAACTTCCCGAATACATACCCCTCTGCCTAAGTAGCTTCGGGATTAACCCCCAACCACACGATCTCATCTCATCCTAAAGCAACAACCACGATTTTAGTTGAAGAGTCAACCCACCGCTTTGACCAGGCAGTCGACGCCGCTAGTACTTTCAAAATGCCGGTTCGACGTCCGTCGGACGCCGGTTCGACGTCCGTCGAACGCCGAACGCCGGTTCGACGCCCGTCGAACGCCGGTTCGATGCCCGTCCAACGCCGGTTCGACGCCCGTCCAACGCCGGTTCGACGCCCGTCCAACGCCGTTTCGACGACCGTCCAACGCCGGTTCGACGCCCGTCCAACGCCGGTTCGACGCCCGTCCAACGCCGGTTCGATGCCCGTCCAACGCCGGTTCGACGCCCGTCCAACGCCGGTTCGACGCTCGTCCAACGCCGGTTCGACGCCCGTCCAACGCCGGTTCGACGCCCGTCCAACGCCGGTTCGAAGCCCGTCCAACGCCGGTTCGACGCCCGTCCAACGCCGGTTCGATGCCCGTCCAACGCCGGTTCGACGCCCGTCCAACGCAGGTTCGACGGCCGTCCAACGCCGGTTCGACGCCCGTCCAACGCCGGTTCGACGCCCGTCCAATGCCGGTTCGACGCCCGTCCAACGCCGGTTCGACGCCCGTCCAACGCCGGTTCGACGCCCGTACAACGCCGGTTCGACGCCCGTCCAACGCCAGTTCGACGCCCGTCCAACGCCGGTTCGACGCCTGTCGAACAAGAAACTCAGTATAACAGCCCTATGATCGTCGAACGTCTATTCGGCGTTCGTCGAAGGCCTATTTGGCGTTCGCCAAACGCCTGTTCGGCATTCGCCGAACGCCGAACAGGCCTTCGCCGAATGCCGTTTGGCGGTTTCTCCTTCCCTGTTCCTTTTTGGGGTGTTACATGTAGGATGGACATAGGGAGTTGGGGTTAATAGTATACTGATTTGGTCACGTGAAAATGAGTTCATCATTAGGAGTCATGATGGGGAGGTACTGGGTTGATTATTGTTAAGTAGTGCTCGGGACCGACAAAAGATCTTCTTTCCTGTGGAGAGAGAGGGTCAAAAGAAACTAGGGTTAGATTCAGTATAATGCTAAGTTGGATTGGCATGGGCAGATACCAATAATAATTACCTTGTGAAAGGGAGCTTTGGGCTTCAGCCCATCATAGTTCCTTGTGCCCCCGAGAGCCATTCACAGGGAATGCCCTGGGCAGTCTAAGGTTAACCTTAAACTGTAAGACTAAACTGAATACAAAAGTAATTAGCAATATAATAGGACTTCACTTTCACTCACCCCAATGTTTCGTGAGGTTAGCTTGGTTAGGTTATCCGAGCAGTAGGCTCGGTGGTTGTGGAAAGGGGCAGGTTCGCCCGGCGAGCTGAAGGCTCGGAAGGTAGTTGTAACGGACAGGTTAGTATAGGTTGTCGATGGCTCGAGAATTCATGGTTATATTTGCATAAAGGTGGTGGTTCTTCGGTATTTGATGGTCGTTCACACCGACGACGATACAATGACTCGGAGGGTGTGGTTTACACTTAGCCAAGGAAAAGACTAGCGGTTGGCCAGCATAGTACGCGGAGACTATGGTGTGTCCTTCAGAGCAGTATGTAAGGGCTAGGCCTGGTAGTGTGAAAACCCGTCTAGAAGTGGGGTGGCCCGACCCATTGTCTCCGTTTGCCACAACGGAGGCTCTTGGGTGTGATGCTAGCTTCCAAAATGGGGTAACTAAAGTTCTGTGCGCATAGGGTCGTGTGTGTGTGTGTGTGTGTTGCACTTGCGTGAATCATGGCATAACATATCCCTACACTCATACTTACATATAATCTGACACCCCATCGTATAAATTGGTATGAGACTTTTTAAACGATGGGAGTCTTGCAAAAGACCCCTTAACTTATAAGTTTGTATGAGCATTCTTATAAGTTAAGGTTATTTATTCCTTAGTTTACTTTTCATATACTTACTGTTCTACTCTACTAGCTTACATTACTGCTTCATTATTATAAAACAACTAGCTTGTGTTTTTTTATAGCTCTATATATGTTACAATGTACCTGTTAGATAGTTCCATCATCACCTGTTTTATTCTGACTCTCCACCATCATAGCTTTCCTATCATTCCTCTCGCATAGTGCCTAGCTAGGAGCCACTGGGAGAGGGGTGGGAGAAATTAGGCTTAGTCTTTGACTAACGGTCGGTGCACCAAACATTTCAGGGACTCCGGATCGGAGGTAGGGAGAAGTAAGAGATGTTGTACTAACGGAGCACGGTGCACATGGAGATAGGCCAGTCTAGTTTGAGAGCACTAGTCTTTGGCTCCGTAAGTGTTAGCTTTGCATTGCTTCTGTGAGAGGGTTGTAGTGAGGATTTGTTGTATCGAGAATAAGCCCGTTTATATTCCTATTATACTGATCTATTTAAGTAATTATTGTTGGGTACATTGGAATATATGTACCTGATTTAAAGAAGCCTCACCCTACTCAATGATATACATCAAGATGTATTTGATGTGCTTTGAGTTTATTTGTGCAGGTTAATTGCAGGGAAAGCATAAAAGTTTCTAAGTCGATGTGTCGACACCCAGAAGAAAAGTGTCGACACTTAAGCAGGCTTGTGTCGACACCTAGAGAAGCTGTGTCGACACTTGGAGTAATTGTGTCGACACCAGGAAGGCAGAGTCAACACCAGAAGAAAAGTGTCGACACATACAGGTTGTGTCGACACACAGTGAAGAATTGTCTACATAATCAGTGTCGACACTTAGAAGCAGTGTCGACACCCAGAGAAACTTTGTCGACAGCAAAAGTGTCGACACTAGGAGGCTGTGTCGACACTCAGCAAACTTCAACAAAGTTCAAGTACATGTGTCGACACTAGGAAGCTGTGTCGACACTCAGCAAAATTTCAACAAAGTTCAAGTACATGTGTTGACACCCAGAAGTTATGTCGACAGTCAGCAAACTTCAACAAAGTTTAAGTATAAGTGTCGACACAAAGAAGATGTGTCGACACATAGCAAGTTTCAACACAAGGAGATGTGTCGACACTCAGCAAAATTTCAACACAGAAGGCATGTGTCGACACAAAGAAGATGTGTCGACACTTAGCAAGTTTCAACACAAGAAGATGTGTCGACACAAAGGAGTTGTGTCGACACTTATCAGAATTCAACTAAGTATTAAAGAAGAAGGCTTGTGTCGACACACAGAATCAGTGTCGACACATTCTGAAGAAGCAGTGTCGAGAAGCTGTTAAAACAACACAAGGAGTTGTGTCGACACCAACAAGGCTAGTGTCGACACTTAGTCTACTTGTGTCGACACTTAGTATATTCGTGTCGACACATAAAGACTATCTGTCTCGACACTTTCAGACATTGATAGAGATTTCAAGAAGTGACTGGATGACTTGACAGCTGCCATTTCAACCGGTCAACTGCAACTGTCAGAGCCGTCAGAAAGTTGTTAGAAACCGGATCAGCCGGTCACCATGGAGAAAACTTATTTAAAGATCTTTCTCCTTCAACAGAAGTATGAATAAATGAAGTGAAAAACAACATAACAAGAAGAAGACCTTCAACAGAAGATCTAAGAAGTTGGAGAGAGAGAGCTCCTTCTAAGAAGTGCAGTTGCTGAACCGGGCTGCTAAGTTAGATTCAGATTGAGATCTGAATCTCAAGACAGAAGTTGATTAAAGATCAACTTCAGGAGATTCAACCCTACTATGTTCTAATTCGAGAAGCTTTGAAGAAAGCCAAGGGAGGTTGATCTCAGCCAAGTTCTTTCAAGAACTCATCAAGAAGCCAGTCAACTCATCTCTCTCTATCAGAGTTGTGGTTATATACTTTTTATTTTCTAATTTCTGTAGGATCTTGTATAGATCTGAGTTGTAAGCCTAAATCTATAAAGGCTGAGGTAGGGCCTATGAGCCTGAGTGTAGGATAATTATTGCTCTGAGTGTAGTTCTTGTTGAAGACTGAGGTATGGCCTAGTGCCTGAGTTGTAGGAGACTTTGTTCTCTGAGTGTAAGTCTTGGTGAAGACTGAGTGGTAGGGCTTTTGTGCCTGAGTTGTAGGAGTGGGATCACTCTGAGTTGTAGGAACCTGTTTGTGGTTCTGAGTTGTAAGATCTGAGGATCTGAGGAGAAGTGAAGAAGTTAGGCCGAATCTAGTACACTACTAGATAGGCGAAGGGGGAAAGTGGATGTATCCAGACCTTGGGGAACCACTATAAAAATCTGTGTGCACTCTGTGAATGTATGCTTGTATGGTTGCTGTGCTGTGATACTTGTTGAATTGTAATTACTGTTCAGTGTTTCTGCCTGTAATTTTAAAAAAGATTAAGTTCACCTATTCACCCCCCTCTAGGTGATTAGACACTAGTTCTTTCAAGCTGTATCAGAGGCAGGTTCCTCAAAAAGGACATAACAGTCTGAGTAAAGATCCTGTAGGCAGAATCAGAATAATCAAGAATCAAGAAAATGGGTTCTACTGAGAATCACAAAGAGCTAGGATCCATGAAATTGCCAATCTGCAGAAAAGAGATTTTTGGCATATGGAAAGAGAGGGTTAGACTCTTTATGGAAGCATCTGACCCAAGAATATACATCAAAGTCAAAGAAGGGCCATATGTGCCAATGAAGATCTCCATTCTAGATGCAAATCAGAAAACTCCTAAGGACTATTCAGAAATGACTAAAGATGAAATAATGCTGGCCACTATGGACAAGAGGGCCCAGAATATTATTGTAAGTGCAATTGATGATGTCACATTTCAGAACCTAATAAATTGTAAAACTTCAAAAGAAATGTGGGACACACTAATAGTTTACATGGAGGGATCTGAAGAGGTAACACAAGACATGAAGTGTTTGTTAAATCAGGAGTATGAAAGCTTCAGACAAGGAAAGTCTGATAGCATTACTGAATGTTACAAGAAATTCTATAGGATTGTTAATGAGTTGATGTCCTATGGAAGAGAATTCAGCAACTATGAGCTGAATGACAAGTTTTTAAGATCCCTGACTAAGGACTTGTATACCAAGATTTGTGCCATTAGGGAAATGGCCAAATTAGCTGATATACCTCCTCCAACATTGTTTGGAAAACTGCTATCTTATGAAATGCAGTTAATGGTTAGAAAGGAGGAAGAGAAGACTACCTGAGTGGAGCACAAGGAAAGAGCTGTGGCCTTTAAGACTGAAGCCACTAGGATGTATAGAAGCAAGTCTCCATCTCCACCACAAATAGTTGCTGATACTGCTTCAGAAAATTCAGAGAACCAGAACTCAGACAGCAGTGAAAGTGATGAGGATTTTGCTGCCTTTACAAGGCAGTTTCAAAAGTTTCTGAAGAAGAAGCAGTGGAGGTCTAAGCCATCCACTTCACAGACAAAAGATGACTATTATCAGAACAGGAAGTCATCAAGGAATGGCAAAAGAAAGTCCAAGCCAAGTAAAAATACATCCTCAAAGATAGTTTGCTATTGTTGCAATAGACAAGGACATATAGTAGCTGACTGTCCAGAAAAGAGGAAAGAGTCAAACGACAAGAAGAAGACTCAGTTCAAGGGCAAAAAGCAAAGGTCTTTTGTTGCCAAGAAGGATAAGAGTTTGACTGATCAGTCATCTTCAGAAATAGATTCAGAAGTTGAAGCCTATATTGGACTGTTTGCTGAAGAGGAGGAAGATGAGTTCATGCAGTTAATGAACTCAATTTATGAGCATGAGGACAATCAGTGCAATGGACTGATGGCCTTAACAGAAGGAGACAAGATCCAGGATCAGCCTGGACCAAGTAAGGTACAATGTCTTTCAGACTATAGTACTGATTCAGAATCAGATTGAAAGATATTGTACCTAATCACCTAGAGGGGGGGGGGGTGAATAGGTGACTTAAATCTTTTTAACGTTTTAGGTAGAATTCAGATTATATCATAGAGTTCTAGTTAGTTTATCACAGCAAACAATCAGCAATCACAGAATTCCACAAGCACACAGTAGACACACAGATTTATAGTGGTTCCCCAAGGTTTGGGTACATCCACTTTCCCTCTTCGCCTATCTAGTAGTGTACTAGATTCGGCCAAACTCCTCCACTATCTCAGATCCTCAGATCTTACACTCAGAACCTCAACCAGGTTCATACAGCTCAGGCCCGAGGACCTACAACTCAGCTTCTTCACAAAGCCTACAACTCAGCTTCTTCACAAAGCCTACACTCAGCCACCAAGGCCTACACTCAGAGATATAAATCTCCTACACTCAGGCACACAGGCCCTACACTCAGCCTTTATAATTACAGGCTTACAAAACTCAGATCCCTAAGGATCCTACAAGATAATATGAATACAAAATGTAAACTCTACAACTCAGAGAAAAGAGAGAAGAGTTGTGAGTTTCTTGATGAGTTCTTGGAAGAACTCAGCTGAAATCAACCTGACTTGGCTTTCTTCAAAGCTTCTTGAATATAGAACACAATAAGATTGATCTCCTCTGCAGTTGATCCTTGATCTCTGCTACTTAAGATTCAGAACAAAATCTGAACCCTTCTTCTCAGCCTGGTTCCAACGGCTGTCTTCTTGGATGGAGCTCTCTCTCTCCAACTACTTAGATCTTCATTTGATTCTTCAAGGAATAGCTAGATCTTCTTCTTTTTTAATTACTTGATCATCGATCTCTGTAGACAGTATAAGCCTATTTATAGGCCTTCTTCATGGTGACCGGCTGGTCCGGTTCATAACTGATTTCTGACAACTCTGACAGGTGCAGTAGACCGGCTGGAATGGCAGCCGTCAAGTCATCCAGTCAGTTCTTGAAAATCTGTAACTGTCTGAAGGTGTCGAGACTGTCTGTCTTTAAGTGTCGACACTTATAGAGTAAGTGTCGACACAAGTTGACTAAGTGTCGACACTAGTCTCCAAGGTGTCGACACAACTCCTTGTTTTGTAGAATTCACTTCTCGACACAGCTTCTTCATCATGTGTCGACACTGATATTGAGTGTCGACACAACACTTTGTTCTTCAGCACTTTGTTGAAATCTTCTAAGTGTCGACACAACTCCTTTGTGTCGACACATCTTGATGTGTTGAACTTGTTCAGTGTCGACACATATTCTTGGTGTCGACACATGCCTTCTGTGTTGATACTTGCTGAGTGTCGACACTGCTCCTTGTGTCGACACATTCTTCTTTTGTTGAGACTCTGGCTGAGTGTCGACACATCTCCTTAGTGTCGACACTTGTACTTAGAATTTTTTGTTGAACTTTGCTGAGTGTCGACACTGCTCCTTGTGTCGACACTTTATTCATATGTTGAGTCTTCTACTGAGTGTCGACACATTGTTCATTGTGTCGACACTTTCTTCAAGTGTTGAGTCTTCTGCTGAGTGTCGACACA
Source organism: Platanthera guangdongensis (assembly GCA_039583875.1). Taxonomy (NCBI): domain Eukaryota; kingdom Viridiplantae; phylum Streptophyta; class Magnoliopsida; order Asparagales; family Orchidaceae; genus Platanthera; species Platanthera guangdongensis. The sequence continues at coordinate 96,782,570 of CM077162.1, read as the reverse complement.
TACTTTATTATGTCGACACTTATACTTAGACTCAGCTGACTTTTGCTGAGTGTCAACACAGCCTCCAAGTGTCGACACTTTCTGATGTAGACACAGTTTCACTGGGTGTCGACACAACTGCTAGGTGTCGACGCTGCTTCACTGCACTTTTCTTCATTGAGTGTCGACACAGCTCCTTGTGTCGACACTTTCTGTCTGGTGTCGACTCTGCATCCCTGGTGTCAACACAATGACTCCAAGTGTCGACACTGCTTTCCTGGGTGTCGACACAAGTCTTCTTAAGTGTCGACACTTTCCCTCTGGGTGTCGACACATGGACTTAGAAACTTTTTCATCTTTCCTGCAAATACTTAACCTGCACAAGTAAACTCAAAACACATCAAATACATTTTGATGTATATCATTGAGTTGGGTGATGCTTCTTCAAATCAGATACATTAGAACCAATGTACCCAACAATCTCCCCCTATTTGGAGAAGTCATAACCCTTAGTCAATGATATACACCATACAGAATAAAATCATAGCATGATGTAAAGCAGGATTATATATCATGGCAAACATAAACATGTATCAATCAAACATGTATACATAGACATTATCTCAGAACAATTATGAAATAAATTTATCTCACAGTAAATTTATCACACATCACATTGTTCTAACAGCTTTGTCATATTCATTTTCCAAAAGTTTACAAGGTGTTTAAAATCAAAAGATTACAATTGTAAACTGAAGAAAATTCTATTATATTTTTGTTCAGCCTCCTTGATCACAATTCCTTTTCCTGATTGTACTTTGGCTTGAACGGAGCTTCAGCAACTTCAGTATCAGCAGGCTTCTTGCCTTTCAGATCCTTTTTCTTTTGCTCTTCAGCTTTAATCTTTTGCCTCGCAAAGTAATGATATGGCTTGGGAAAGTACTTGCTAGGCTCCTGGGCAGTAGGAGGTAGCTTTCCCATCTTGGCCTTTCTCCTGTATTGCAATATGGCTTCTTGCCTTGTCTCATGCTTCCTCCATTCTAGTTCAGAAAACCATTTGTTTCTATCTTGTATATTATCTTTTGCAGCTTTCCAGGCAGTTAAGATAATGTTTCTTGAAGTGGGGCTCCACTGCTCAAAATCTGGTCTTTGTTCAGCTTGCTCTCTGAACCTCTTTTTAGACAATCTAGCTTCTTGTTCTTTCTGCATAGCTTCATGTTCTCTCTGCAAAGCTTCTTGCATAGCCTCAGATACTGGCTGAACAACTTTCTCTATGATGACATTTTGCTGTCCCTCAGGTGGGCTATACATTGATTGTATATCAGCTTGAACCATATCAAAATCTGGAGGAGGGTAGATTACTTGAGCCACTTCAGGTTGCTCCCCTCCTAGATATGCAGGATGTATCCCAGATTCTGCAACATTATCATCATCACATAAAGGAGGATATCCAAGAGTAGCTCTGATAGAATTAGAAATCCACTTGGCATGATCAGAGCTGGCTATGACTAACACCCTCTCCCCCTTTATGACTTCTCTTTCTATGTGATCTCTTACATCATCTTTTTGAAATCTGACTTGGTTATCCAAATAGTTGACTCCATCTTTAAAGAAAGGTTTCAACCTTTGGAGTTTGTCAGTTATCAACTTCTGAGAGTCTTGTATAGCAGTTGTAACAGCAGTTAAACTCTCTTGTAAAGCTTTCTCAAACTCTGCCTTAGCAGTAGCAGTAGAAGTAGTCTGTCCAGCAGCTATATTCTTCATCTCTGTTACTATGGCATTGTGGGAAGCAGTTAAGTTATCATTCATTCTGAGCTGGTTCTCCAGAACATATCCCTGCTTCAGTGCAATGTCATCTACTTGAGCTTTTATCTTTTCTTGATGTGTAGCTAAGTACACCACTACATTCCCACCTTTGTGGAAGCAGTCAGTCATTTCCTTCTTATTTAGATTCATTTCAAATCTTATGGACTTAATGTCCTGGGACAGATCAAACTGTAAAGACTTGTGCCCCTCATCCACATATGTTTCAATGGCTTTCCTGTGCTCATCAAGCTTTATCTGCATAGCAACCATAAGAGCACTGTAATCTATAGTTGGTTCTGGTTGAGATATAGGCTGTGGAGCAATAGTTTGCAATGCCTTCTTATAAGTTTGGCTTCTTCTTTTGAATACTTGGAATTTTCTTTTCTTAGCTCTTGCAGCTTCCTCATCTTCTGAAGCTGATGTGCTGGCTATATCTACCCTCTCCCTTGGTAGCTCCTCAACTTCCTTAGGCTTCTCAGGTTCTTGCCTTGCAGGTTCTGCATCAAGTATTACTTGCTCCCCCTCAATTTGGGATTTCTCCCCCTCAGCAGCAGCACTTTCCTTCTCAAGGTCTGCTTGATACAGATTTAGGATGAGATCTTCTATAGTAAATTCTTGTGGAGAATGGGCAGGAGAAATTCTTGGCTCATCTACTACTGGATCAGATTCTACTTGAAGTGTAACAGATGTGTCCTTCAAGACAACATCTGGGGGTTGGCTATCAATCTGAGTTTGCTGATTAACATTATTTAAGGAATCAGACAAAACATTATCCTCTATAAGGAAATCTAAAGCATTAATCTTAGTGATTACCTCAAGGATGATGTGGGTTGCTTGCTCACTTTCTAGTGTAGTTGGCTCTTCCACCACTAGAGGCTCCCCCTGGATTTGATCCTGGTGTATGGGGCTAGCTGGTGGTAGCTCCTCCTGCCTCTCTGCAGCATCTTGTTGAGCTGGAGACTTCCCAGCATTTTCTTCTACATCCTCTTCTGGAGTAAAGACAACTTGCTCTTCACTACCAGAGCTGCTAGATGAAACCTGAGCCACTGGGGCAGTTTTCTTCTTCTTCTTTTGGGGTGTTACTTTCTCAGAAGTTATTTTCTCAGGGGTTGGCATCTCCTTAGACAAAACCCTGTCCCATCTAGAGAATATCCTCAAGTCCATCTTCCTCATATGGTTGATCTTAGTGTCAGCAGCTTGACTCATAACTTCTGGTACACTACCAGCCAAGTATAGACTTAAGATCCTACCCAAATTGGGCTTCTTCATACTCTCCTTGATCTTTTCAAAGACTACTACAGACTAATCAGTTTTTAGGCTGAAGATTATCCTGGTCATGAGATTGAACATATGTGCAGATACCCTGTCATGCCCTCCAGGCTTACTTAAGATTACTTTGCCAACAATTTCAGAAAGAAATTTCCCCTGGCTGTTCATGCCCTTCCTATTGAAAACTGATCCAATTATCATCTTTGAATCAAGTCCACGCTATGTTAATGCTTCTCTGGTCTTAGAAGCAGTAACCTCATCCTCTTCTTTTGTCCTTGGTAGATTTAGGACTTTTCTCAAACTTTTAGGTGATACCTTCACCTTTTCACCATGAACCGTAGACTTGATCTTGAGTCCAGATTCGTCTACTTTAGCTTCATTCAGGAATTCTAAGACTTCTTTCTTCCAGATTTTAGTCGGCTCTGAAACAAGAAATTCTAACCCTGAGTCTGCAACTAGGGTTACCACACTCTTGATCTCCGGGTCTGCATCATCAAACGCATGTCACACCAGTTCGTAGCCTTCATTGACGTTCTCCTCGAGCTTTGGCGCCATTAGGGTTTGAAGAATTTGACTGGAGAGAATAGAGGTGTCGACACACAAGGTTGGTCTCGAAACTTTAGAGAGCGTGTCGACAGACAATGGATAAATTCTATTTATACCTTTCTAGCTTTGAAGATGAAAAGGCGGGTTAACTAACTTAAATTGTGTCGACACTGTTGAAAAGTGTCGACACTGACTTATAATGTCTCGACACCTATGTGTCGACACAAGTTTAGTCAACAGAACATATGTGTCGAACTTGTTTATGTGTCGACACCACTAAACTCGACATTTAGTCGAGACTTTACTTAGATAATTCTGAGTAAAGCCTAAGTGTCGACACCACCTTGGATGTGTCGACACCTACTTACCATGTGTCGACACTAATTTTTTGAAGTGTCGACACCAACTTCCTAGATGTGTCGACACCTTTTCACTGAAGTGTCGACACCAATTTTCTGTCTCGACACAGACAACTCTGTGTCGACACTATTTTACTTAGCCGTTTCTATAAACTTATTCTAAGTTTATCATTCCTAGTTCAATTTTAAACCTATTGAACTTTGTTTCTTCTAGGGGCTTAGTATACATATCAGCTAGTTGATTATCTGTTTTAACATATTCTAGTAAAATATCTTCTTTCTCTACATGCTCCCTAAGAAAATGATATTTTATTTCAATATGTTTAGTTCTACTATGGGAAACAGGATTGTTTGCAATTGATATAGCACTAGTAGAATCACAAAATAGTGGAGTTCTACTTACCTGAATTCCATAGTCCTCAAGTTGATGTTGTATCCATAGAAGTTGAGCACAGTAACTTCTTGCAGCCACATATTCTGATTCTGCAGTGGAGATAGCCACACTTGTTTGCTTTTTGCTACTCCATGAAATCAGTCTTCCACCTAGGAATTGACAGGTTCCAGTTGTACTTTTTCTGTCTTCTTTGCAGCCTGCAAAATCTGCATCTGAATAACCTGTTAGATCAAAGTCTCCATTCCTAGGGTACCAAAGGCCTAGATAAGGAGTGCCCTTTAGATATCTCAGTATCCTTTTGACTGCTGTCAAATGAGACTCTTTAGGGCATGCTTGATACCTAGCACAGACACATGTAACATACATGATATCTGGTCTACTTGCAGTCAAATATAGAAGGGAGCCAACTATCCCTCTATACAAAGTCTCATCTACAGGTTTCCCTGCATCATCTTTGCAAAGAGACATACTTGACCCCATAGGAGTCTTCATGGTACTGGATGAATCCATACCATACTTCCTTATGAGTTCTAGGGTGAACTTAGACTGGCATATGGATAAACCATTCTCAGTCTGTCTAACTTGGAGTCCCAAGAAGAACTTAAGTTCCCCCATACTACTCATCTCAAAATGTCCTTGCATTAGTTTTGCAAACTTTTTGCAAAGACTACTTTCAGTAGACCCAAATATTATGTCATCTACATATATTTGGACTAGTATTACTTTGCCTCTAGATTCCCTAAGGAATAGAGTCTTGTCTATTTTCCCCCTTGTGAACTTATTTTCAATGAGGAAACTAGACAGGGTTTCATACCAAGCCCTAGGGGCTTGCTTTAACCCATACAATGCTTTCCTAAGTCTATAGACATGATTAGGTTGAGTTGAATCAACAAAACCTGATGTCTGTTCCACATAGACTTCCTCTTTTAGATTACCATTCAAAAAGGCTGACTTTACATCCATTTGGTAAACTTTAAATCCTTGAAAGGTTGCATAGGCCAGGAACATCCTTATGGCTTCCAGTCTGGCTACTGGAGCAAAGGTTTGATCAAAGTCAATACTTTCTTCCTGCCTATATCCTTTAGCAACCAATATTGCTTTGTTCTTAATGATGACTCCATGTTCATCCATCTTGTTCCTAAAGATCCACTTGGTCCCAATTATGTTGTGGTCTTTTGGTTTAGGAACAAGCTCCCAGACTTTGCCCCTCTTAAACTGATTCAGCTCTTCTTGCATTGCCTCAATCCAATGAGGGTCTAGGATGGCTTCTTCAAACTTCTTTGGTTCAACTTGGGATAGAAAACTGGAGAAGAGCACTGCATTCAGATTTCTGCTCCTTGTTTGTACCCCTTGTCTTGGATCACCAATGATTTGTTCTGCTAGATGATCTCTTAGATGCCTATTAGCTGGAGGCATCCTGGCTTCAGGTTGAACTTCTTCAGTTCCTTCATCTTGCTGCACTCCTTGGACTTCTTCTTCATTAGGTACATGTAGTACTCCCCCTGGACAGCAGCCACTATCTGCTACTAGCTGTCTTGTAGTAGGTCTTTCTTCTATAGTAAGCTTGTCCATCTTCTCAGTCACACCTGTGGGGCTGCAAATACTACTAGACAACTCATTGTTAATAAGTCTAGTTTCATCAAATATTACATGTACAGAATCTTCTACAACTTGAGTAGACAAGTTGTAGACTCTATAATCCTTACTATTGTTGCTGTACCCAACAAAAATTCCCTCTTGGGACTTGGCAGCAAACTTAGTCAAGTAAGACTTTCCATTGTTAAGTATAAAGCACTTACAACCAAAGATCATGAAGTAGGATAGGTTTGGTTTTCTGCCTTTCACAACCTCATAGGGGGTCTTGTTGTGGCTTTTAGTAATGGTGACCCAATTAATTACATGGCATGAAGTATTCACTGCCTCATCCCAGAAGTATTCTGGTAGTGATGTATCACTTAATAGGGTCCTACCAGCCTCAATCAAGGTTCTATTTTTCCTCTCAGCAATGCCATTTTGCTGAGGTGTTCTTGGTGAAGAAAACTCTTGAAATATCCCAAATTCTTCACATAGTTTTGTCATACTATCAGACTGAAATTCAGTACCATGTTCACTTCTTATTTTGACCACTGTACTGTCTAGTTCATTCTGAATTTGTTTGACAAAGCTATAGAAGATACTAGGTGTTTCAGATTTCTGTCTAAGGAAGAACACCCAGGAAAACCTTGAGTAGTCATCTACAACTACAAAGGTATAGACCTTCCTACCAAGGCTGTGAACTGGCATAGGACCAAAGAGATCCATATGCAAGAGGTATAAACACCTCACATCATCTTTGTATTCAATGCTACTAAAGATGGATCTAGTCTGCTTGCCCTTTTGACAAGCTGAGCATATTCCATCTTTAATACACTTAACTTGAGGACCATTCCTCACTAACTCTTTGCTAAAGAGTTGGCCAATTGTCTTGTAGTTGAGATGGGCTAGCCTCTTGTGCCATTTGACACAATGAGAAACTTTCTCATCAGCTACAAGACACACTGGAGAACCATTGTTCTCACACATAATGTCTAGGCAATAGACATTTCTTTTTCTATAACCTGTCAAAATGATCTCTTGATCATTTGACCTCCTGATATGACAACCATCTTTGACAAATGAGATGTCATATCCTACATCACTCAATTGAATTATACTAATAAGGTTATGTTTCAAACCTTTGACATAAGCCACTTGAGTAATAGTTATATGGGTGCTAGAAATGTTACCAAAACACTTGATGATCCCTTTTTCAGAACCACCAAAGGTGACTTTTGGACCATCCTTGATAGGTGTGTAGTCCTTTAGCAATCCCCTTGTTCCAGTCATATGTCTGGAACATCCACTGTCCAAGTACCATATTGGGGCATGACCACTTGGACTTACCTGTAAAACAGATTAGTGAACCTTAGAACCCAAAGAATTCTTGGGTCCTTGGTACTGGTTAGTTTGCTTCCTAACAAAGCTACCTGCAGGTTTTCCAACAGGCAGTTTGCTACTCACTTTGGCACTTGCATTGTGCCAACAGTTCATGGCAAAGTGGCCTACCTTGCCACAACACCAACACTCAAACCTATTGTACCTTTGCTTAGGTACATTCTTAGCTGTTTTATCTACAGCTGGCTTGTTGAGAGCTGGGGCTTTGCCCTTGGACTTGGACTTAACAGTCCTAGCTGGTTTAGTAAACCCCAGTCCAGCTTTACCTTTTTGATGAATAAATTCATCAATTAAGTGTAGAACTAACTTTGGTTTAGAAAACCTAGCAACTAAATCTCTCTCCTTCTGAAGACTAATCTCCAGACTTCTGATTTGATCATTCTTAAAAGTTATAGTCCCCATCTGAATCACAGTTATGTGCTTCAGTCTGGCTATCTCATTAAGTTTTTGATCAAACAACTTCTCATAATCAGTTACAGCCACTTTGAGACTTGCAATCTCCTTGGCTTGACTCTTGGCCAAGGATTTGCATTTCTTAAATGCTTACAACAGAACTTTATATTCATCTATCAATTGATGAATATCCTCTTCAGACTCAGATGCATTCTCATCACTTGATGATGATGAATCTGATTCTGAACTAGCACAAGAAATTGAACTGAAAGAACAATTTTGTACCTTACTAGGTCCAGGCTGCTCCTGGATTTTGTCACTTTCTGTCAATGCCATCAGTCCTTGACACTGACTGTCCTCTTGTTCATATATAGAGTTCATGATCTGGATGAACTCTTCTTCTTCTTCCTCAGCAAACAGTCCTATGTATGCTTCTGCATCTGACTCAGTTTCTGATGAAGATAAGTATGACAGGCTCTTATCCTTTTTGGCAACAAAAGACTTTTCCTTCTTGCCCTTGAATTGAGTCTTTTTCTTATCATTAGACTCCTTTCTTTTCTCTGGACAATCTGCAATAACATGTCCTTGTCTATTACAGGAATAACAAACAATTTTTGAAAGAGTTGTTTTGCTAGACTTGGACTTTTTCCTGTCTTTCTTTGATGACTTTTTATTCTGATAATAGTCTTCTTTACCCTGTGAAGTAGATGGCTTTGTCCTCCACTGTTTCTTCTTTAAGAACTTCTGAAAATGTCTTGTGAAGGCAGCAAAGTGCTCATCACTTTCACTGCTTTCAGACTTTCTGCTTGCTGACTCATCTGACTCAGTTTCAGCTACTTTTGGTGGTGGAGTTGGTGACTTACTTCTGTACTTTCTGGGGGCTTCTGTTTTAAATGTCATTGTCCTTTCTTTATGTTCATTTCTTGTTGACTTCTCCTCCCTCTTCTTTCCTCACCATCAACTGCATTTCATAGGATAGCAATTTTCCAAACAGTGTTGGTGGAGGGATTTCTGCTAACTTTGCCATTTCCCTAATGGCACAAATCTTGGTGTCCCAATCTTTTGTTAGGGACCCTAGAAACTTATCATTGAGCTCATAATTACTGAACTCTCTACCATAGGACATTAGCTCATTCACAATCTTATAGAACTTCTTATAGCATTCAGTTATGCTATCAGATCTACCTTGCCTAAAGATTTCATATTCTTGGTTTAGCAAGGACTTTCTGTCTTGCCTCACTTCTTCAGAACCCTCCATATACACAATAAGAGTATCACACATCTCCTTAGATATCTTACAGTGTATTAGATTCTGAAAGGTAGCATCATCTATAGCACTCACAATGATATTCTGAGCCCTCTTGTCCATTGTGGCTAGAACTATCTCATCCTTTGTCATTTCAGAGAAATCCTTAGGTGTTCTCTGATTTGCATCTAAGACTGAAATACTTTATTATGTCGACACTTATACTTAGACTCAGCTGACTTTTGCTGAGTGTCGACACAGCCTCCAAGTGTCGACACTTTCTGATGTAGACACAGTTTCACTGGGTGTCGACACAACTGCTAGGTGTCGACACTGCTTCACTGCACTTTTCTTCATTGAGTGTCGACACAGCTCCTTGTGTCGACACTTTCTGTCTGGTGTCGACTCTGTATCCCTGGTGTCGACACAATGACTCCAAGTGTCGACACTGCTTGCCTGGGTGTCGACACAAGTCTTCTTAAGTGTCGACACTTTCCCTCTGGGTGTCGACACATAGACTTAGAAACTTTTTCATCTTTCCTGCAAATACTTAACCTGCACAAGTAAACTCAAAACACATCAAATACATTTTGATGTATATCATTGAGTTGGGTGAGGCTTCTTCAAATCAGGTACATTAGAACCAATGTACCCAACACAGATACATCTGCATCAAGTGATGTGAGTGGGTCTGAATCTGAGGGTGATATTCATTAGTTGATGAATGAATATAGAGATGTATTGCAGACACTTAAGAAGAGCAAATATCTGGTCAAAACACTAAGGAAATTGCTAATCTTAAGTTGACAGCTGCTGATTTAGATAAAGTGTTAGATCAAAAACTGAATGAGATTGCCAAGTTGAAAAAGATTACTGTCATTCAATTTGGCACAATCACATTTAAGAATGATCAAATTAAAAATCTGGAGGCTAGACTTCAGGAGGAGAGAGAGATTATTGCAAGTTTTTCTAAACCAAAATCAGTTTTACCTTTGATAGATGAGTTTATTCCTCAAAAGGGTAAGACTGGATTGGGGTTTACAAAACCTGCCAGGACAGTTAGGTCCAAATCTAAGGGCAAAGCCCCAGCACTAAACATAAAGCCTGCTATAGATAAAACAGCCAGGGTTGTACCTAAACAAAGGTACAACAGGTTTGAGTGCTGGTGTTGTGGCAAGATAGACCACTTTGCCATAGACTGTTGGCACAATTCAAGTGTCAAGGAGAGTAGCAAACTACCTGCTAGAAGAGCTACATGTAGTTTTGTTAAAAGTCAAACTAACCTGCACCAAGGACCCAAGAATTATTTGGGTTCTAAGGTTAAGTAATATGTTTTGCAGGTGAGTCCAAGTGGCCATGCCCCTATATGGTACTTGGACAGTGGATGTTCCAGCCACATTACTGGAACTATGGGATTGCTGAAGGACTATACACCAATCAAGGATGGTCCTAAAGTTACCTTTGCTGGTTCAGAAAAAGGAATCATCAAAGGCTTTGGTAACATTTCTAGCAACCTAATTACAATTACTCAAGTGGCTTATGTAAAGGGTTTGAAACATAACCTCATTAGCATAAGCTGAGTGATTTAGGATATGACATCTCATTTGTCAAGGATGGTTGTCATATCAGTAGGTCAAGTGATCAAAAGATCATTATGACAGGATATAGGAAGAGAAATGTATGTTGTCTAGACATTATATGTGAGAACATTGTTTCTCCTATTTGTCTTGTAGCTGATGAGAAAGTCTCACATTGTGTTAAGTAGCACAAGAGGCTGGCTTATCTTAACTATAAGACAATTGGCCAACTCTTTAGCAAAGAGTTAGTGAGGAATGGTCCACAGGTTAAGTGTATAAAAGATGGGATATGCTCAGCTTGTCAAAAAGGCAAGCAGACCAAATCCACCTTTCATAGCCTTGAGAACAAAGATGCTGTGAGGTGTTTATACCTCTTGCATATGGAACTTTTTGGTCCTATGCCAGTTCACAGCCTATGTAGGAAGGTCTACACATTTGTGGTAGTTGATGGCTACTCAAGGTATTCCTGGGTGTTCTTCCTAAGGCAAAAATCTGAAACACCAATTATCTTGTATAGTTTTGTTAAACAAATTCAGAATGAATTGAACAGTACAGTGGTCAAAATCAGAAGTGATCATGGTACTGAATTTCAGTCTGAAAGTATGACAAAACTGTGTGAAGAGTTTGAAATTTTTCAGGAATTTTCCTCACCAAGAACATCTCAGCAAAATGGTATTGCTGAAAGGAAAAATAGAACTTTGATATAGGCTGGTAGAACCCTATTGAGTGACACATCTGTCCCAGAATATTTCTGGGCTGAGGCAGTAAACACTGCTTGTCATGTGATCAATAGGGCTACTATCACCAAGAGCCACAAGAAGACCCCCTATGAGATTGTGAAGGGCAGAAAACCAAATCTATCCTATTTCAGGATCTTTGGTTGCAAATGATATATCCTTAACAATGGTAAGTCTTATCTAACCAAGTTTGCTGCCAAATCCCAAGAGGGGATCTTTGTTGGGTACAACAATAATAGTAAGGCTTATAGGGTCTACAACTTGATTACTCAAGTTGTAGAAGAGTCTGTTCATGTAGTTTTTTATGAAGCTAGACTCATTAACAATGAATTGCCTAGAAGTGTTTGCAGCTCCACAGGTGTAACTGAGAAGATGGACAAGCTTACTATTGTAGAAGGTCCTACTGCAAGTCAGCAAGTGGAAGAAGGTGGCTGTTGTCCAGGGGGAGTACAAGATACTCCTGAAGCTGAAGAGGATCAAGAAGTGCAGCTAGATGAAGAGAATGAAGGTATACAACCAGAAGACAGGCTGCCTCCAGCAAATAGGCATTTAAAAGATCATCCAGCAAATCAAATTATTGGAGATCTCAGACAAGGGGTACAAACAAGGAGCAGGAATCTAAGTTCAGTTCTCTACTGCATCTTTCTATCCCAAGTAGAGCCAAAGAAATTTGAAGAAGCAATCCTAGACCCCCATTGGATTGAGGCCATGCAAGAGGAGTTGAACCAGTTCAAAAGATGCAAGGTCTGGGAGCTAGTTCCTAAACCAAAGGACCACAACATTATTGGAACTAAGTGGATCTTTAGGAACAAGTTGGATGAGAATGGAATTATTATAAAGAATAAAGCTAGACTAGTTGCAAAAGGATATATGCAGGAAGAAGGTATTGATTTTGATCAAACCTTTGCTCCAGTAGCAAGACTGGAAGCAATAAGGATGTTCCTTGTCTATGCAACATATCAAGGATTTAAGGTATATCAAATGGATGTTAAGTCAGCTTTTCTGAATGGAAACCTGAAGGAAGAAGTCTATGTATAGCAGCCATCAGGTTTTGTAGATTCTCTTAAACCTGATTATGTATATAGACATAGGAAGGCTTTGTATGGGTTAAAACAAGCCCCTAGGGCTTGGTATGAAACCCTGTCTAGTTTCCTCATTGAGAACAAATTCTCAAGGGGGAAAATAGACAAGACTCTATTTCTTAGGAAATCCAGAGGTAAGATTATCTTAGTCAAAATATATGTAGATGACATCATATTTGGGTCTACAGAAAGTAGTCTTTGCAGAAAGTTTGCAAAACTCATGCAAGGACAATTTGAAATGAGCAGTATGGGGGAACTTAAGTTCTTCTTGGGTCTCCAAGTTAGACAGACTGAAGATGGATTATCCATATGCCAGTCTAAGTTCACCCTAGAATTGATAAGGAAGTATGGTATGGAATCATCCACTACCATGAAAACTCCTATGGGGTCAAGCATGTCTCTAAGCAAAGATGATGCAGGGAAACCTGTAGATGAAACTTTGTATAGAGGGATAGTTGGCTCTCTACTATATTTGACTGATAGTAGACCAGATATCATGTATGCTACATGTGTCTGTGCTAGGTACCAAGCTTGCCCTAAAGAATCTCATTTGACAGCAGTCAAAAGAATTTCGAGATATCTTAAGGGCGCACCTTATCTAGGCCTTTGGTACCCTAGGAATGGAGATTTTGAACTGACAGGTTATTCAGATGCAGATTTTGCAGGCTGCAAGGAAGATAGAAAGAGTACCACAGGAACCTGTCAATTTTTAGGTGGAAGACTGGTGTCATGGAGTAGCAAGAAGCAGACCAGTGTGGCTATCTCCACAGCTGAGTCAGAGTATGTTGCTATAAGAAGCTGCTGTGTACAACTACTATGGATACAACACCAGCTAGAAGATTATGGTATTCAAGTAAGTAGAACACCTTTATTTTGTGATTCTACTAGTGCCATTTCTATTGCAAATAATCCTGTCTCCCATAGTAGGACTAAACACATAGAAAGAAAATATCATTTTCTAAGAGAACATGTTGAAAAAGAAGATATTTCTCTAGAGTATGTTAAGACAGATAATCAGTTAGCTGATATGTTTACTAAGCCCTTAGATGAAACCAAATTCAATAAGTTTAAAATTGAATTAGTTATGATAAACTTAGAATAGTTTACAAAAATTGGCTAAGTAAAATGGTGTGGACACACAGAGTTGTCTGTGTCGACACATAGAAGTGGTGTCGACATTTCAGAGAAATGGTGTCGACACATCTGGGAAGTTTGTGTCGACACTTCAGAGATTTAGTGTCGACACATGCAGTTTAGGTGTCGACACATCCAGGATGTTGTCGACACTTAGGATTTACACAGAATTAGTCTAGTAGAGTCTCGACTAAGTGTCGAGCTGAGATGTATAAGTGTCGACACATATATTTTGTCGACTATATTTGTGTCGACACATAGTTGTCGAGACATTATAAGTAAGTGTCGACACTTTTCAACAGTGTCGACACAATTCATGTATTTTGACGTGCCTTTTCACCTTCAAATTTAGAAAGGTATAAATAGGTTTTCCCCATTGTTTGTCGACACGCTCACCTTAGTCTCGAGACCAAACTTGGGTGTCGACATCTCTCTTCTCTAAATTCAAAATTTCTTCAAACCCTAATGGCTCCCAAGCTAGAAGAGAACATTAACGAAGGATATGAGCTCGTGCGTCACGCCTTTGATGACGCAGAACCAGAAATCAAAGGTGTGGTAACCCTAATTGCCGAGACTGGACTAGAGTATCTTGTATCAGAACCTATCAAGATCTGGAAGAAGGAGGTCCTTGAATTCTTGAGTGCAGCTTCACTTGATGATACTGGACTCAAGATTAAGTCCAGAGTCCATGGGACAAAAGTCAAGGTCACACAGAAAAGTCTAAGAAAGGTACTTCAACTAACAAGAACAAAAGATGAAGAAGATGTATCTGCTTCTAAGACTAGAGAGGCATTGAAATGGTGTGGGTTAGACTCAAACCTGAAAATTGGATCAGTTTTCAATAGAAAAGGGATGAACATACAAGGAAAGTTTTTATCTGAAATAGTAGGAAAAGTAATACTGAGCAAGTCTGGTGGGCATGATAGAATATCTGCTCACATGTTCAGTCTAATGACAAGGATAATTTTCAACCTTAATACTGATTGGTCTGCAGTAATGTTTGATAAGATAAATGAGAGCCTGAAGCAACCCAATCTGGGTAGAATTCTGAGTATATACCTAGCTGGAAGTATTCCTAAGGTGATGAATCAAGCTGCTGGTTCAAAGATAAACCACATGAGGAGAATGGATGTAAGGATTATCTCTAGGTGGGATAGAGTGTTGACAAAAGAAATGCCCACTCCAGAAAAGTACACACCTCAGAAGAAGAAGAAGAAAGCCATTATGGCTTCTGAATCCTCCAGCAGCTCTGAAGAGCAAGTGGTCTTTAGTCCTGATGATGAAGAGACTGGAAATGCTGGACAGTCACCAGCAAGACTAGGAGATGCTCAGAGGCAGGGGGAGCTACCCTCAGCAAGCCCAATTCAACTGCATCCACTCTAGGGGGAGCCTCTACATATGGACGAGCCAACTCCATTAGAGAGTGAAATGGCTACCCAAACCATTCTAGAGGTAATTACTGAAGTAAATCAATTAAATTTCACTATTGAGGAAGAAGTTTTGACTGACTCATTACCTGATGTTAATCAGCAAACACAGATACATAGTCAACCCCAGGATGTGGTCATGGAGGACACATCAGTTGCTGATAGAGAGGCATTCGATGCTCCTGAGCACAGAGATTCACCAGTCCAACCTCAACATGAGTTTACTCTAGAGGAGCTATTCCCTGATCTAATACAGACTGACTTAGAGGGAGAGAAAGCAGCTGTTGAGGGGGAGCAGGTAGATCTTCAGGGGGAGCATGTTAGGTCTCAAGAGGATACATCAAGAATAGAGCCTGAGGAGCAAAGAAATGCTGAAAAGCTACCAAGGACTGAGAAGGAGTTACCTCCTAGTCCTAAGGATAGACTAGATATTGCTAGCACTTCTGCTTCAGAGGATGAAGAGGCTGCTAGAGCCAAGAAGAGGAAGTTCCAGGTCTTCAAGAGAAGAAGCTAGAACTACAAGAAAGCACTGCAAACACTTGCTCCACAGCCTGCCCCATCTACTGATTATAGATCACTGATGGTGGCTTTGCAGATTAAGCTAGATGTGCAAAGAAAAGCTTTAGAAAAGTATATGGATGAAGGGCATAAATCCCTGCAATTTGATCTATCACAAG
The DNA here is from genome assembly GCA_039583875.1 of Platanthera guangdongensis. Taxonomy (NCBI): domain Eukaryota; kingdom Viridiplantae; phylum Streptophyta; class Magnoliopsida; order Asparagales; family Orchidaceae; genus Platanthera; species Platanthera guangdongensis. Next base: position 96,766,971 of record CM077162.1, on the reverse strand, counting down.
ACATCAAATCTATAAGATTTGAAGTGAATCAAAATAAAAAGGAAATGACTGACTGCTTCCATAAAGGAGGGAATGCAGTGGTCTATCTGGCTACACATCAAGAGAATCTCAAGAAACAGATTGATGATCTGGCAGTCAAACAAGGCTATGTCCTAGAAAACCAGATAAGGATGAATGATAATCTCTCTGCTTCACATAATGCCATTGTCATTGAAATGAAGAATCTAGCTACTACCCAGACTGCAGTTAGAGCCACTGCCAAAGAAGAATTTGATAAGAAATTACAGGAGAGTCTCACTGTTGTGAAAACTGCCATTGAAGATTCTCAGAATGCTATTTCTGCCCAGCTTCAGAAGTTTAAACCTTTTTATAAGGATGGAGTAAACTATTTGAATGCTCAAATAAGATTCCAGAAAGATGATCTTAGGGATCATATAGAAAGAGAAGTCATAAAGGGGGAGAGGGTACTAGTCAAAGCTGGCTATGATCATGCCAAATTGATTTCAAATTCCATCAGAGCCACCCTTGGATATCCACCCTTATGTGATGATGACAATGTGGCAGAGTCTGGAATAAATCCTACATACTTTGGAGGAGAGCAAGCTGAAGTGGCTCAAGTGATATATCCTCCTGCAGATTTTGACATGATACATCAGGAGGTACAGTCTATGTATAGTCCTCCTGAGGGTAATCAAAATATTATTCTTGAGAAAATAGTACAGCCTGTGCCAGAGGAAGTACTAAAAGAGCAAGAGGCTTTATTAAAGGAACAAAAGGATCAATTATCTAAGAAAAGGTTCAGAGAGCAGGCTGAATTAAGGCCAGATTTTGAACAATGGAGCCCCACATCCAGGAATATCATATTGACTGCTTTGAAGGATGCTAAGGACAATGTCCTGGATAGAGGCAAGTGGTATTCTGACCTGGAGTGGAGAAAACATGAGAATAGGCAAGAGGCCATAGTACAATATAGAAGGAAGGCTAAACTGGGAAAGCTACCTCCTAATGCACAAGAGCCTAGCAAGTATTTCCCTAAGCCTTATCACTATTTTGAAAGGCAGAAGATAAAGGCTGAAGAGCTGAAAAAGAAAGATCTCAAAGGGAAGAAGCCTGTTGATGACAATGATTCTCCAGTTCAAGCAAAGATTCAATCTGGAAAGGGGATTGTTATCAAGGAGCCTGAGCAGCCATTGGATAAAAAAGTTTCTTAAGTTTACAATTTGTAATCATTTGCTTTTAACTCTATGTAAACTTTTGATTAATGAAAATGTTTGGAGCTGTAAGAACAATATTATATGTTCAATCTATTACTTTATTGTTCTGAGTTAATTGATTATACATGTTTTGGTTATACATGTTTAATATTTTCCCTGTCATATAATACTGTTTTACATCATACTGAGAATTTGTTATGTATGGTGTATATCATTGACTAAGGGTTATGACTTCTCCAAATAGGGGGAGATTGTTGGGTACATTGGAATATATGTACCTGATTTAAAGAAGCCTCACCCTACTCAATGATATACATCAAGATGTATTTAATGTGCTTTGAGTTTATTTGTGCAGGTTAAGTAATTACAGGGAATGCATAAAAGTTTCTAAGTACATGTGTCGACACCCAGAAGAAAAGTGTCGACACTTAAGCAGGCTTGTGTCGACACCTAGAAAAGCTGTGTCGACACTTGGAGTAATTGTGTCGACAACAGGAAGGCAGAGTCGACACCAGGAGAAAAGTGTCGACACATACAGGTTGTGTCGACACACAGTGAAGAATTGTCTACATAATCAGTGTTGAAACTTAGAAGCAGTGTCGACACCCAGAGAAACTTTGTCGACAGCAAAAGTGTCGACACTAGGAGGCTGTGTCGACACTCAGCAAACTTCAACAAAGTTCAAGTACATGTGTCGACACTAGGAGGCTGTGTCGACACTCAGCAAAATTTCAACAAAGTTCAAGTACATGTGTTGACACCAGGAAGTTATGTCGACAGTCAGCAAACTTCAACAAAGTTTAAGTACAAGTGTCGACAGAAAGAAGATGTGTCGACACTTAGCAAGTTTCAACACAAGGAGATGTGTCGACACACAGCAAAATTTCAACACAGAAGGCATGTGTCGACACTTAGCAAGTTTCAACACAAGAAGATGTGTCGACACAAAGGAGTTGTGTCGATACTTAGCAGAATTCAACTAAGTATTAAAGAATAAGGCTTATGTCGACACACAGAATCAATGTCGACACATTCTGAAGAAGCAGTGTCGAGAAGCTGTTACAACAACACAAGGAGTTGTGTCGACACCAACAAGGCTAGTGTCGACACTTAGTCTACTTGTGTCGAGACTTAGTCTATTTGTGTCGACACATAAAGACTATATGTCTCGACACTTTCAGACAGTGACAGAGATTTCAAGAAGTGACTGGATGACTTGACAGCTGCCATTTCAACCGGTCAACTACAACTGTTAGAGCCATCAGAAAGTTGTTAGAAACCGGATCAGCCGGTCACCATGGAGAAAGCTTTTTTAAAGATCATTCTCCTTCAACAGAAGTATGAATCAATGAAGTGAAAAACGACACAACAAGAAGATGACCTTCAACAGAAGATCTAAGAAGTTGGAGAGAGAGAGCTCCTTCTAAGAAGTGCAGTTGCTGAACCGGGCTGCTAAGTTAGATTCAGATTGAGATCTGAATCTCAAGACAGAAGTTGATTAAAGATCATCTTCAGGAGATTCAACCCTACTGTGTTCTAATTCAAGAAGCTTTGAAGAAAGCCAAGGGAGGTTGATCTCAGCCAAGTTCTTCCAAGAACTCATCAAGAAGCCAGTCAACTCATCTCTCTCTATCAGAGTTGTGGTTATATACTTTGTATTTTCTAATTTCTGTAGGATCTTGTATAGATCTGAGTTGTAAGCCTAAATCTATAAAGGCTGAGGTAGGGCCTGTGAGACTGAGTGTAGGAGAATCATTGCTCTGAGTGTAGGTCTTGTTGAAGACTGAGGTAGGGCCTAGTGCCTGAGTAGTAGGAGACTTTGTTCTCTGAGTGTAAGTCTTGGTGAAGACTGAGTGGTAGGGATTTTGTGCCTGAGTTGTAGTAGTAGGATCACTCTGAGTTGTAGGAACCTGTTTGGGGTTCTGAGTTGTAAGATCTGAGGATCTGAGGAGAAGTGGAGAAGTTAGGCCGAATCTAGTACACTACTAGATAGGCGTAGGGGGAAAGTGGATGTACCCAGACCTTGGGGAACCACTATAAAAATCTGTGTGCACTCTGTGAATGTATGCTTGTATGGTTGCTGTGTTGTGATACCTGTTGAATTGTAATTACTGTTCAATATTTCTGCCTGTAATTTTAAAAAAGATTAAGTTCACCTATTCACCCCCCCCTCTAGGTGATTAGGCACTAGTTCATTCAATTATGTTTATCACGTGGGCTGGCTGTGATTTCTGTTTCAAAGATTATATGTGATTTGTGGATTGACTTTGTTATTTTCTGGCACTTGTGCTTCTACTTCTTGATGATCTTCATTGCCAGTAGAATCGGCGTTTTGTGGTGGCAACCCTCTCGAGTGTTGGTGTCATCGCAAAGCGGCAGTTCTTGGCGTAAGACCCGGTAGCGTAACAAAAGAAGGAAAATGGTGTCTTATAAGGAGTTCGTTCCTGAAGCACCATCCACCATCACCTTCCAAGGGACCGGGCGGGTGAGTTCCGCCTCCACCACCTCAACCACATAATCAGCAAGAAAGTCGGCCATCGTCTGGGCCTTGATCAAGAGGAGAGGAATGAAGGATATGTCGAACTCACTCAACTCTACCAACCACTTTGCCAACCTCCTTGAGTGCTCCACCCCCTAAAAGTTATTGCAAAGGGGGTGGTCATTCACCACCCGGATGGAGTGCACCTGGAAATAGGGTCGGTGTATCTGTGTCGAGATGACTAGAGCAAAAGCCAGCTTCTCTAAGATCAGATATCGGAGCTCCACCTTCCTCAAGACCCTACTCACATAGTAGATAGACAACTGCTTCTTCACTTTTTCTCGGACCAAGATGGAGCTCAAGTCCTCTGCTCCCACCCCAAGATACCAGGACAAGTCCTCCCCTTCCTTGTGCCCATAGAGGAGCTGAGCCTGGGTCAACTGCCTCTTCAAGGCTTGTAATGCCTCCTCGCACTCCTTGGGCCACTCCAACTTCTAACCCCCCCCCCCCCACTCAATGCTTTGAAGAATGGGGAACACTTCTCTCCCGCTCGAGAGAGGAACTTGCTCAGCCCGTCTAACTTTCCTGTCAGCATTTGGACCTCCTTGGCATTCTGAGGCGACCCCAACTCCATGATCGCTTTGACCTTGTTAGTGTTGGGCTCTACCCCTGCATGAGTAAGGAGGTGGACTAGGAACTTCCCCCTTCTTTCCCTAAAAACACACTTCAAGGGGTTTAGCCTCATCTTATACTTCTGAGGGTGTTGAAGGTCTCTTTTTGATCCCGGAGATGAGAGTCCACCTCCCGGCTTTTAACAATAAGATCATCTACGTACACCTCCAGATTCCTCCACTTTTGCTCTCAGAATACCTGGTCCATCATCTTTTGATATGTTTCACCCGCATTCTTTATCCCAAAGGGCATCATCTTGTAGCAGTAGCACCCATCCCTAGTGATGAAGGAGACATATTTTATGTTGCGCGGGTGCATCCTGATTTGATGATAACCTGAAAAAGCATCAAAAAAACTCATCATAGAAAAATCGACAATTAAGTCAACCAGCGCTTCGATCCGAGACAAGGGATAACAATCCTTAGTACATGATTTATTTAATAAAGAAAAATCAACACACATCCTCCACCGACCATCTCTGTTTTTAACCATTACAACATTGGAGACCCAGTCGGGGTATTAGATCTCGGACACGAAGCCGTCCTTGTGGAGCTTAGCCCCCTCCTCCTTGATGGGCTCAACCAACTTGTCTATCGTGGAACTATTCTTCTCCTGGATGGGGCAGGCTTCTGGATCCAGGTTGAGGCAGTGGCAGGAAATGTCCTCATCAATCCCCGGTATTTCTGTAGCGCTCCATGTGAAGACTTCCACGTTCTTCTGGATGCACTTCAGCATCCTCCCTTAGTCCTCTAGGCTTAGCCCCCACTGATCTGCAGCTTATCCACCCTACCTCCCTGTGTGAGAACCTCCATCTCCACCACCTCCTCGGCAATCTCCAGCCGATACTGCTCTTCCCACTCTCCAACGGCTCCGTTACCTAGGACCGGGACCTCCTAAGCTTCCTCCACAGCCATTACATCGGCTTGCTGCTCCAGAACTCCTTCCGCAACCTCCACCTGGGTGCGGACCTCTTCTTCCACTTCCATCTCCTCCACCTCTCCTTCGGCCTCATGCCTGGATAGCTCTTCCATCCTCCTCTCCATCTCCTCAGCTCCTCCTTGCCAAGAGATGGAGATCACCGCAGTGACATAGCACTCCCTTGCAACCTTGGGGTCTCCCCGGACCCTAACATGGATGCCCTCAACATTGAACTTCAAGCACTGATGGAAAGACAAGGGCACACAGTGGAAGGCAGTGATGAGGGGTTGTCCAAAAGATTATGTTGTAAAGGCTGGGTGCATCCACGATGACAAACCTGTAGTTTTTGGACTACCCCCCCCCCCCCAAGAAAACATGGAGTCATACTCCTCCTTCCACCTCCTTCTTCTCTCATGAGAACCCAAACAGAGGTCCATCCGAGTACAGTACCCTCCGGGCCTACACCTTCATTGCGTCAAACGCATTCTTTAAGACGACGTTGACCAAGCTCGCATTATCAATGAGGATCTGAAAGACAGAAAATTCTCGACTGCGGTCTGGACGACCAATGCTTGTCCAAAAGGATATTCATGATCTGGCATATCATTCCTAGAGAAGGTGATCTTCTCCTTCAGGGTTGGGGCTAGAGATGTGGAGGAAACGCTCCGGCGATATGTAGTATCGAAACTCGCCTTTCGAGCAGCCTCGACTCCCCCCTCCCCCCGTGGGTCACTCTGATCCCTCCTCGATTGCCAACATCGGTCCTATCTTCGCACCGATCTTCCTCCCCGCTAGGCAGGACTTCTTCAATCTGCACCTCCTGGTTGTCTTACTGTTGTTGCTGCTCCCCTCAACTCTAGAAACTCCGGGCACATGGCCGTAGCATGGACCTCATCCTGATGAAAGTTGCAATAGAACAATTCCACCATGACTCCCTATCTTCTCCTCAGCTGTGTCCTCCTCCTCCCAAGGGCTATTGTCATAGCTTGATCTTAATCGGGGGGGGGGGGTCTCTACCCCTGCTTCCAGCCCTGGGGGTTGAACTAACCTTGGCTCCCCTGGCATTGTTCTCCATGAAAACCACTCCTCAGCCACTTATCTTGCCACTCCTACTACCTCCAACCGAGCCAATTGTTTAGCTCCTGGCATCCTCATCTAGGCTGCTGCTATTGCTGCTACTACTATTATTCCCTTTGTCGGGGTTCAGCTCTCCTCACCTCCTAACCTCTGCCACCTTATCCTCCTCCGTGGACAACCTGGACAACTTCTTGGCGAAGTCTGGGTTCGACGCCTCCTCATCGACCTCCCTGGTTGCCCTCTCCATCATCTCCTCAAAAGAGAGAGCAGGAACCCTCTTCAACTCCATCCTGAAGAAGCTCTACTGCAGCCCTAGGGTGAAGGCCATCATCAGGGTATGCCCTAGCATGTCCTGGACCTGGAGGACCTCCTCCTAGAATTGGTGCACATAGGTCACTAGGGTTTCGTTCACCACCTACTTGATGTGGAATAGGGACTCAGACTCCTTCCTTTTCTTGGAAGTGGTGAACCCCAGCATTAACCCAAGGTGTAGGTCCTCAAAACAGTAGATAAAACTGGCTGCCAGCTGGTGGAACCAATCTCTCGCCTTCTCCTTGAGGGTGATGGCGGACAACCTGAACTTGAATGCATCTGACATCTATCAGATCGAGACCAAATCCTCAAATCACTGGATGTGTTGAACCAGATCATCCTTTCCGATGTAGTCGGACATCTCAGGCTCACGAAACCCCTCTAGAACTGGGGTGGATGAAACCAACTCAATGAAGGGGCTGACTCCCCCTGCTGGGCGAGCCAGGGGATCTCGCACACCCATCTCTCCGATCCGGCATCCACTCGCCGAGACAGAAAACAACACTCGCCCCTGCAGATCTAGCTCCTTCCCCTCCTCTACTACCTCCTTCCCAGGTCGTATGTCGGGGGCATTCTCGCCCAGGGCTCGAGTCACGATAACTAAGACCGCTGACGTCGAGAACTCGACGTGCGTGTTGAGTGCAAACTTGATGAGGATAAGCACCTCCTCACGGAAATCCTTGAAAATCCCAAGGGTGGCGAGAGGGGGAGGAGGTGGCGAGTCAGCCATGCCCGAAACTTGAACTTCTCCTCCAGTCATCGAGCTCGCAGAAGATTTTCAGTGCTGATCACTCTCCGCGCCAACTGCACCAAAAATGTTGAAACCGAAAAATCTGTCTCTATGGAGTTCGACCATTGGGGAAGGGGCGATCGCACACTTACTTCTCTCTCACATGCTAAACAACCAAAGACTTAGAATAAGAAATTGTGCCAAGGCTCTAGCACGGAGGTCCCACCACACACCCGGAAGATCTTAGAGTGCTTCCCCTCCTTAGCCAAGTGTTGAGCTAAGCATACCTCTGAAAGCGCATGAAGACCATAACACAAGTAAACATGCCTTCTGTGTTACCCCCTTGGGTCTATTTATAGTTTTCTGAAAATGGTCTGTCATCAGCCAACCTCTGTTTCTTTAAACATCTATATACAGTCCAGTTGGCCTGCCAATAGCGTAATTCCATTTTTCAGAAAGGCTATGGGCAGGCCAAAGGAGATAAAATGGTAAAGAATACATCATACAACACTGGCGAGTGTCCCCTGAAAACCTCCACTCGTATGGGGTGGCAAGTGCTCAATGGTGCTAGCACTCGCGCCTCCCTATAGCCCTGGGCGAGGGCAAGCCAGAATTACCCCACTCGCGAATGGCCTATCAAGATCTATAGGCAAGTGTGAGCTTGCTGCTCCACTCGCATCTGCTCCACTCCACCCCACCTGGGTGTGCCGACGGATTCCGAGATCTCACTCATCTCTAAGGGGAGTCGAGTGAACAATCCTCAGTCGACGCCGTGGCGGAAGCCGTTGAGGTGACTCCATGCCAGCAGATGGCATTGAGTGGACTCGATGCTAGGTGCCTGGCTCGCCTGGTTTGACTTGTCTGGCTCCTGTCGATATCCACTCGCTAGATATGGGGTTGTACAACACTCACAAGAATGAGCTATTATTTTATCTACGAAAAATTAGGTTGTTTCGAAAAGCTAAAAAGAAGCGATTTTAACTACAGAGAAAATTCGATGATAAATAAAATAACACTCGATCTAGAATCCCTTTGAATTAAAGTAAACTTTTATTAAAGTTAAATATGCAAGTTCCTAAATTAATTTACTTCGATTGTGGAGGTACACAAATTTTGGAAGCTTTTCTCTTGAGACTATGTTAACAACTAAACATAGGTTGATCAATTAAGTTCTCTCGGCGAATCGAAACCCCTATGATTTCTTTAGGTGGTGTACCCCATTATAGGATTTGACTCCAATCTGGAAGATTTATGTCATCCTCTCTTGAGGAGTGCGTGCAGCTCCCTTTGTATTTTAGTGATCTCGTCGCTTGCAGGGATCTCTCGATCAACTAGCATGCAGATCTCATATCAAAAAGCATACTCACGATAAATGAATTTAATGCAATTAAAATCAAAGATAAATCGAAGTAACTGAGTTACAAAGCTTGCTAAATTTGTAAAGACAAATTAAAATTTAGTTTATTACAAAGTACATCATGATCAAGTGCTAATGAAAATTTATCTACTCATCATGATGGTGAAATTACAAAAGAATGTAAGGGGAGACATGATTGCTAAAGAGAGAAACTTGAATTGAAATTACAAAAAAGAGAAATTACAATTATGAAAGAGATTACCAAGACTAGACTAGCAAATTGAAATTGAAATACAACAAAAATGGGAAAGAAAATACAGAAAACCAACTCCAAAAATCCCACTCCTCAACTTTTGGACTTGTTTGGAATTTGTAGTAATATTTGCTTGGGGGTCAGGTATAACTCCCCAAGTTTCCTGAGGTAGGAAATGACTTATGTAAGACACCGCCCGGCGGTAGTGTTAACGCTGACGGTAGAGAGACTTTTTTATCGGTAGTACCCCTCTGCAAGGTACAACACGTTGGTAGGTTTCTATCTCTCGACGGTAGCAAGGTTGTCTTATTTGTCAAAGCTATCAGTGCGCTACCACCTAGAGGTAGGGATAGCGCTGGCGGTAGATGTGCTTTTGTCGTTTTAGCGTTAGTTACAAGACGAACCAGCTATCACCCATCGATAGTAAGATATCATGTGGTAAAAGAGAACAGTTATGACGAGGACATGTATTTGAGTGTGATTGTAGGATTTGAATGGTGGCTTGCGGGACAAGATAATGCTTGACCTACCGCACGGTGGTAACTTCCAATCGCGCGGCGGTAAGTCTCGTAAACCAAAATCTGGAGTAAATCGTGGGTTTTCATTGATTTTTAATAGAGATGTGATAGTAGGGTGTCATCCTAGGCGGTATAAGGCCGGTTAGGGCATTTCTTATTCATTTGATCCCAAGGTTTTCTCTTTCTAAGGGTTAGAGAGAAGGGAGAGTGAAGGAAGAAGTCACAACCCGCATTTTCTCTGCATTTAATGATATATCAGAGTAAGGGAAAACCCGCTTCATGATGCCACGTCAGCAGGGGATAATTGTGGAAGCATAGGCAAAACCTCAACTTAAAACCTTTATGAAAGATTTATAAGTTACTTAGAGAAAATCTAGTTTAAGTTAAGCGGTTAGCCATATCCCACATCTCAGTGGCTCATCTAGTCCACGAGAAAAAGATAGTTATACGCTTCGAAAAATACTTTATTTACAAGATTAGCCATCCTACATGAGTAAAAACATCCCTGGAGGACAACTCTTGGTATGCAAGCTCTAGATTTATAATAATAGTGAAGGTAGCTTTTACGACCATTAAATATAGTGAATTAAATTTCAAATATGGCATGTATGAAGTACAAATAGTAATTTTTATACTTTAAAATATCTAACATGCAATCTAGCATAAAACCATCCCAGAGACCAAGTAAAAACAACCACAAAGAGGTAAACTTGCTGCTAGCAGAGTATTCAATCATTCAAAAGAAAACTACCAGTGTGCATCAACAACATGACACGAACCCACAGAAAGTATGCAAGTCTGAACCAAAACCGAAAAATAACAACTATCTCACAACGGTGAGGAAAACTACTGCAACCACTGTAGTCCAAAAGCTACCACGCAACACAGCCTGTAACACCCCTGTTTTTTCGTCAATTATTTAATTCACTTAGTGACGTCATAATGACGTAAGTGTGTTACATTAACGCAGAGTTGTCAGCGCGTCGTCGTTAGTGCGGTTTCACGTCTATTAGGTCGAGCCGGCCAAATCTTGGAATTCTCATCGAAATTGTAAAATTTCATGATACGAAATTAAATCGATATATTTTGAAGTTGCCTGTCATGTTTCATCGCGATCCGAGCATTATTGGAGGATCGACGAATTTCCGAAGTTTTGTATATTTAATGTTCGCCGTAAACATTGAAAATTTATATCTCGAGAATGCAGCGTCGGATTTTGATTTTGACTTTGTCGTTGTGTTCATGTCAGGTTGTTGACGCCCACTGATGGATTTCTTTTAAAATGCTAATTACTTTGCTAAGCAGCTAGTTTTACCTCTTTGTGGTTGTTTTTACTTGCTCTGTAGGAATGTTTCAGGCTATATTGCATGTTAGATATTTTAACTTATAAAAAACATTACTACTAGTATTTCATACATGCCATATTTCTAAAACTAAAGTCACTATCTTCTAGCTTACGTAAAGATTATTTTTGTACTTATACTAAACCTAGAGTCTTGCATACCATGAATTGTCCTTTGGGGATGTTTATACTCATGTTGGGTGCTAATCAAAATAATCAAAATATTATTCGCAGCATATAACTATATTTTTCTAGTGGACTAGTTGATGCACTAAGCTGAGGGATACGGCCATTTAAACTTATACTAGATTTCATCCATAAAAACTTATGAATTTCATTTAAATAGTAGAGTTTGGAGTTTTGTCTGAGCGTCTGCAGTTATCCCCTGCATGACGCGGCATCACGACACGTATTTTACCTTACTCTGATATAACTTTAATGTGCGGAAAATGCGGGTTGTGACATTTAGTATCAGAAGGATGGGTTATTAGACAATTGGTTGAGCAACGATCTCTAGTTAGTGTTAGTTATCTAGTGTCATTTCATACACACACCGATATGTCATCAGTAAATCATGGCTGAAGCACTAGCACTACACTCATAGCATGATAAGAAGTATACAAGGCATCTTATGTAGTATGGGATGCATAATATGTGTTTGTATATGGATCCACCATAGGTGACAACATGTGACGGTTATGTAGTATGGGATCCATAACCACCCTCACAAGGGTGCCTATTAGCACGTTTTCTTTTTTTGTTTCCTATGATGTTATATTGTATGAGATGCAAAATATTTCATGAGTACGACACTCATAACATGCATTAAGGCCTTTTTAGATTGCACAACACAACATGCATGACATAACATTGTATCAGCACACGTGTCAAGCTAAAGATTTACATGATGACATATGTACACACATGGTTTTAAAATAAAAGGAATGAAAATTAATACATTCATGGTTTATGCACACGAGTTAATAGGATGACGGTATATCATCCTAAATTAAACATGACATCATTATTGAAAATCCGAGAGCAAGTTAGAAGCTTTAGCAAGTACTTAAGCATGTATTATCTGGAATGTGTTGTATGGTTCTAGTTGTTTGGGCTAGGTTTTGATTAATTGTTTGTTGTTATTTTAGTATGGCGCCTAAGCGCGTAGCAACTATGTTGACTTCCCAGTCAGAGGGGAGTCTTCGGGTGCGCATAGCGATGTGGTGATCGAAAGTCTGTGGCAGATCAATGAGGCTTTATCGAGACAAATGGTGGAGATGCAGTTGCAGATCCAACCATTGTTATCCGTTGTGTCAGGATAGCTGCCGAGAGTGCAGGACCTTGTTGTGGGTCTAACTGTTCCTGTCCCCCCTGCTCCTCTGGGGCCTCTGGTTTTGTTGCCACCAGAGATGAATTTTATCTCGCATTTCCAGCGATTAGGACCTCCTTCTTATGATAGTAGCGAAAGTTTTTATTTCAAAGATAGCTAAATCACCTAGAGGGGGGTGGGTGAATATGTTTCTTAGTCCTTAGTGACTATCGTTTTTTGTCTTTTAGTTTGCTGCTTTAGTGATTAGTTGATTTCTGCTTTCAAGATGAGCTACCTGCATAAAGAAAGCCAACACAATAGAGTACACAAAGATATATAGTGGTTTCCCAATCTTTGGGTACATCCACTCTCCTCCCACCTTGCCAACTTCCTATTGGTCAAGGCACAAACTCCTCCAAGATGATCCTCAGAGCTTACACCTTAGGAACTCAGCCTTATACTCAGGTTCTCTTCAGAACCCTACCTGAGAACCACAAAGGTTCCTACCTCAGAGCCCTATTGTGCTCCTACAACTCAGTGGTCCTCAAACCACCTACCTCAGCCTTATCTCGAAGGCCTACAGCTCAGGCTTTTCAGCCCTACAACTTCAGGCATAATGCCCTATTATCAGAGTGCTGCAGCACTCCTACAGCTCAGTACCCTTCCAGGTACCTACCTTAGTGCCCTTCCAGGCACCCACAGCTCAGTGACACACTTGTCACCTACCTCAAGCTAAAAGGCCCTACAGCTCAAATCCAAAAGGATCCTGCAAGATGGAAGTATGTTGATGAGGTTCTTGATTGAATATAAGATGAATTCCTCTGTGACAATCAACCTTGGGTGAGTTAGACTCAACCCCCACTATGACAACAAGAATGTTTTCCTATGTCAACTTTACTGGACTAAGTGCAGCTTAGCCCCAACTACTTCACAGCAACAAGTATATCCACTTGAGCTGGAAGTGACTTGCAGAATACTATTCTCCCTCTTTCTGAACTGAACCAAAGGTTCATCTCTCTCTTCTTCACAACAATAATGATGTAGAAGCTTTGGCTTATGCTGGAAGCAACTTGCAGATCAGCTTCTCTGCTCCTTTCTGAACTAAGCCAACTGCTCAACTCTATCTTCTTCTTCATAATTCCCCAAGAGAATGTTCTTTAGAATTTATTAGTTGGATCTGTGAAGCACCTTTAGTAAGGGTTGGCCCTTGCATCTATCTCTTTCTCAGAGAGTCACCCTGAGTGTGTCAGCTGATGTAGATGAAGATGGCACCATCAATCTTGCTATTGAAGATGCTGATCTCAACATCTAACTTGATCTGCCACTTGACTTGCTTGTCTTCGGCTCTCTGTTCTTCAGCCACACCCATAACAATGGCGATTGCGAAGAACTACTGTAATTGCTCTCATTCTGTAAGGAGAATTTCCTTTTATTTATTGTAACCCAACAACTCTTTTATCAGTGGGTCGCACACCGTTAATACTGGCCGCATCTTTGCTTTAACGCCTAACTGACGTACAGTAGTCCTGCGATGCCTTTTTTCCTTTGCCGCTAATAATTTGAATATTGTTGAAATTCTGTCTTGTTGACATCAGCAACTAAAGACTTAGTCAAAATTTAAACATCAGTAGTATAGGCGTTGAGTGAGTGAGCTTCACTCAATGCCAAAGTACTTAGAATAAAAATCTATTTCTAAGCATTTACAGCATTGAGTGAGTGATGCACACTCAATGCTCCTTGCCTTAACAATTTCTGCAGCCTTTTCTGCATGCATGGCGTTGAGCGAATATAATTCACTCAACTCCTTGTCCCTTAACCACATTCTGCTTTTTAGGCATTGAGAGCGTTGAGTGAACATCCTTCACTCAACGCTATTTGCCTTAGCCATTTCTACTTCTTCAGCAACTTAAGCGCATAAAGCGATGAGTGAGCTTGCCTCACTCAATGCTATCTTCTTTAACTCATTCTGTATAAAGGCGTTGAGAGCGTTGACTGAGCACGCCTCACTCGACGCTTTATTTCTTTGCCAGATTTTCTATTTTCAGAAATCAGTTTGAGTTCGACGAACTCAGAACTCAGTTCGACGAATAAGTAAAACTCAGTTCGACGATTTTAGGGTACAGCGTGACAATCAAGTGAAATCTGAGATCGATGAACTCAGGACTTAGTTCGATGAACTCTGAACTTAGGACTTAGTTCGATGAACTCTGAACTCAGTTTGACGAAATTGGACTTAGGCAAATTTCTAAAACTCTGAGCTCAGTTTGACGAACGTTTAGCTCAGCTCGACGAACGATTAGCTTAGCTCGACGAACTTAGAGCTCAGCTATTCAACTATTTTGAAGTTAAGGCAATGAGACAGTGAGCTACACTCAATTCCTGTGGACCTAGCCACTTTTTAGCTCATTTCTCTTCAGACCTTGACTGTATTAGCCTGACTCATAGCTTTTTGTTGTATGGCGTTGAGTGAGTTGACTTCACTCAATCCCTGTGGACTTGGGCACATTCTAAGCTCGTCACTTCATGGCTTTGACTGAATAGGCTTTACTCAGTGCTATAAGTCATCTAGCGTTGAGTGAATGATCTTCACTCAATGCTTGTGCGCTTAGACAGTTTTCTGTCATTCCACCACTTAGGTAAGAACTTACCTGACTTGGTCACATAGGCTACTTGTCACATCATTGCTTATTAGGACAATCTGCAATCATTAATCTTGAACACAAGTAAGATCACAACCTGTATATACATTGTTTGTGGGACCTTCTTCTAATTCAGGACATTGGGATCAATGGACCCAATAATCCCCCCCCCCCTATTTGAAGAAGTCAAAACCTAAAACATACTTATGCTATAAATATATATAACACATCATCACAGCATAATTCAGATAAATCATAGACATATCAAATGATTTAGCAAATAAGTCAAAATCATAGAAATTAATGAGTTAGACAGATCATGATTATAGCAAATGGTTGTTCTATTTAATCATATATGGAATAAATGTTTATGCAATTTAAGTAGTGTTATATCCCTAGCCCTATAAGCAGAACGTCAAACATTATCAGGTTCCCTTATCATAGTCCCACTAACTCTAGATTTCTTTATCGGCTTGTCTTCAGCTCCAGCTATCTTCTTTCCCTTCTTATCAGCTTCATTAGCAGCCTTAGTAGCTCCAGCTTCAGCTTCATTTCAGCTTTATCCTTTTATCTCTCAAAATAGCTGAATGGCTTGGAGAAGTATTTAGATGGTTCCACAGCATCAGGAGTGAGAAGATTTGCCTTTTTGTTCCTCTATAAAATCCTTCTTTCTGTGTCTTTCTTTTCCATCTTATCTCATTCAGTCTTGCTATAACATTTGCCTCTGTCTGATTTCTTATTTTTGACCTGATCCCAAGCAAGCAAGATGATGGATCTGGACTCTGGGATCCATTGCTCAAAATCAGGTCATTTTTCCATTTCTTCTCTATATTTTCTCTTTCTCATCCTAATTTCTTCTTCTATTTTAGCAGTTTCAACAGTTATCTCTCTTGTCTATATTGTCTGGTCTATAGTGGGGCTGAAAGAGGGAATTTCAGACGCAGTGGGCTGCACTCCCAAATGATTACAAGTACTATCATGATCTTCTACATACATCCCATGTTGTTGATTATCATGAGCAGGTTCTCTGTTCAAATTTTCTAGTACTTGAGCAGGCATCATTGGGATATTGTCATATTGTACTACCTCTAATCCCATTGAGCCTCTCACAACATTTGTTGCCTAGACCATGTTTTCAGTATATGTCCTTATGGCCTCTCTCTCCCCCTTTTTGGCTTCTTCAATTTGGGTATTGGTCTAGGAGCTGCTTGATTTGCCTCTCTCTACCTACAGGTAGTTTACTCCAGCAGTGACATGGTTCTTGACTTCCAACATGTGGTTATCAAGCAACTTGGTGCAGGAATCCATTTTTGTGAAGGTTTCACTGTTCTATTCACTTCTCAGAATTTTATCATTTTCATGGATTGTCACACAATTCTTGGCCTGAATCTTTTGATTTTCTATGATAATAGCAATGTTCTTGCCTGACAGATCCAACCTCTCCATTGTAAAGTCTACATCTCCAGTAGCTCTTATGAAGAATTTTACTATTTCTTCTTTCAATAGATTAAGTTCAAACCTTATAGATTTGATCTCAGTTGCAAGATCATTTCTAACATCTTTGAGGGCACCATCCATATAGTTTTGGAGTGCCCTTCTTTACACATCCAGCAGACCCTTTAGCTGGGCCAAGAAAGTTGGTGGAAACTGATCAACTCTCGTAGATGTCGCCTTATCTTGAGCTTCTCACACAGGCTTGCTCCCTTTTTCTTCAGCTGTGTCATTTTCAGAATGTGGTGAAGAGTAAGCTTTCTCATGACTGTATTCCTCTTTCTTAGATTCTGAGGAAACTAAATCATGTACTTCATGAGTAAGGAGATCAGATGGAATCTCCCCCTCATCCTCTGCCATGCTTTCAATTGCATGCAGGTCAGCAACAGCAGCACCAGCCTCTTTGTCAACTGTAGCAGACAATACCATTATTGGAGGAATTTTTAGTTTCTCCCCTACAAATAATGCATCATGCATTATCTCTTGCATCAGTTTCTCCCCCTCAATTTGAGCATTCCTTCCCTCAATACTTGGAATTTCCAAGACTTTATCATGTAGTTCCTCATATTCAGACATAGGCATATGCCTATCTACATCTTCCAATCTGGAGGCATCTTCCTCCAATCTTGTAGATATTCTGTTAACAATTTGCTCTGCTATTTGCCCAGCATCCTTGGCTGGAGGCAAATCATCTCCTTCCTCTTCAGCAGATTCAGCTAACTGAGCAGCAGTGTCATCCACTTCAGGAACAGTATCTAACTCTAGTATGCTTACTCGACTCAGAGGGGTAAGATCAGAAGAGGCAGATACCTGAATATTTATGTCCCTCATGGACTCTTCAGCAGATGATGATAGATCTGGATTATGAGGTTCTTCTTCCTAAGATGAGCTGCTGGAGGAGGTAGCCTCAGTAGCAGCAATTCTCTTTCCTTTCCTCTCCACAACTTCTGGACCATGGTGCTGAAGGACCTTGTCCCATCACTCAAGCATCCTGATGTCAATCCTTCTCATGTGGTGTATTATTGCACGGAATTTCATATTCAAAATATCTGGGACTGTATCCCGCAGATATAGTGAAAGGATTCTCCCAAAATTTGGTTCAGCCATGCAGTCCACTATTCTCTATTCTCTCAAACACCACTCTTCCCCAATCAGTTCCCTTGGATAGTGTGACCCTAGCCATTAGTTCAAACATCCTTTTTGATATTTTGTCATGGGAGCCTATTTTACATATCAGGGCTTTCTTGATGACATTAGCTAGAAGCTAACCTCTCAGGTTAAGTTCTTTCCTCAAAATTGATCTGGTGGTGTGCTTGGAAAGTCCACACCATTTCATTGCTGATTTTACATTGTCCAATAATACCTCTTCTTCGTTCTCAGTTGCAGTGAGTTTTGTCAACTATAGAGCCTTGCTGAGCCTTCTGGGAGTT
This sequence comes from Platanthera guangdongensis, assembly GCA_039583875.1. NCBI lineage: Eukaryota > Viridiplantae > Streptophyta > Magnoliopsida > Asparagales > Orchidaceae > Platanthera > Platanthera guangdongensis. Next base: position 96,749,230 of record CM077162.1, on the reverse strand, counting down.
ATCTTGGTCTTCTTCCCGCTTACTATGGTCTTAATTTTACCAACCGAATCATCTACTTTGGCATTGGAGAATAACTCCAGCACTTCCCTCTTCCACAGAAGACAGGGTTCCATCAGGACGAAGGCTAGGTCAGATTTATGTAGAAGATTAAGCATCTGCTGAACTTCTTCCAGAGCATCAACGAATCCTTCTCGAACCACCTCTGCTCCTTTGAAAAGGAAAGCTTGTCCCATGGGCTCCATTTCGCCGGAGAATTTGAGAAGGCTAGCGAAAGTGACTTTCCGTCGATTTAGCAAATGTGGCGGGAGAGGGTAAGGAACAGTGACTTGTCTTATTGCACAAGCACTATTTATAGGTATTCCTAAAAAGAAGGTGGAAAGTCACTAATCCATATTTGTTGTTTAATCTTGATCAATGACCAGGATTGAAACCCGACACATATCTGCAGTCCTTCTTTTCTCCAATATTTGTTGAGTAAGCCTGTTTTGCTTAACATCAGTTTACTTTAGTAAATAAATTTTCAACTATCCCCTAAATGTGTTGGCCTAACATGCAGGGGTAATATATACCTTCATCATACATTCTAAAATGTGTTCAATATGGGGTGCAATTAGACATAATTTCAATATCCTTACATTAATTTCAACTTAGAGTGTATTAGCCCCCAATCTCAATTGACTCAACCAAATTTTGATACTTATCTAACCTAGTATTTCGTATGTAATATGTCTTTGGGTATTTTGAGATAAGTTACATCTTGTGGCATGGTGAACATGTGACCCTCTAACACATTTATTAAGAAGAGTTGTTTGGATTAACGTTTTTACATCTTCTTAGTAATTTATTTCAATTACCCTATCTCATACATGTGTAACAATTTTGCAATTAAATAGTAGAATTAGAGAAATGTGAATTCTACTTATCTATGCTCTGTAGACTTGAAGCCCATGTTGGATTCACAGTCTCTGAGCATACCAACAACCTTGCTTCTGAACTTTAGCCTTTGATGTTCATCTAACTTTCCTTTGTAAGCTACCCCTTAATAATTGCACTTGTCATTGACATTTTGTGCATGATGATAAGTTGAATCATCTCTTGTACCCAGACTTGGGTCTGGTACATCTCTGTCCAAGGACCATAAATGGTTATGGCCATATGGATTATGTTGCAAGATAGAATTACCTTACCTTAGGAACCCATGTTGACTTGGATCTTATGTTCTTGTTAGTTTGAAAATGAAAATGTCTACCTACAGGAGACCTGTCAGGAAGACTTTCTCTTGCCCTTGGCAAACTGGGGTTGTGCCAATAATCTATGGAAATATTGCCCACTTTGCCATAGCACCAGCACTCATGAATATTGTATCTTCTTTTCTAAGTAGGTTTGGCAGCAAGGTTGACTGCAGACTGAACAGAAGGAAGAGCAGCTTCCTTGTTCCAAATTCTCTTAGCCAAATTCTGACTGAGAGTGGGTCTCTCATAAGAAGAGCTTGGTTTATCACAAGGCCTATCAGCAACAGTTCTTTTTGCAGAGGACATACTATTGGTGCCCTTGGAAGATTCTAAGTCTTGCATCCTAGCAGATTTACCCTTGGTCAGAGTGTGAGCAGGGAGATTATGAGAAGAGGCCACTACCTTGCTCAAGAGTGATGGAGCCGGTGCATTAAATACAAAAAGTCCAGGATGGGCCTTTTGCACTTCTTCATAGGGGGCCTTCTAATCACTCAGTCCCATGTCCTTTCTTCTTCCATTATAAGAGACATTTGTAGCCTTACAAGGAAGATTCCCAATGACCTAGTGACCATACCAGGGATCTTGGTCATACCAGTTGGAACGGAGAATTACCTTATGAAAGGTAGACCGAGGCTTGACATGAACTTGGCCTCTTTTTTGAGATTTGATCACTTTATAAATCCACTCAGATTCAGATCTTCTCTTGATAGAATCTATCTTATAGAAGTTAGCCACAATTCTCCTCTCCCTATCAAGTTTCTCTTCAAGATTCTTGATAATAGAGTCCTTGTATATTAAGGACCCTACATGGATATCTACCATGATCTTTAGATGGTCTGATTCCCTCTCTTTTAGACATAGAAACGATGAAGCTTCATCTTGTAGGGAAGCAGTCTTCTGCAGGGAGGCAATTTCCTCCGATTATTTCTTAACAAGCAGCTTGCTTTCCTTGAAAGCTTTCAGAAGGGCATCATGATTGTCAAACAATTAATTGATATCATCATCTGTCAAAGGGCCCTCATCATCACATGATGAGGAGACATCAGAATCTGTACAAGATCATATCCTAACTCTGAGGATGAGTTAGATGGGGAATATACCTTTTTTTTACCAGGCTGATCCTGGCAAGATTCTTCTTCTGGTGTAGCTATTAGTCCATGGCATCTACATTCAACTTCTTCAGCTTCATCCACCTCTGGTTCACTCTCATAATGTGATAGAGGGGCCATGATCCTTGTTCTTGTATTTGGAAGGACTTTGTATTCACCAAGAGCAGCCAACAACCCAATTTTGTTCTTGTCCTCTCTGTAGATTTGATGCTCTATAGAGTTCTACACCTTATGGTTCATCTTTGAACAATTAAGTTTAAGCTTTTAGCTATCCTTGGAGCTCCACTCAGACTATTAGGACCTTTTTGAGCAACCTCCCTTTGATAGCACTTGAAAGTCTTTATTTTAAGGATAACTAAATCACCTGGGGGGTGAATTGGTTTCTTAGTCCTTAGTGACTATCTTTTAGTTTGCTGCATTAGTGATTAGTTAATTTCTGCTTTCAAGATGAGCTACCTGCACAAAGAAACCAACACAACAGAGTACAAAAAGATTTATAGTGGTTCCCCAATCTTTGGGTACATCCACTCTCCTCAAACCTTGCCAACTTCCTAATGGTCAAGCCCCCAACTCCTCCAAGATGCTCCTTAGTTCTTAAACCTCAGGCCCTCAACCTTACACTCAGGTTCTCTTTAGAACCCGATCTCAAAACCACAAAGGTTCCTACCTCAGAGCCCTGCAGTGCTCCTATAACTCAGTGGTCCTCAAACCAACTACCTCAGCCTTATCTCTAAGGCCTACAGCCCAGGTTTTTGAACCCAACAACTTCAGGAACAAGGCCCTACTCTTAGAGTGCCGCAACACTCCTACAGTTCAGTACCCTTCCAGGAACCTACCACAGTTCTCTTCCAGGAACCTATTGCTCAGTGACACACTTGTCACCTACCTCAGGCCAAAAGGCCCTACAGCTCAGAACCAGAAGGATCCTACAAGATGGAAGCGGGTTGATGAGGTTCTTGATTGAACATAAGAGGAATTCCTTTGTTACAATCAACCGTGGGTGAGTTAGACTCAGCCCCCACTATGACAACATGAATGTTTTCTTGTGTCAACTTTACTGGACTAAGCGCACCTTAGCCCCAACTACTTCACAGCAACAAGTATATCCACTTGAGCTGGAAGTGACTTGCAGAATACTATTCTACCTCTTTTTGAACTGAACCAAAGGTTCATCTCTCTCTTATTCACGATAATAATGATGTGGAAGCTTTGGCTTATGTTGGAAGCAACTTATAGATCAGCTTTATTGCTCCTTTCTGAACCAAGCCAACTGCTTAGCTCTATCTTCTTCTTCACAGCTCCCCAAGAGAATGTTCTTTAGAATTTATTGGCTGGATCTGTGATACACCTGCAGCAAGGGTTGGCCCTAGCTGCTATGTCTTTATCAGAGAGTCACCCTGAGCCTTCTAGCTGAAGCAGATGAAGATGGCACTAGCAATCTTACTGTTGAAGATGTTGATCTCAACAACTAACTTGATCTGCCACTTGACTTGCTTGTCTTGGGCTCTCTGTTATTCAGCCACAATCACAACAATGACGATTGTGAAGAACTATTGTAACTGCTCTCATTCTGTAAGGAGAATTTCCTTTTATTTATTGGGGTGTGGCCCTGAGCTCTAAACCCAGATTGTTACGGGGGTGACTTCATGATTTTTCTTTATTGTGGGTTTTATTTGTGGGCGAATCCACCTCCGCAGTGTTTGATACCTCTATTAGTACTTTGTGGGACTCTACCCGGTGTTTGGGCATTTGCGGTGTATGGTAGAGTATCCATTCTCTTCCACAATTATGATGGATTAAATTATATCTGAGGGGGTGTGTCCAGATTAGTTGACCACCCTGCCCATTTTTTATGATGGAGTTGACCATAGGTGACTAATAGAGTTTTGCCTTCTTCCTGATGTTTTAATCATGACCTTTTCCACTTATAGTCCTGTGCATTTGGGGTACTTTTGTTGTACCTGACGCTTCACGAAAGTGTTCCCTTTTTTACTTTGATACCTTACTGCTATACTTTATTTAAGTATCTTTCCTTTGGTCTTGGGTTGGTACCCCTTGAATTTATTTACTTGTGGCTTACTTTCTGCCATCACTTGTACATTCTTGTTGAGGTGTTCTGTCTTTGGAATGCCTTAGGTTCAGGGCTGTAGATGATTTCAGTGCTTATTTTGGAGTTCCTGAGCAGTAGTGTTGGATGTGGTTTTTGCCTCATCATTGCGAGGTAGTCTGTTGTTTTAGTTTGCTTTACTAGTTCAGACATACTTTATTTTATCTGGGTTCGTGTCAGTTTTTTGACGCCCACATGATTGTTGATTTTGGATGCTTGCTAGCTGCTTTGTTTTCTTTCTGTGTATTTGGATTACTTGCTCTCTGGGATGTTTTATGCTATGATTTAATAATAGGTATTTTTCAAGTATAAAAAATACTATTACTACGTCACGCATTGCATGTTATAAAATGCTAAAATCACGATATTTATCTACCGTAAAAATCTACTTTTATTTTTATTATAAAACTAGAACTTGAATACCATGAGGTGTCCTCTAGGAACCTCTGAACTCATGTAGGATGTCTAACCTTGTAAAAGAAGTATTTTCCGCAGCGTTTAATTGCTTTTTTTGTGGACTAGATGAGCCACTAAGCCGATGGATACGACTAACTACTACACAAACTAATTTTGCCTCTAAATAACTGAAGGATCTTTCTTCTTGGTCAAGTTGGAGTTTTATCTGAGCGTCCGCAGTTATCCCCTGCTGACGTGGCATCATGACGTGCATTTTTCTCTTACTCTGATATTTCTTTAATGGCGGTGAAAAATGCGGGTTGTGACAATAACAAATCACCCCAAATCACACTTGTTGAATATAACTTAATTTGACGATAAATTTCTAAGTTCAAGCTGATTCGTCGACTATACACGATGAATACAGTAGATACACGATGCCACGTTGATTGTATTCAACACACTCAACGTCGTACTAAGTTTAGGGAAAATTGTCGAGTAAACTCGACGCAGAGTTGAGTGTAGTCAAAGCACTCAGCGATACACTAAGGCTGGGGAAAAGCGTCGAGTACACTCGATGCTGTGTTGAGTGTATTCAAAGCACTCAGTGCCACACTAAGGCTTGGGAAAAGCATCGAGTACATTCGACACCGCGTTGACTGTAGTCAATGCACTCAACGCCATACCAGCTAACTCAACGAGTTCACCTTCACTCAACACGGCGTTGAGTCCACTCAACACCGCGTTGAGTGGACTCAACACTTAGTAGATTACTCAGCAAAAATACTTTCACTCAATTCCATAATAGCTTCACTCAACGCCGCGTTGAGTGCACTCAGCATACTCAACACTTTTGACTTAGCCTCACAGATCACTCAACTCCAAGGCTATACACTCAATGCCAAGTTGACAACACTCAACACCAAGCCTTAAGCAATCAAAACACTCAACACCAAGCCTTCACTCAATGTTGTGTTGAGTGCATTTAGTGCACTCAATGCTTTTGAGTTAGGCTCTAAGCTTACTCAACGCTGCGTTGAGTATATCAAGCACACTCAAATCTTCTATACTTAGTTCTCAGACTACTCAATGACATACTGTTGACGAATTTCCCTTGGGTTCTTTATGCCATACCCGACATACTTGACGAATCTACACTGACTAATGCAACTATACTAACCGAACTTACCTCAAGATACCCGACGAATTTACCTATCATAAACCGTGAATTATTCCTATACTTACCACAGAACCATAGACTACTCTAGAAAGGGAAGAAATGAAATAAATGAAAAGCAAGAAACCAAAAGCAAGGGGAAGATCACCCCTTGCCTTGATCCGGCCGAAATCCGACCACACATTGCTTCTCTTCGAGGATCTGGCCGCAAGAATCCATGGGTAATAATTCTTGAAACTTTTCAAGACAAAAGAGGGTCAAGGTGAGAAACCCTAATGCCAAAAGTCCATGAAATCAAAATTACCTACCACCAATGCGTAGATCTCGGCGAGAGCTTTCCGGATCTACTCTCCGACGACGATTTCGTGCACCAGAGCTATTATAGTGGTGGCCGAAAGCCTAACAAAACCCACCACTCTCTCTTACGCATTTTCTATCCGATAGCTTGGTGAAGAAGATGAATAGTACTCGGTTATAATTTCTGATATAATATTTTATATTATATATTATCTAATATGCTATTATATGTTATCTTGAATAGCACTCAGTACCATTTAGAATAATATATTATTATATGATATATAATATAATATAATATTATATATATATGTTATATTATAATATAGCTCAAATCACTCGAATTTCTACAAAATTCGCACCGTAGATAAATATCAGCGCTATAACTCCAACGACAAAGTCGAATTTAAGATTCGACAAATCAAACTCGGGTAAAAACTCCCTCGAAGCTTAAAACACCAATTATCCAAAAAAGACTCCACCGTGTTCCAAAACGAACCCCGGTTTGCAATGGAATATCAAGACTCACAAGAAATTAGTCATGCTAATATTCTAAGTAAAAAAAAATCTCGGATACCAAATGTGCAAAAGTCACGCTCCAGCAACGGTACCCGTCAACTATGCGTCAACGTAACGTCCTAACGTCAAAATACGTCACTAAAGAGATTAAAATAAACATCGGAAAATCGGGGGTGTTACAGCCACTCCCCCAAAAAGAAAGTTTCTTCTCGAAACTTTATGTACAAACGATTTCACTATAAAAGGAAAAAATAAAAGATTATTGAATAGAAACACATACCAAGAGAAAATAGGAGAACAGATGAGGAAAAATCTCCCTCATAGTTGACTCCAACTCCTAATTCACGCTCTCCACGTCTTAGTTCCACCACAAAACTTTAACTATGGGCATGGTCTTCCTTCGCAACACTCAATCTTGAGTATACAGAATGCGAATAGGCATCTCAACATAGGAAAGATTAGGCTCTAACTGTCCACAAAATCAAGAACCTGGCGGTCACTAAGCACACATTTCCGCAATTGGCTGATGTGAAACATATTGTGCACAGCAGGAAAACTTGCGGGCAAATTCATCCTATAAGATGACACTCCAATGAGTTAAACAACTTTAAAAGGTCCCACATACCTAGGATCCAACTTGTGTGTTGGAACCCTATTACTGATTTGGGCTAGAATTACTATTAAGATGTTTAGTTTGACCCATTTTGTATAGTCTAGGGTCATATGTTTATTTCTAGGGTTATTGTCTTAGAAGAACTACAACAGAAAATCAGTTCGACGAATGCAGAAAATCAGTTTGACAAAAGCAATGCTGCGGTCGACGAAAGCAGAGCTGCAATCGACGAACGTCGCGCTCAGCTCGACGAATCAGAGTTCTACTGCCGAGCTCAGCTCGATGAAATCACGGTTGTACCGCTGAGCTCAGCTCGATGAAAGCTGAGTTTCGGTCGACGAACTCTGACCTCTACTCAGAAACTCAGCTCGATGAAAGTTAAGCTCAGCTCGACGAACTCTGAGCTCAGGTCGACAAATAAGAAGATTCAGTTCGACAAACTCCGGGCTCAAGTCGACGAAAGGTTTGCTGAGTTTGACTAAATCTTTGCAGTGGTCCATGCAGTTTTATATTCAGAAGTAGAATAATTTTAAATGGATTAATTTTAGTCAATTATACTCTGGTATTTAATGCTAAATATTCTTAATGAAAATGGTTGTTTCTGGCAGCATTAAATATGGAATTATCACAGTCAATAATCTAATTAATCATCCGAGAAGTTAAGGAATGATTTTATTCTAAATATTTGAATACAGCCATTACAAATTCTCAGAGATTCTTCAGACTATTCAAGGAATGTTTTTAAAATTCAATGTTTTGAATTCTTCTCAGAGAATATATATTCAGAAAATTTACTACTCTACAATAAGAAGAGATATACAGAACACAGACAGACATAGAGATTTTTGGATTACTTGCTTCTGACTCTCTAAGGGACAACACAATTCATATCAGTCCAAAAGTTCTACAGGAGAGAAAAAACATTCTTGAAGGCCTACACCCTGAGGAAAAGCTTCTCTCTCAATCACAAATTCTACTTAACACATGGGGAGCTTTTTTCTTCAACATCAATCCACTAGTCTTCTCAGAGAATCTTGAAAGAGAAGACATCATCAACTTTTAGTTTATTTTCATAAACTGTGTACAGAGTTATAACTCCTTTCAAAATTTAAACCCCTTGGTTCTTAAGTCACTTGATCAAAAGACTTAGATTGGTTTTTGGGCACCTGATCCAAGCTCAAAGGGTTGCGAGATCTCACTTGAAAAATAGATCTTTTGGTGGCAGGGTACCTTATCAAAAACCTGTAGTGGATTACTACCATGATGGTAGAAGAGTGGATGTACCCAGATTTATTGGGGAACCACTATATTTCCTTGTGTCGTCTGTGATTGTCTTACCTTTATTTTTTGTGTGTTATGATTTTTCTTTATATATATATATCACATACTTTAAATCCGCTATAAAAATAAATTAAAGTTTTTAACATACACTATTCACCCCCTAGTGTAAATTAGATCTATCCCTCTCTTACAATTAGTATCAGAGGCTACTTTTTGTTGGGAACTATGTCCTCATTAACCGAGATTTGATGAAGTCACCCTAGAACTAAGATGAATTAGTTTGTATTTGATGTTTCGTTTGAGTTATGTGTTTGTAGGACTCAAATGGGAAGTGTAGACCAATGTCAGTCTACAATGGGTCACCAAACACAAGACCATACAATGTAATACCTCATTGTGTGTTCCAAAGTGTTGACTCATGTGTAGCCTCTCTATTGGGATACACTTCATATTCAAGCTATAAGACTGTGAAAAGACTTGATGCTGATTCCCCTCTAGTAGAAGAAAAATTGCTGACAGAAATTTCTCTAAGTGTTTCTCTCGAGTAGGTCGTTAACTACTCGAGTAGATTGCTTGAGATATACTCGAGTAAAACTTCTGCATACTCGAGTAAGAAAATTCTTCCTCTCGTGAAGTTAAGTAAAACAATCGAGTAGTTCACTGACATACTCGAGTAGCTTACTTAACTACTCGAGTAGATCACTCTTCCTACTCGAGTTGCTCAGAATTCAGTTTCCAAGTTTTTCTAAGTAAAACACTCGAGTAGTCCAAGTCATATACTCGAGTAGCTCATTTTGTCTCGAGTAGTTCACACTCGAGTAGTTTATTCTTCCTGTTCCAGATTCCTCTTTCTCAGAATTTTTTCCAAGTCATTTACTCGAGTAGGTACTTTATATACTCAAGTAGGTCTCGACACTGTGTCGAGTAACTCTCTTCTCTGTGTCGAGTAGTTAAGAAATACTCGAGTAAGCCATTCATATACTCGAGAAGATTTCTTTCCTATCGAGTAGTTCAATCTGACTAGTCGAGTAGCTATTTTTCCAGTGTGCAGAATATCTCTAAGTGTTTGTCTCGAGTAGTTATTCTAACCACTCGAGTAGTTCAATTCTGCCTACTCGAGTAGTAAAACTTGTACTCGAGTAGTTCAACTCCTTCCTGAGAAACTTTTCTGTATAATCGAGTAGATCTTCCTAGTACTCGAGTAGTTGATTACATGCACTCGAGTAGTTGTCTTCAACCTACTCGAGTGGTCATGAATTATATAGCCGAGTAATATTTCTTTGCTTACTCGAGTAGTCCTTGACCTACTCGAGTAGTTTTATACCTACTCGTGTATATGACCTCATTTTCTCTGAAATTTCTTCTAAGTCCAGATTTGACAGATTTTCAAATTCCGTGACATGATTGGTCCACGTGTACGTCATTAAAACCAATTATGACCATTATTAGTACTCCTATAAAAGATCTTGTCTAATCGACAAACCCTAATAAGAAAATAAGTTTTTCAAGAAGAAAATTATTCAAAGTTTTGCAGCCGCCTCTTTCCAAAGAATCTCTGTTTCCTCTCTCTCTCTTCATGGAACGAAAGCCGCTGCCGCCTCTGTTCTTCTCCGGCAAGGGTTTCGATCTTCAGAGGAAATAGACTGAAGAAGCTCTCCAGATCGAGATCGTTTTTCACATACTCATCATCTATCCGATCGTGGAAGCAAGGAGTTCAGATCTACTGTTGCCAAGAATCTTTCTTCAATTTTTCTGATAAAGCCGCACGCCAAGAAGAAGATTCCAGTTCCTGTTTTATTTTCAGATCTGAACCAGACAATATCACTGTTTGTATTTTTCAATACTTGTATTTCATTTCTGTAGGAGAATTGTTTTCCGAGTGTAGGAGTTTTCCACGCGGAGTTTGTAGGAAGGTGTTTCTTCCGAGTTGTAGATCCAGTGGATTGGATTGAGATTGTAGGAACTTTGTTCCGAGGGTAGGATTGTTCTTCAATCCGAGATAGTGGAGTAGCCGAGTCTAGTATATTGCTAGATCGGTGAGGGAAAGTGGATGTACCCAAGATCGGGGAACCACTATAAATCTTGTCTCGTCTGTGATATTTTGGTAGATAGATCTGTGTTGTGTTCTGAGATTTTTTTATTCCGCAAAAGACGCACAAATCACCTATTCACCCCCCCCCCCTTTAGGTGATTTAGGTTGACAACTATTATCTTTCAATTGGTATCAGAGCGAGGTTGATCATTAAAAGGTTAACACCTTGATCAGTTCCTGCAAACAGTTATCATTTGAGATCTATCTATCATGGACAAGGCAAAGGATTTCGCCAAGCTTCCCCTGTGCAACAAGAACAACTTTCACATGTGGAAAGAAAGGATCAAATTCTTTATGGAAGTTGTGGATCCAAGGATTTTCATGATAGTTGAAGAAGGTCCTTATATCCCTATGACTGTCTCCACTATAGATCCTGCCAAGAAGGTTCGAAAGAAGCTGATGGATTTAGACAAGGATGAGATTGCACTTGTCTCACTGGATAAGAAAGCTAAAAACATTATAGCAAGTGCAGTTGATGACTCAATGCTGCAAAATTTAATCCACTGCCAATCTGCAAAAGATATGTGGCAGTCCTTGGTTACCTTAATGGAAGGAACAGAAGAAGTGAGAGATGATCGGAGATCCCTTCTCTATCAGAAGTATGAAGCCTTCCGACAGGGAAGCAAAGAGACCATTGCTGATACATTTGAGAACTTTTTCAAGATAGTGAATGACTTAAGAGTCTATGGCAGAGTATTCACTAATGGAGAACTGAATGACAAGTTTCTGAGATCCCTGACCAAAGAATGAGACAACAAGGTCTGTGTCATAAGGGAGTTTGGGAAGCTGGCTGAGACAGACCCACAAAATCTCTTCGGGAAGCTTATGTCATATGAGCTTCAACTCAACACCAGGAAAGCTGAAGAAGAGAAGAGCAGGTCTGCTCTCAAAGAAAAGTCTGTTGCTCTAAAAGCAGACACCTCCAGAAAGACAAAGGCTGCCTCCCCAGCTCCAGCTCCAGAGATTAGTGAAGAAGAAGAAACGTTTGAGCCTAGTACCTCAGGCTCTGAGCTATCAGAAGGAGAGTTCTCACTGCTATCACGTCAGTTCAAGAAATTCTTGAACAAGAAGAAGCAATGGAAAGGCAAGGATGCCTCCTATAGAAGGTCACAACACGATGGTGATCGTCAAAGAAAAGGCTCAAGCAGCCATGACAGGTATAATACTAAACAGAACAAATATATTTCGACTGACATCATTTGCTATTGTTGTAATAGGCCAGGTCACGTCATCGCCGACTGCCCTCATAAGAAGAATGAGGGTGGTAGAAGAGAAGAAAAGAAATCCTCATACAACAAGAAGAGGAAAGAGAAGAGCCTGATAGCCAAAAAGAGCAAGACTTTTAGTGACTTTGACTCATCTGAGTCAAGTGAAGAAGAAGAAGCTTATTTTGGGCTTATGGCTCAAACACATGACGATCAAGAGCCCCAGTTCACTGGGAATGTAAATTCCCATACCCCTGTTTCAGATTCTGAAGTCTCTGAACATGATTGTGAGGATAGCTCCTCTGACGATGAGTCAGAACTAATGGCCCAGTACAAGGAGTTAATCATGGCTTACGGCAAATGTCGTCGAGTCGTGAAGACTCAGACTAAGGAGATCAAATCTCTAAAAGCCGAAGAGAGCATCTTGAGAGATAAAGTCGCACAGACTGACTCCCTCGAAGAAAACTTCAATAATGCAATTGAAGAATATAACAAGGCTCTTGAGCACCTTGACCTCAAAGAAAAAATCATCAAGGAATTGGAAGCCCAACTTGCAGCTGAAAAGAAACTGGTTGAAAGTTTCTCGAAGCCCAAGATGGTTCTTCGATTTGTTGCTGAATTCTCAGCCAAGGCCAGGGGTGCTGGATTAGGCCATGAAGAAACTCCTAGTAAATACTCTAGGGGAAACAAAAATCAACGGAAGAATAAGGCCGCCAAAAAGGCCTTAACCAAAGAGTAGGGGAAAGCCCCTCAAGATCAAACTACATTCAAGAAAGTCATCTTTCCATCAAATGAGTTTGATTTTGACTCATCCTACGGGCACTATGCTAGGCCTACCTATGTAGAGCCAAAGTCCCACTATCAAGGATGGACTCGACCCCGAAACTTTGGCAAAAGTGTCTTTAAGGCACCTTATGAAGAAGTTATTCTTCAGAGCTATGGCCCCTTCAATCATGGGCATAACTTCAAGAAAGCACCAAAGATAAAGCCTGTTGTAGAAAAACCCATAAAGGAGAAGAAGCCATGTGATTGCCATCATCATGAGGCATCTTCCTCCAAGAATGCTGGCCCTGCTAGACCACAATTCCAAAAAGTCAAGCAGGAGATTATGAGGCAAAGGTACAACAGATTTGACTGTTGGTGCTGTGGCAAGGTTGGTCACTTCGCCATAGATTGCTGGTTCAATCCCAGAAATGCTGCAACCCCTCATGTTAGCAACATGAGAAAGACCACTCATAATGCTAACACCCGTAGGGGGAGTACTCTAACCCGAGACCAAGGACCCAAACGTGTTTGGGATCCTAAGGCAAATTGATTATGATTTCAGGTATGTCCAAAGGCCAACAAAACGCCAATCTGGTATTTGGACAGCGGATGCTCTCGGCATATGACCGAGACTAGAAGCCTCATTCAGAACTTTACTCCAGTCGTGAACGGACCAAAGGTCATCTTTGGAGGTTCAGACCGTGGAATTACTAGAGGCTATGGTATGATCACTAACGATAATTTATCCTTCTCGGATGTGACTTATGTCGAAGGATTGGAACACAATCTCATAAGCATAAGCCAACTATGCGATAAAGGATACATAGTTGAATTCCATGCTGATAAGTGCTTGATAAAATCCGTTGACAATATGGAAACGATTCTATCCGGCACTCGAGGCAGGAATATTTTATATTTAAATTTCATTTGTATAGATTCCTCTACAACAGTGTGTCTTTTAGAAAAAGATAGTGCGTCTCTTGGTGACCAATGCCACAAGAGACTAGCACATATTAATTTCAAAACTATTAATAAATTATTTTCAATGAACTTAGTACGTGATGCCACAAATGTCAAGTGCGTCAAAGATAGACCTTGTCATGCATGCGTACAAGGCAAGCAAACAAGGGCTACCTTTAAAAGCGTTATTGGCAAAGACTCTAAGAGATGTCTCCATCTATTGCACATGGACTTGTTTGGTCCACTGCAAATTATATGTTTGGGAGGTAAGGATTATACGTTGGTAATTGTTGATTATTACTTGCGCTTTGTATGGGTGTTCTTTCTGAAACACAAGTCAGATACCTTCGACATCTTTACTAATTTTGTCAGGCAAGTCTAGAATGAATACAACTGCTCTATAGTCAAAATCAAAAGTGACAACGGAACAGAGTTCAAATCTGGGGCCATGACAGAATTTTGTGAAAGCCTAGGTATCTTTCATGAGTTTTCCTCTCCTCGTACTCCACAACAGAACGGAGTGGCTGAGAGAAGGAATAGAACACTCATAGAGGCCTGTAGGACAATGTTGAGTGATGCTTCACTCCCGAAGTATTTCTGGGCTGAAGCAGTTAACACTGCATGCCACGTGCAAAATCGAGCACTCATAAACAAAGACCACGATAAGACACCTTACGAACTTCTGAAAGGCAGGAAGCCAACCATCTCATACTTTAGAATCTTTGGCTGTAAATGCTTCGTACTTAACAATGGTAAGTATCATACCACCAAGTTCAGCGAAAAGAGTTTTGAAGGTATTTTCGTAGGTTATAATAGTCATAGTAAGGCATATATAATATTTAATAGAAAAATCATGGTGGTAGAAGAATCGATACACGTTGTATTTTATGAGACGAGCTTGCTGCAAAGCAATCCGTCTAGTGTGCTTATTGAAGATGCAGGTGCAAAGCTGAAAGAAACTAGCTTGGATGAACCATCCTAAGACAAAGGCAAAAAGTTCATCAAGATCACCACTCCAACCCCTGTTGGAGAGGCTGATGATCAAGATGAGGAAGTCATCCAAGTTGAGGAAATCACTCCAGTGATTGAAGATAATCCAGATGCAAGAACTTTAGAGCTCAGACATTTGAAGGATCATCCCATGGACCAGATCTTAGGAGATCCCCGGGACGGTATCAGAACTCGCAGAGGTACAACTAATGAGAATCTTTATTTAATTTTTCTCTCACAGGTTGAACCGAAGAAGTTTGAGGAAGCAAACTCAGACGCATCGTGGATATTGGCAATGGAAGAAGAGCTAAATCAGTTCAAGCGCTGCAATTTATGGAAGCTTGTTCCAAGACCCAAAGGAAAGAACGTCATTGGAACAAAATAGGCTTACAGGAACAAGATGGACGAAGACGTGACGATCATAAAGAACAAGGCCAGACTCGTCGCTAAAGGCTATCGTCAAGAAGAAGGAATCGACTTCGACCAGACATATGCTCCAGTGGCAAGGCTGGAGGCAATAAGGTTGTTCCTAGCATATGTTGCATTCAAAGGCTTCACCGTCTATCAGATGGACGTGAAGTTTGCCTTCCTAAATGGTAACATAAAGGAGGAAGTGTATGTGGAACAACCTCCAGGTTTCGTTGATCCTAACTTTCCTGATTATGTCTATTTCCTGCACAAGGCCCTATATGGTCTGAAACAAGCTCCTAAAGCTTGGTTTGAGACGCTGTCTAGCTTTATACTTGAAAACAAGTTCACAAGGGGAAAGATAGACAAGACATTATTTCTTAGGGAAATTAAAGGCAAGATTTTGCTAGTGCAAATCTATGTCGACGACATTATTTTTGGCTCTACAGACGACAACCTCTGCAAAAAGTTCTCAAAACTTATGCAAGAGAAGTTCAAAATAAGCAGTATAAGCGAGCTAAAGTATTTCTTAGGGATTCAGGTGAAACAATCTGAAGATGGAATTTTCATCTCACAGACCAACTTCACCAAAGAGCTAATTAAGAAATTCTGAATGGAGAACGCAACCTTTATGAGGACTCCAATGAGCTCAACTATGTCTCTGGACAAGGATGAAAAAGGGAAACCTTTTGATGAAACCAAGTACAGAAGCATAACTGGATCCTTGCTCTACCTTACTGCCAGTATACCTGACATAATGTTTTCAACATGTGTCTGTGCTAGATTTCAGGTGAACTGCAATGAAACTCACTACGCTGCTGCAAAGCGGATTTTGAGATACCTTAAAGGTACACCAAATCTTGGCTTATGGTACCCAAGAAGTAATGACAACGAACTAATTGGTTTTTCAGATGCAGATTTTGCAGGTAGAAAAGACGACACGAAAAACACTTCAGGAACTTGCCAATTCTTTGGAAGAGGGCTAATCTCCTGGAGTAGTAAGAAGCAGAACTGTGTCGCAATCTCAACGGCCGAGTCAGAGTACATCTCTGCAGGCAGTTGCTGCGCACAGTTACTTTGGATAAGGAATCAATTTGAGGATTACAACATACAGTTCAAGAATATCCCATTGTTTTGCGACTCTTTCAGCGCAATTGCAATAGCCAACAAACCAGTCTCGCACAGCCGGACAAAGCATATGGAGCTAAGTTATCATTTTATCCGGTAGCATGTCGAGCATGGGGACATAGATCTCCAATATGTCTACACAGACAGGAAAGTTGCAGATATTTTCACGAAGCCGCTGGACGAGACCAAGTTCTCATTCTTCAAAACTGAACTTGCGATGCTCAACAAAGAAGATTAGAGAAGTTTGGATTTCATGAAAGCAAAGGAAATTAAAAGGTTAGTCAAAATCTGGCTTTTCAAAGTTTTCTTCTTTCTCTGACTCAAGTTAGACCTGACCTACTCGAGTACTCTAAGTACCCACTCGAGTAGTCCTTTAACTTACTCGAGTAAGGCAATTAATATTCTCGTGTAGTACACTTCATCTAATCGAGTGAGTCAGTTCTTCTACTCAAGTCATTGCAGATTCTCCTACTCGAGTACCTTCTATAGACCTACTCGAGTATCTCCTATAGACCTACTCGAGTAACTCCCTCTATACTCGAGTACTTCTTTTACCTCTCGTGTATATGCCTCTTGGCTTTCAAATTTTCCTGTGCCGACTTTCCTTTTAAGTTATTTCCTTCTCGATGATTAGACATAAACCTAGGGTGTATAAATTCGAAATTCCAAATTAATTCTATACGAAATCATTTCCAATCACTCGAGTACCCGTCCGCCGCTTTGTCTTCATTAGGAAATTGCAGAGCCGCGACTTCTCCTCTTCTCCCCCCGACAGAGCGTTTCTCAATTTCTGGATCATGGCCGCCGTCTCCAAGATTGGTGTAGGATCGGAACTTGTCACCACCGGGATCGCCGAGCTTTCAAACGACTTTCACAACTTGCTGATTCTTCTAGATACTGCAGGATTATCCTTCATCCTGCAAGAACCCTGCCGGATCCTCTTCCCGGAGGTAGCGGAATTCTTCTCAAATCTGAAGGTCAAGCGTCATGGACATATCCTGAAATCAAAAGTGAAAGGTTTGAAAATTTAATTCACCAAGACCTCTGTCTCTCAACTTCTCCGATTGCCGATAGTAAACGAAGAAGATGACTTAGATGATGAAGACTCTGACATAACAGCCCTTTTTTGTGGCATTTCGGCTGATGCTCAGTATATCAAAAGGTCCGACATGAATGCAGAAGGAAAGTTTCTAGTTGATGTTATTGGAAAGATTTTTCTATGCAAGACAAACTCCATAAGAGACATTCCACTGTATTTCTTCGACATAATGCAAGCAATTTTCTGCCGCAAGAAATATCAGTTTGGCATGCTGATTCTGGACAAAATCAAGGACAACTTAAAATTCCCCAACTTCGCCAGAATAATCTCTCTACTGCTCGATGAAACAAATCCTCAGGTATTCGACTTCTCCAAAGAGACCCCTCTTCACCACATGAAGAAGGTCTCCATTTTCTCTATTCAGAGATGGGAGCTCAAACTGAAGAATCCTGCCCAAGCTGCTAAGCTCTCAGAAGTTCCAGCAGACCCAGCATTAGAAGACAGGACTCCATCTCCCTCTCCTCATCATGTGTCCAGCTCCTCTGGTGCACCAAGTGAGGGGGAGCCTGCTCCTTCTATCCAAGTCAGGAAGCCCACTCCCCAGCCATCAACTTCTTCCCTACCTCATACACCATAAACTCCAACAACTCCTTCAGATCAGATTCCTCAAGAATCCCTTCTCTCAACAGCTGCTGCTATAGATGCAATGATTGCAGAACATACTGAGTAAGTGCTGCCTATTCCTCCTCCTCCTCTATCTCCTCCAGCTCCATCCTATGAATGTCACAAGGACTCAACTCCTGGACAGTCTCCTAAACATTCTCCAGCCAGGACTCCAGCACAATCTCCTGCTGCCCTCAAAGACCAGCAAGATACTATTCTCCTTTTAGCTGAATCCTCTCCTGAGCCAGTTGAGGCTCCTCTCAGGAACCTAGATTTATCTATCCCTTATGATACAGAAGAAAGGGATGCTATAATTCATACACAAGGGATGAAAGCTCTGTGATTATTGGAGAAATAGCTCCCTGGGTAGGTCCTCCTCTCCCTTCTGCTCTTCCTACATCTGCTGCTCCCTCTACTGCTGCTGCTACAGACTCTTCCTCCCCAGATTTGCTGAAACAGATTGCACTGTTTCTTCAAGACCAGAGAAATTATTTTGATACTTCTCTAAAGACTGTTACTGACAAGGTAACTGCTCTCGAAGCTGAGATGAACAGAGGATTTGCTGAAATTCAGCATAACACTGACAAGCTCAAGTACTTATTTCAACTTGGTGGGAAAGCCCTAGACCACACTATCACTAGTGTTGGAAATGTTATGGAACAAGGTGTCACCCTTGCAAATAATCAAATAGAGCTAACAAGAGAAATGAAGCAAACAAAGTGAAAATCTGTGAAGAAGTTGACCTTTTTAAAGAAGATGCTATAACAAAGCTATCTGTCGAAGTCAAAAAGGGGGAGGGGTTTGTAAAAGAATATCTAGAAAAATCTACTGCTCTCCAATAGGGACTATGGGAAACTAATGTGGAGAAAATTAAGGCTGATGTGTTAGCCCAGATTCAGAGTGTCAAGTTCCACACTTATGACACTGCTGTTTGGATACACAACCAGATTCTGAGAGACCTTGCTGCTGACCCCAACATCATTCCCCATAATTTATATCCTCTAGCTACATATGCCTCTGCTCTAGCTGCTCCTCTGTAACCTACCTTCTCTCCCAGGCCCGGAGACACAGTTGCTCCTCCAGACACCTATGTTCAAGGCTGGGAAGAAGATCCTGCTGACATTTTCCTTCAGGCTCCTCCAGAGATCAAAACTTACAAGAAGAAAAGGAAATATGGTGAAGGTCCTTCTGCTAGCAAGTTTGATCCTTCTTAATCTACTGAACATGCTAAAGTGTGGTCTCCAACCTCCAAATTCCTGATTCTTGAAACTCTCAAATTAGTTATGGAATTCCATGAGAGCAGGAATATTCATTACATCTCATATGAATGGGAACTTTATGAAAAATTCATGACCAAGAGAAGAATCTATGACAGAGAATATGGGAGGAACAACCCTACTGCCCCTCCTAGACCTCCCAAGTATTATCCAAAACCCTACTGTTACCAGAGGAGACAGCAAGAGAAACTGGACAGACAACAACAAGGCTGATCTTCAAGGATGTTTGAGATTGGGAAATGATTGACTGTAGAGTTGATAATTTTGGACATTCTTATTTATATGATTCTAAGTTTTTGCTCTTATTATCTTTTCTCATAGTCTATTGCTTGCTTGCATATTTTTCTACTTAGCACTGTTTATGTCTATAATTCAGCTTAGTGTAAAGGGTTCTGACTTCAACAAATAGGGGGAGATTGTTGGGAACTATGTCCTCATTAACCCAGATTTGATGAAGTCACCCTAGAACTAACATGAATTAGTTTGTATTTGATGCTTCGTTCGAGTTATGTGTTTGCAGGACTCCAATGGGAAGTGTAGACCTATGTCAGTCTACAATGGGTCACCAAACACATGACCATACGGTGTAATCCCTCATTGTGTGTTACAAAGTGTTGACTCATGTGTAGCCTCTCTATTGGGATACACTTCATATTCAAGCTATAGGATTGTGAAAAGACTTGATGCTGATTCCCCTCTAGTAAAAGAAAAATTGCCGACAGAAATTTCTTTAAGTGTTTCTCTCGAGTAGGTCGTTAACTACTCGAGTAGATTGCTTGAGATATACTCGAGTAAAACTTCTGCATACTCGAGTAAGAAAATTCTTCCTCTCGTGAAGTTAAGTAAAACAATCGAGTAGTTCACTGACATACTCGAGTCGCTTACTTAACTACTCGAGTAGATCACTCTTCCTACTCGAGTTGCTCAGAATTCAGTTTCTAAGTTTTTCTAAGTAAAACACTCGAGTAGTCCAAGTCATATACTCGAGTAGCTCATTTTTTCTCGAGTAGTTCACACTCGAGTAGTTTATTCTTCCTGTTCTAGATTCCTCTTTCTCAGAATTTTTTCCAAGTCATTTACTCGAGTAGGTACTTTATATACTCGAGTAGGTCTCGACACTATGTCGAGTAACTCTCTTCTTTGTGTCCAGTAGGTAAGAAATACTCGAGTAAGCCATTCATATACTCGAGAAGATTTCTTTCCTCTCAAGTAGTTCAATCTGACTACTCGAGTAGCTGTTTTTCCCGTGTGCAGAATATATCTAAGTGTTTGTCTCGAGTACTTATTCTAACCACTCGAGTAGTTCAATTCTGCCTACTCGAGTAGTACAACTTGTACTCGATTAGTTCAACTCCTTCCTGAGAAACTTTTCTGTATACTCGAGTAGATCTTCCTAGTACTCGAGTAGTTGATTATATGCACTCGAGTAGTTGTCTTAAAACTACTCGAGTGGTCATGAATTATATACCCGAGTAATATTTCTTTGCTTACTCGAGTAGTCCTTGACCTACTCGAGTAGTTTTATACATACTCCTGTATATGACCTCATTTTCTCTGAAATTTCTTCTAAGTCCAGATTTGACAGATTTTCAAATTCCGTGACATGATTAGTCCACATGTACGTCATTAAAACCAATTATGACCGTTATTAGTACTCCTATAAAAGGTCTTGTCTAATCGACAAACCCTAATAAGAAAATAAGTTTTTCAAGAAGAAAATTATTCTAAGTTTTGCAGCCGCCTCTTTCAAAAGAATCGCTGTTTCCTCTCTCTCTCTCTTCAAGGAATGAAAGCGGCCGCCGCCTCTGTTCTTCTCCGGCAAGGGTTTTGATCTTCAGAGGAAATAGACTGAAGAAGCACTCCAGATCGAGATCGTTTTTCACATACTCATCATCTGTCCGATCGTGGAAGCAAGGAGTTCAGATCTACTGTTGCCGAGAATCTTTCTTCAATTTTCCTGATAAAGCCGCACGCCAAGAAGAAGATTCCAGTTCCTGTTTTATTTTCAGATCTGAACCAGACAATATCACTGTTTGTATTTTTCAATATTTGTATTTCATTTCTGTAGGAGAATTTTTCTCTGAGTGTACGAGTTTTCCACTCCGAGTTTGTAGGAAGGTGTTTCTTCCGAGTTGTAGATCCAGTGGATTGGATTGAGATTGTAGGAACTTTGTTCCGAGGGTAGGATTGTTCTTCAATCTGAGATAGTGGAGTAGCCGAGTCTAGTATATTGCTAGATCGGTAAGGGAAAGTGGATGTACCCAAGATCGGGGAACCACTATAGATCTTGTCTCGTCTGTGATATTTTGGTAGATAAATCTTTGCTGTGTTCTGAGATTTTTTTTATTCCGCAAAAGATGCACAAATTACCTATTCACCCCCCCCCCTTTAGGTGATTTAGGTTGACAACTATTATCTTTCACTTTCATTGTGGTCCTTTCCAAACCTCTTTGCACCAGACATTAGGGAAACTATAAGATAAACCATGTCCCCAACAATAAATTTCAAATCAGTCCTTCGATAATTTGCATTTTTCTCATAACGTTCCTAAGCTATTCGAAGCTTCTCTTAAATATGTCTCACAAATATCCATTTCTTCTAAAGCTTTAGGACATAATAGTGGTCTTTCACCAACTTCGGCCTAAAATAAAGGAGTTCTGCAACGTCTCTCATACAAAGCCTCGAACATGGCCATTTGCAAGATCTCTTGATAACTATTATTATAAGCAAACTCCTTCAATATTAGACGCTCAACCCATGCTCCCCCATGGTCCAAAATATAACATCTGATCATATCCTCCTCAATCTGGTTTACTCTCTCTGTCTGACCATTTGTCTACGGATGATAAGTTATGGAATACCTCAGATCGGTACCCAACCCTTCCTGCAAACTTTTCCAAAAGCGAGGCATAAACCAGGACTCTCGATCTGACAAAATACTCACTGACACTCCATGTAGCCCGATAACCTCATCTAGGTACAGCTCTGTTATTTTCTTCATGGAGTAGTCAATCTTGAAAGGCACAAAGTGAGCACACTTTGTCAATCTATCAACTATAAGCCAAACCGAATCATGTCCTCTTAGATATCTTGGCAAACCAGTAATAAAATCCATGGAAATACTCTCCCATTTCCAACCTGGAATCTCTAAAGGCATCAACTTGCCACCTGACCTTCTGTGATCTGCCTTAAATCACTTGCAGGTGTGGCATTCTAATACAAGCCTGGCTATATCAGCTTTCATACCATTCCACCAAACAATCTGCTTCATATCTCGGTACATATTAGTAGAACCAGGGTGATAGGCAGCACTCGATTCATGTGCTTCACTGCATATCCTTGCTCGTATACCCACAACAACGGGGATACAATATCTGACACGGTACGTCAAAGTACCCGCATCATCAATGAAAATGTGTGGCAACTCCCCCTTCTCAGTTCTATTATAGAGGTGCAACAAATCAGGATCATCCTTCTGATGCAACCTTGTGAGTGTAATCCAAGAATGCTCTAACACTTCCAAATTATTGGACAAGTCACTACTCCCAACCGATATATCAATTAACAGAAATTCTTCTACCAAGGATTCCATTGAAAGGTTAAAGATCTGCACAGTCTTTCTACTTAGGGCACCGACTACCACATTAGTCTTACCGGAATAACACAAAATGTCAACATCATAGTCCGCGACATACTCCAACCATCTATGTTGGAGCAAATTCAGCTCCTTCTGAGTGAATACATACTTCAAGCTCTTATGCTCCATATAGATCTTGCACACGATGACATACAACAAATGCCTCCACAGCTTCAAAGCATAAATCACACCCGCAAATTCCAAATCATGCGTAGGGTAATTTCTTTCATGAATGTTTAACTGTCTAGACCTATATGCAATGACCTTACCTTCTTGCATCAGGACACATCCCAGCCCGACATGAGATACATCCACATAAACAGCATATTCTACTCCCTTGGTAGGCAAAGACAAAACTGGAGTAGTGCACAATCTTTGTTTCAGTTCCTGAAAAGCTTCTTCACGGTTATCGCTCCAAATAAACATTGTGTTCTTCTGCGTAAGTATAATCAGTGGCACAGAGAACGTGGAGAATCCTTCCACAAATTTTCTATAATATCCTATCAACCATATGAAACTTCTTATCTCTTTCGGTATGGTAGGTCTTTTCCAATCCAACATAGCCATAATCTTCTCTATATCAACAAAAATACCATCCTTATTAACTACATGACCCAGAAAGGAAAACGTACTGGGGTAGCCAAAACTCGCACTTGCTCAACTTGGCGTACAACTTGTGCTCTCTCAAAGCAGATAGAACTAAATTCAAGTGTTGGGCATGTTCCTCAGTACTCCAAGAATAAATCAGGACATCATGAAAAAAAAACAACCATGAACCGATTAAGAGAAACCCTTAAACACTTGGTTCATCATGTCCATATAGGCAGAGGGTGCATTCGTCAATCTAAAGGACATTACAAAGAACTTAAAATGTCCGTACATAGAATGGAAAGTAGCCCGTGAAACATCTGACTGGCGGATTCTCAACTGATGGTAGCCTAAACGAAGGTCAATCTTCGAAAACACAGTACTACCATGCAACTGATCAAACAAATCATCTATCCGTGGTAATTGATATCTATTCTTGATAGTTAGCTTGACAATTCTCAATAATCGATGAACAGCCTTAACGACCCATCCTTCTTCTTTACAAACAAAACAGGATCACCCCAAGCTGAAGAACTTGTCCTAATGAAACTAGACTGAAATAACTTGTCTAACTGGGTATGCAACTCTTCCTTCTCTCGCGGGGCCGTACGGTACGGTGCCTTAGCAATAGGATGAGTATTCGGCTCCAGATCTATAACAAATTCCACATCTCTCTCAGGAGGAAGACTAGGAAGACTATATGGAAAGACATTATGAAACTCTCACACCATCGGAACCTCCTTGAAAAGCAGCAAACCACTAACAGTTCCCAAAATGAAAACCAAGTAAGGAAAATAGCCAGAATGTAAATGCTTCTGAACATATACTGCAGAAATAATCGAAGAATCCTGGCGCGGATAACCATAAACACTCATGTGGTGACTGTTGTCCATCTTGAAGTCCAAACGCTTAACCTTACACAAAAAAACCGCATCAGACTGGGACAACCAGTCCATGCCCAATATTACATCGAAGTCTTCCAGATCTATCACCTTCAAATTGGCAAATGCTAGGAAATTACCCAAAAGGATCCGACAAACTAGGATACCCTGGTCTGACACCATCGAATCACCAGAGGGAAACTCGACATAGAAAGCATCACCAACTTGATCAAGTGTCAAACGATGGCACTCCACAAAATTCCTAGCCACAAACGAGTGGGTAGCACTAGAATCAAAAAGAACGTGCTCCCAGCAGTTCTTTACCTTAAACTTCCCTATAAAATCACGAACATAACTAACTGAGTAACAGTGAAACTACAACTATAAACAAAAATAAACTAGGTTAGGATCTAACTTGAGATCACCTTGGTGGATGTCTGCACTTCCTCCAAAGTCAACATGTTCAGCTTGCGCTTCACTTTGTCCAATCGCTGCGGTGGCGGCAAGGCTTGGAGTGGAACTGGCTGCAACATAGGCTGAGGCTGTGGGAACTTCGACTTGAAATGTCCTTTCTGTCCACACTGAAAGCAGACCATGTCCTTATGCCAATAGTGGGTAGCATCGTGCCCCTTTCATTTGCATAAAGTACAAACAAGTTCTCCTTTGGGAGTGGTCTGAATCGCATGGACTTGCTATTGCTTCTGAGCTCCCAATTGCTTGAAATATCTCTCAAACGGATGGAATGACCGGCCACAGAAACTGCACACTTCCCTGCTTCTTCTCCTTGAAGCAGAACCAGACTCCTTAGAGTTCTTACCCTCTTCAGACTTCCTTTCATCTTTCCATATCTGCTAGCCTCGAGTCTTTGCATTGTCAATTTCTTCGACCTTTAAGGTGGCTTCTACAACTTCAGCATAACTTCCAGAGCCATAAACACTGGCCAGCTACTGGATGTCATTCCGAAGACCACCCAGAAAATGCTTAACGCTATTAGCTTCAGAGGATACCAAGTTAGGGGCAAACTGGCTCAACTTATTAAATTCCACCTCAAACTCACTTATTGTGAGTTGCCTCTGCTTGAGATGCAGAAATTATTCATTAAGTGGTCCTGCTCGACCGATGACAAAAACCTTCTCAGCAATAGCTCCTTGAAGGCTTCCCACGATCATCTATCCTTCAAGTTCTCCTTTTCTCTCAACCACCGGCTCTTAGCTAGACCCTTTAACTTGTAGGTAGCGACCTTCACTCTCTGGTCAACAGAAACCCCAGAGTAAGAGAACATCACCTCGATTGTGACAATCCAGTCGTCTAAAGCCATGAAATCAACTCTCCCATCATAGGTAGGGGTCCCAGATGCTGAAAATGAGAGATAAAGTTCATCTCTGGTGGAAACACAACTGGGGGAACCAGAGGAGCAGGAGGAACCGGAACAGATTGACCCACAGCAGGGTGTTGCACTATAAGTAGTTGTAGTGACACAACAGTCACCAAGGCCTCATTACTCTGTCACATTCCTTCTATCACGACCCCATTCTATGCTCCAGACGACTCGCACTCAGACTGGGGAGTCGACCTTGTCGCAGAACGCTTAAATGACATTCTAAAACACAACAAATAACTATTCAATACCTAGCTTTCCGCTAGAACTACACAATTTAGTTCAGACAATACATCTACAAATACTTGCTCAAGCTGCTAACTTGCTCTGGGATTTTATTGATGATGTCATGCTTAAACGTAGGATGAAATACCGCCATCCCATAGACCCATGTGCATAGAACATGAATGCATGAATTTCTTATTCCTTCTTGACTTAAAAACACATGTGTGTCATCATGTAAATCTTTAGCTTGGCACGTATGCTAATGCAATGTTATGTCATGTATATTGTGTTATGCAATCTAATAAAGGCTTTAGTGCATGTTATGAGTGGTGTACATATGAAATATTATGCATCTCATACTACATAATATCACATAAAACGAAATGAAAAACTATTGTGCATTCATGTGATGATTGTTATGCAGCCCATACTACATAACAGTCACATGTTGCCTCCTATGAGAATCCATATATAAACACATATTATGCATCTCGTACTATATAATATGCCCTATATACTTCTTATCATGCTTATGTGTGTAGTGTTCATGCTTCCTCCAAGATGTAATGATGACACATCGGTGTGTGTATGTAATGGAACAAGACAACCAAAGCTAAATCAAGATGGTTGTTCGACAAATTGCCAAACAACCCATTGCTCTGATACCAACTATCATAACCCGCATTTTTCTCAAAATTTAATTGAATATCAAAGTAAGAGAAAACACGCGTCATGATGTCACGTCATGTCGGGGATAACTGTAGACATTCAGGCAAACTCCAACTCTACATGTTATATGAAATCTACAATTATATTATGAAGAAACCACAATTAAGTAAGTTTGATGGCTGTATCACTCGATTCAGTGGATCGACTAGTCCATGAGTGAAAGTATAAATATACGCTGCGAAAAGTACTTTGTTTCTATTGCTTAACATCATACATGAGCATAAACATCTCAATTGGACAACTCATAATATGCATGACTCTAGATTTAGTATAAGTATAACAATAGTTTATAAATTTGTTAAGTATAATAACTTTAGTTTTAAACGATTGCACGTATGAGATGATAAAAGTAATACATTTATAATTTTAAAATACCTAACATGCAAACTAGCATAAAATCTTCCCAAAGAGCAAGTAAACCAACAATTCATAAAAAAAAGACTTTACAGCTAACAAGTACATAACATTAAACAAAATCCTGTGGGCGTCAACAACCTAACACAAACCCACCAACATAATGTATTTCTGAACTATAGGAAAAGAAACAACAACTACCTCACAACTGGTGAGGGACAGACAGCTGCAGAACACTAGCCAAAAACCAATACTCTAGCCACTCAACCGGCTACTGCTCCAAACCTGAGGCATTCACAAGAAAAGAATACCTCAGTAAGATTACACAAGTGGTGATAAAGAGAAAAAGGTTAGCAATAAACCAAAGAAATAAAGGGTTACCAACCCAACCATAAGTAACCTATCAATTTTCAGCAATGAATCATATGACAATAGTAAAAGATTTACTTATTTAAAAGTAAGAAAGTTGCACGAAGTGCAAAAAGAAGCAATGCTTTGTGGATATCTGTAAAAGTAAACTGAATAACATATACCTTTACAAACGAGGAAAGTGACTTAACAACTCCACTCATGTGAATCATTACCACTGGTAAGAAATGGTCCTGAGACGGTGGAAACATTGTCCAACGCGAACTTACGGACCCAAAATATTTCAAGAAGGTATTGCGGTGGTGGCCACATTATCCAACACAACTAGGCAATCCAAATGCCTCAATAAGGCACTAGGTTGGTGGCCTCAATGTCCAACTCAACCAATCAATCCAAACATATAAATAAGGTACTGTGCTGATGGCCACTTTGTCCAACTTAACCTCATCGTCCCAAAATGCCTCTAGCAGTTTAATGATTCACAATTCGGTACTAGGTTGGAGTTCCTGTATCCAGTGTCAACCACAAGCCTTACTTAACAACCATAACAAATCACCCCAAATCACACTGGTCAAATTTAACTTAATTTGACGAGAAATTTCTAAGTTCAAGCTGATTCGTCGAGTATACACGACGAATAAAGAAGATACACGACGCCAAGTTGAGTGTATTCAACGCACTCAACACCGTACTAAGTTTAGGGAAAAGCGTCAAGTACACTTGATGCCGCATTAAGTGTAGTCAAAGCACTCAGTGCCAGACTAAGGATGGGGAATAACGTCGAGTACACACGACGCCGAGTTGAGTGTAGTCAAAGCACTCAGCGACATACTAAGGATGGGGAAAAGCGTCGAGTACACTCGACGACGCATTTAGTGTACTCAATGCACTCACCGCCATACCAGCTTACTAAATAATTTAACATTCACTAAATGTCGCATTGAGTCAAATCAATGTGGTGTTGAGTTCAATCAACACTTAGCAGATTACTGAGCAAAATACTTTCACTCAAAGCCATAATAGCTTCACTCAACGCTGCGTTGAGTGCATTCAGCACACTTAATGCTTTTGACTTAGCCACACAGACCACTCAACACCAAGGCTATACACTCATTGCCAAGTTGACAACACTCAACATTGGGTTGAGTGCATTCAGCGCACTCAATGCTTTTGACAACACTCAACATTGGGTTGATACACTGCGTTGAGTGTATCAAGCACACTCAACGCTTCTATACTTACCTCTCAGACCACTGAATGCCCCGACTCGTGACGAATTTCCCTTGTGTTCTTTACGCCATAACCGACATACTCGACGAATATACACTGACTAATGCACCTATACTCGCCAAAATTGCCTCAGGATACCCGACGAATTTACCTATCATAAACTATGAATTCTTCCTATACTTACCACTGAACCCTACTTACCCAAACGCTATACTACTCTAGGAAGGGAAGAAATGAAATAAATGAAAAAGCAAGAAACCAAAAGCAAGGTGAAAGATCACCACTTACCTCGATCCGGCTGAAATACGACCACACAGCGCTTCTCTTCGAGGATCTGGCCGCAAGAATCCGTGGGCAACAATTCCTGAAACCTTTCATGACAAAAGAGGGTCAAGGTGAGAAACCATAATGCCATAAGTCCATGAAATCTAAATTACCTACCACCAACGCGTAGATCTCGACGAGAGCATTTCGGATCTACTCTTCGATGACGATTTCGTGCATCAGAGCTCCAACAGTGGTGGCCGAAAGCATAACAAAACCCGACCCTCTCTCTTTCGCGTTTTCTATCTGATAGCTTGGGGAAGAAGATGAATACTACTCGATTATAATATTTGATATGAAATTATATATTATATATTATCTAATATGCTATTATATGTTATCTTGAGTAGCACTCGGTCGCAATTAGCATAATATATTATTATATGCTATATAATATAATATCATATTATATACATATGTTATATTATAATATAACTAAAATAACTCAGATTTCTACAAAATTCGCACCGTAGCTAAATATCAACGCTATGACTCCAACAGTGAAGACGTGTTTCAGATTCGACAAACCAAACACGGGTAAAAACTCCCCCGAAGCATAAAACACCAATTATCCCAAAAAGGCTCCGTTGTGATCCAAAAGGAACCCCGACTCGCAATGGAATATCAAGACTCACAAGAAATTTTCCATGCTAATATTCTAAGACAAAAACAATATCGGATACTAAATGTGCAAAAGTCAAGCTGCAGCAACGGTACCTGTCAACTACACATCAATGTAATGCCCTAACATCAAAATATGTGACTAAAGGGATTAAAGTAAACATTAGAAAATAAGGGGTGGTTACAGAAAGCCCCATCTTTTTTGTATCAATTTTCTCCTCAAATCATATCACAAATGGCTCGCAAAGGCGCTGTCAATCTATATGTCGGAGAACTTGTACGGTCTGGATTCTCAATAACATCCAACCAATTTTAAAATGTCATCCTCATGTTGTAAACCGTCGGATTTACATTTTTCCTAGAGAAAAATTGCAGAGTCCTTGATATGGAGGTACTGGAATTATTCAAGAATGCAGGACTCAAACGTGAAGGTACTTTAATAAAGAGTAGTGTATGAAATTTTGAAGTAAGGATAATGCCAAGCTTCATGAACCAGTTTCTGAGAATGCTCAAGTTTGATGAAGAAGATGAAATTTCTGATGTTGATTGTGACATATCACTCTCTTTCTGTCACTTGGAAAAGAAGACGACAACCATCATACAGAAGGAAATGAATGATGAAGGCATGCTCCTCACTAAGATCATCGGGAATGCATTCTTATGCAAGATGGGGTCACATGACTATGTCTCAGGAGACATGTTCAAATTAGTGACAGTTGTGATCTGCAAGAAGAGAATGAACTGGGGAATAGTTCTTTTTGATAGAATTAAGGCTTGCTTCACAACCCCAAAATTTGGAAGAATCACCTCTCTCTACCTCAATCAGCTAGACAAGAATCAGTTTGACATGTCTATTGGTTTTCAAATTAAACACCTAGAAAAGATAGATGCATTAATCTTTGCTCGATGGGAAAGTAAAATTCCCAAGCAGGGGGCTGAGAGAGAGATAGATCAAGGCTTTGGGGTGCATGACAAACTTCACACTGAAGCATAGAGATGGATGTGCAATCACCCCCCCCCCCCCAACCCCGATAAAGCAACTGAGATTGCTGATACAGTGGCTAAGGGAGAGAGTCCATATATAAATGCTGAGACATCTATTATTCCACTAGTGCAAGTTGCAATTCCACACCCATTACATGATTTTTAGTGAGAGGCAGAGGTTTAGCATGAACACCAGATGTTTTGGGATCAACACATCATGGAGTGTCTAATCTGGTAGTATTGCATATTGAGTATGAGAGGGAGTCATTATCTAAAGACTAGCTCCAAGAGGACCTCCATGCTGAGAGAATTTTTATTGAGGGCGAGGACTTAGTAGTGATCTCTAAGGAAGTCAGAGAGGTTGTGGCAAAGTCTCCAGTCCAAGAACCAGTTTTCATCCAGGATCTCTCAAGGGGATCACATTCTATCAGTGTAAAGACTAATGCTTGCAATATTCTTGCTTCCAGGCTTAGTATGAGAGTGCCCCTCCTATAGAAAGTTCTCTGTTAATGTCAATTGAAGGAATTCTAGTAAAGAAGAAAGAACATTTTGATTTCTCACTACAACAAGTCTTTGGCAGAGTGGCAAAAGTTGAAAAATATATTAATTATGGCCTGTGAAAGTGAGGAGTTAGATCTGAAATACTCTAGAGGGTGGGGGTGAATATAGTATCCTTAAAAACTTTTCAAATTGTGTAGTAAATAAAATACATCAGAATATAAACTAATTAAACACAAACACATCAGTCCTAATTAGCACAGCCACAACAAGAACAAAAAGAAAAGGGCAAACAAACAACAAAAGAATTTATAGTGGTTCCCCAACCTGGGTACATCCACTCTTTTACCACCCTGGAAGGAATCAACTCAGATTTTTGATCAGGTGCCTGACACCAATGAGCTTTTGATCAGCTGCTCAAAAACTAATCCTCAAGTCTTTTGGTCAGGTGACTTGCAAGCAGGAATAACTTTTGAAGAGAGTTAAGAACCCTTTATACAGTGGGGGGATGAGAGATGATTTTGTCTTCCCTTTCTCAAGTTACAACTGAGAAGACTTAAGTGGATATTTTGTTAGCAAAAGGCTCCTCCTGAGATGTTGAATTGTTCAGGAAGATGGAGCTTTCTTCAAGATGATAGGCCTTCAGTCTGTCAGCTTTGACCAGACAAAGTACATGAACTTCCTGACAGATAGAAGATTTTTTGTACTTTGAAGTGTCCTGGATTGTAGAAGGAAGAAGACTCTTTATTTTGATTTGATGTTCTTCTTCAGATTGTTGATATTCTTCTGCTCTAGATCTTATATGTCTGTATCAGATTTCTCTATCTATGTATCAGCGTTCTGTCGAAAGAGAGAGGCAGAGAAATCCTTGTTGCAGACTAATTACTCTCTTCCTGACTTGCCGATCCTATATTCAGGAAACGAGAAAATCTCTTTTATATTTTCCAAATAAGTTTGCTTTTGAAATTTGAAATTCTTCTGCATTCAATGCTGACGGCCTGGAGAATGTTTTGCATTGATTGAGTTTCCCCAACCGTACCATGGAAAAACAACAAGCAATAATCCTGGAGAAGACCATAATTAATGCTCCGTCTAACGGTAATATTCAGAGAATATTTTAGCATTAGTTACTCAGGAATAATTACAGTAGGAAAGGGACAGAATGATGGAAATAACCAAGTATAGATTCATCAAATAAAGAATAAAAATCATCGAGCTGAGTCCATAGTTCGTCGAGCTGAGGAGTTGTGTTCGTCGACCAGATGGATTCTATTCGTCAGCTGAGTTCTAAGATCATCGAGCTGAGAACACATAACCGCATTCTCTAAAACCTTGCATTTTCTGCACATCAAGTTCGTTGAGCTGAGAATTAGACTTTGTTGACCAGAGTTCAGTGAAGTGTTTTTAGACTTAGATATTTCTGGAATGAAATGCTGAAGTAGAGTATCCAGAAATCGTTGACCTGAGAATTGGGTTCGTCGAACTGAGAACTAATTTTGTTGGGCTGAGAACTTCTAACTGCTACTATATAACTCTTGTCAATGTGGTCTAAGTTCGTCGAGCTGAGACCACTGTTCTTCTTTAACTTCTTGACACAGCTTCTATGGAATGTGTCGGCATAAGTCCTATGTGTCGACACAATTGCCTCTTGTCATGATATAGTTGTTGTTTTGACAGAAATCTGCAGTGTGTCGACACAAGTCCTGTATGTCAACATAATTGATGTTGACAGATGTTCTGTGTGTCGACACAAGTCCTGTGTGTCGACACAATCTAGCTTCTGGTGTCGACGCAGTTGATGTCGACAGATGTTTTGTGTGTCGACACAAGTCCTATGTGTGGACACAATCTGGCTTCTGGTGTCTACACAGTTGATGTCGATAGATGTTCTGTGTGTCAACACAAGTCCTGTGTGTCGACATAATCTGGATTCTAGTGTCGACACAGTTGATGTTGACAGATGTTCCGTGTGTCGACACAAGTCTTGTGTGTCGACACAATCTGGCTTCTGGTGTCGACACAACCTTTCCGAAGTCTCGACATAATTGCTTGAGTCTCTGGCAGTCTGTTGAAGGCTGGTCAATGTGATGTTGATTCTAAGGTCTTGGCCTAGACTCTAGGACACAAGCATGACCCTGGCTATACATGATGGGTCATATGATCCTAACTTAGTGAACCTAGCTCAAATCCAACTAGGGATCCAACAATCCCCCCCTATTTGGGTGAGGTCACTAATTACATACTCAAACTAAACTTGAAAGTAATCAAAGCAAGAATATATATATCTGGCAGAGAAAATTAACACATGCAGCAGATATATATATATACAATAAGCTTTGTATCAGAAATTAGAAAGCAGTTTTAAGCAAACTTAGAAAAACTAAAGATAATCAAAGTATCATTTCTTTTGCTTTTTCCCTTTGAGCTTCTCTTCTTTGCTTTTATCTCAAGACTGAGTGAAAATGATTTCCCTATTGGGATCTGCAGCTTGCATCTTTGTCATTGTCATATCAGCAGCCCCTATGATCTTTAGAGATGTAGCCCGGGGCACTACTACTTCTACATGCAGTTTCATATAATCATCAACATTGAAAAATTTATTAGCTTTTTCAAACCTGTTGAGCTCTTCCTTCCTGTATTTTGACATAGTAGTATATTCTGACGGATCCCTCCCTTAAGCTCTGGCTTTGTTGATTATAGAAAGGCCAACCAGTTCTTGGAACCTGGCCATCCTAGCTGTTGTTGCTATTTCAGGATCTTCATATGGTATAGTTGGGGAAGCATGTCTCCTGGGGCTTTCAGCTTTTTGATGGTTAGGGAGTTGTTGCTGTAGCTGTTGTGGATGCTTCTGCTGTTGAGGTTGGTGCTACTTGCCTGAAGAGTAGTATCTCTGCTGGCTGCTTCCTGAGGATGAGGACCTACCATGATGCCTTTTATAAGTTTGAAACTGAGTAGTCCTTTGAGATGTTGTGCATAAAGCACCAGCAGCTGGAGGAGGAGGTGGAGGAGGATCTTTTTTATATCTTTGAGTAGGAGGAGGTGAATACCTTCTGCTCTTCTTTCTCTCTTTCTGTTCATTCTTGGACAACCACATCCAAGTAGGCATTCCCTTGTAAGGAGTGATCTTCTGGAGGATATAGTAAGGGGTGTCATTTACTGGATTGGCATTTGGAGCAGGAGGTGGAGGTGCTTTCCTTTTCTTAGAAACTTTTCTTTTCTTGGGATCTTCATCTGAGTCCTCATCTTCATCCTCCTCATCATCAGAAGATTCTTGTGGATTATCATATAGTGAATCCAGTGCTTTGAGAGCCTCTGCAGAAATTTGAGGTTTCTCAGGCTAGGAGGGAGCTGGAGGAGGAACTGCAACTGGAGTTGGAACAAGAACTGGAGAGCAGTACATGACAGTGCTTTCAGTAATTGTCTTATTTTCTTCTTCAATATCAGCCATGATCAGAGCATCAAGATCAGGCATGGGAGAATCATCCATTACAAAACTTGGAGCAGAATTGGTTTCTGGAGGGGATGAAACACTGACTGAATCGGCCATAGGTGGAGATGGAATGGCTGTAGTCTTTGGAGTAGCAAAAATGTCTTTGTGTTGCTTGGCATCTTTACGACTTATTGGAGAGGAATAAGGAATAATAGCCAAAGATGGCTTAGTACTGTCAGCTGGAGGAAAGCTCAATTAAGTTGTATCAAAAATTCTCAAAAGATTTACCAAATCTACTGTGGGATTAATAATGAAATCACCAACAGTAATTATTTCTTATGTTACCGACTCATCTATGTCCATGTTAGTTTCAATAAAATGAATAAAATCAAATAAATCTCCATCATCTGCTTGAAATAAATCTGCATCATCTGCTGCTGCTGCTACTGCATCTGCTGGAATTGTTACTGCTGCAGCTTCTTCATCAAGTATCTCCCCCTACCTGATTTCAGTGCCAACTGGAGCCAGGCCCCTAACTGAAGACGGGGCAGCAGAGAGGGCATTAATTTGAGCAGCAATGGAGGATATAGAAGTAGCAAGAGGTGAAATAGCATCTGTTATAAGATTTTGAGGAGAGGAGTAAGTAGGGCAAGAAGAGAGGAAATGGTGGAGGGTTCCTAGGGTAGAGTTGCAGATGGTGGGAGAAAAGGTGTTTGAATTGAAATAGATGGAGGAATGGAAGTTGTTGGTGGAGTAGGAGGTGGAGCATCTTGTATTTGAATATCTTGTGGAGAAGGAGTGTTGAGAGGGGAGGAGAGTAAGGTGAATGTGGGGATGTTGGCAAGATGTGGAGGTAAGGGAGATGAAGGTCGTGAAGGAGCTGGTGCATCATGGGGAGAGGGAGTATGAGTAGGAGATGGGACTGGGGTATCATGTGGAGATGGAACATGAATTGGAGATTGATGAATGGGAGATTATGGAGGTGTGGGAATATGGACTAATTGTTGTGGGTGTTGTTGTTGTGGTTGTTGAGTAGAGGGAATATGAACTGTTGTATGGGATGTGGAGGGTGGTTGAGGTTGAGTTGCTGGAAGTGATGGAGGTGTCGGATGGATTTATTCAGAAGGGTGGGGAGTGGCTGTCCCAACCCGCATTTTCTCCGAAATTAAGAAGTATCAGAGTTGGAGAAAACACGCGTTGTGATGCCGCGTCAGGCAGGGGATAACTGCCGACGCTCAGGCAACCACCAACTACTAAGACTATGAAAAAATCAAAAGCTTTAATGATGTGAAAATCAATTATATTTTATAGACCGTATCCCTCGGCTCCGTGGATCAACTAGTCCACCCTTCAAAATTATACTTATACGTAGCGGAAAATACTTTATTCACTTTTTAACATCCTAAAAGAGAATGCGTAAGCGCCCCCAGGGGACACCTTAGACTATGCAAGACCCTAGATTTAACTTATATATGATATATATATAGAAAATGATCCGACCTGCGTTATGTCCGTCTGAAGTGAGACCAGAAGGTGCGGTCTGTTGGAGCGTATAGCAAGAGTCTTAGGCCACAGTGTTGTGATACAATGGCATGCTACGAGCCAATCCCGATTCACTAAGACTATAAAACTCCGGCTGTACGCCATGGAGTAAATGCTCAAGTGAGTTATCATTGGGCTGTGACCATGATACGGTGGTGGGCAACTGATTTGCCAGTACACCAAGAATGTACCCTGAGTGCACGGACTATTGGGCTGGGTGGCTGACGGTTGTGATGGCATGTGTGCGTGAAAGCACATTATATGATATATATATATACATGCTTGTGATATGCTATGCCTGTAGGGAAGATTACCGCTGCACCGAGAAAGGGGTAGGGTTGTTATAATTTGGTCAGCTGAATGCTCACAGTTGCCTCTGTTTTCCTCCCTTCGGTGGAATGTCCCTGTGCAGGTGTTGTAGAACCGAGCGGGACGCATAAGGGTTAAAGTCCCTACTACTTTTGTTGCTGCCGCTGCTAGCCCTCGAAGGCTAATGTGGATGTAAATGTTATGTTTTCTTTTGATGTGGCCAACCTCCGTGCCAATGTTTGAGCCACAGTTTGAAAGCTCTATAAGGCCATAAGGACAACTATTTATCTGTTTGTAAGACATTCCTATGATGTATAAAATGTGGAGTTTTATATGTTGGACATTCAAGTGAGGAGTTCAAGTGTAGTATTATAGGCTTTCGCTAGAATGCAATGTGTTAGGCGCGCTGCGCTACTCTATTATCACTCCGTAGCTTCATCGTCTGTTTTGTGGTATATGCTGTGGGGGCCCAGCCGGACCTTCTAGTATATTTTTTGGTATCAGCTGTCTTGGTCTTTCCCTCTCGACATCGTGGTCTACGTTTTTTGTGGGGTGGCGAGCACGTGTCTGTGCAAACCATGTTAAAATGTTTGAACTCCTGAATGTCCATGATAAGAATGCAAATTCTTGTGTTTGAGGAACCCGCGCATTCCTATTTTGTGATGTTTGCTTGTGTAATGACGCTAATGTGTTTGTCTTGTCCACTTTAGGTGACTCGCAGTGGTCCGGGGCAATCAGAACCCCAGCATTAGGATGAAAGTGTGGTACCAACTGAGGTGCCTAAACCTCCGTCGTTTGCAGAAACTATGCAACAAATTGATGAGGCTTTATTTTCCATGGTTCAAGGACAGTCGGCTGGGCAGGCGCAAGGGCAGGCGTAGCCGGCCGTGAGGCCAGAACAGGTGGAGGCGAGGCCAAAACCTGTTGTGGCCGTGAATCCTCGAACCATTGAGAAGGAGTTGATGCGGTTTATGAGTTTTCACCCGCCGGCGTTCTCGGGAGTGGGTGCTCCTTCTCGGGCTGAGGATTGGTTATCGCGCGTCAAGCGGATCATGACGGCGATTGGAACGGAGGTGTAACAGTCAAGCGGATCATGACACGCCCGTATCGGTCGTCTTGGTCTTTCCCTCTCGAAGTCGTGGTCGACTTCTTTTGTGGGGTGGCGAGCACGTGTTTGTGCAAACCAAAGTCTACGAATGAACTCCTGAATGTCCATGATAGGAATGCATATTTGTGTGTTTGAGGAACCTGCGTGTTCTTATTTTGTGTTGTTTGCTTGGGTACGACCGCTAATGTGTGTGTCTTGTCCACCTTTAGGTGACACGAAGTGGAGCTGGGCCGTCTGAGCCCCAGCGTTCTGATGAAAGTACGGCACCAGCCGCAGTGCCTACACATCCACCATCTGCGGAACATGTGCGTTTAGTTGCGGAGGCCTTATTTACCATGATCCAAGGCCAGCCACTTAGGCAGGAACAAGCGGCTTTGAGGCCAGAACAGGTGGCGGCAAGGCCTGAACCTGTCGTGGATGTGGCTCCTCGAGCGGCTGAGAAGCAGCTAACGCGGTTTATGAGTTTCCATCCGCCTACGTTCTCAGGAGCGGGAACTCCGACGCAGGCTGAGGATTGGCTATCGCCCGTCAAGCGAGTGCTGACGGCGATTGGAACGGCGGAGCATCAGAAAGTTACTTTAGTTACCTTTTTTCTTGAAGGAGAAGCTCGATTGTGGTGGGATGAGATGGAGTTGCATCACTTGGCGGGTCGTCCTTTAACCCAAGTATCCATGGAAGAATTTTTCAGACTCTTCCTAGCGAAGCACCTTCCTGCGGCTCAGCGGATAGCCATGGAAAATGAATTCCAACGGTTGACCCAAGGTGATGGCAGTGTGGACGCGTACCTACATGAATTTACTCACTTGGGGCGGTATGCGGGTTCTATATTTGCTGATGAACAGAGGAAGACCAACAGGTTCTATGAAGGACTGAGGGACGAGCTGAGGTTCCTTGTGTCAATTTCTGTGAACCAAGGTTTCCAAGCATTGGTTGACACTGCGAGCGCGCTGGAGAAGGATATGAAAAGGGTGCAAGGGAAGAGAGATTTGGCTGTGTCGCAACCGGAGTGGAAGGCGCCCCGATCGGGGAAACCATTTTATAAGAAGAGATGGGGCAAGAAGTCCAAGCCTAGTGGACAAGCTCCTTCATCAGTTGCTACGGGAGCAACGTCAGGGGCTACCTCCAAGCCAGATACCCATATCTGCTTCAATTGTGTCCGAATGGGGCATATTGCGCGAGATTGTCGGATGCCGCTAAAGAGTGAAAAGAAGGCGGGAGCCTCTTATGCGGAAAAAGGAAAGGCGGTGGTGGATTCCTCTGCCTCGCAGGCGTAACCCCGGGTCTACAATCTTGGCCTGCAAGAGGCCATCAAGCAGAGTGACGTTGTCACAGGTATGAGTTTAGTTTTGCATATGCTATTGTTTGTATGCTTTGCTTAGTACCCCTATGTTTGTTGTTTGTGTGTGTGACATGTTTGTCATAGGCTTTGTGATGATTCGGGACACGCTGGCGCGAGCACTGTTTGATACGGGTGCATCGCATTCTTTTCTGTCTAGTGAGTTTATTACGCGGCTTGGGATACCCAGTCGTGCAAAGACAGATAACATCAGATTGGTGTTGCCGAATGGCTGTTGGATGCTTGCGGATCAAGCTTGCGATGTGGCGGTTCAGTTAGGAAGTCGAGATTTTCGTTTAACTGCATTAGTTTTGCCAATATCGGAATTCGATGTGATTTTTGGGATGGATTGGCTTGCGGAGCAGCATGCTATGATTGATTGCCAATCCAAAGAAATCACGTTGGTCCAGAATACCGAACAGGAGACAAAGTTCGTGGGTATGCGAGGAGTAGGCGGAACATTGATGTCTGCACTCCAGGTAGTCAAGGCTGTTCGGAAGGGTGCGGAGTGTTACTTTGCACTAATTCAGGCTGTTGAGCCTAAGGCCAGTGTGTGTGAGGTTCCGATTGTGGCGGAATTTACAGATGTGTTTCCCACGGATCTCCCTGTGCTACCACCCCAGCGGGAGAATGACTTCACGATCGAGTTGGTGCTAGGTGCGAAACCTATGGCCCGCTCGCCATATCGCGTTGCCCCTAAAGAGATGGCTGAGTTGAAGGTTCAACTACAAGAAATGCTAGAGCAAGGTTCTATCCGCCCAAGTATGTCACCTTGGAGCGCGCCTGTGCTTTTTGTAAAAAGAGAAAGATGGTGGGTTGCGGTTGTGTATTGATTACCGTGAACTGAATAAGCTGACCGAGAAGAATAAGTATCCGATATCCCGGATTGATGAGTTATTCGATCAGCTGGTGGGCTCGACCGTCTATTCGAAGTTGGACCTGAAGTCTGGTTATTACCAGTTAAGAATTCGGGAAGGTGACATTCCCAAAACCGCATTTGGAACGCGTTATGGGCACTATGAGTTCACAGTCATGCCATTTGGATTGTGCAATCTGCCCTCGGTGTTTATGGATCTGATGCACCGTATTTTTCGCGAGTACCTAGATCTGTTTGTGATTGTGTTCATTGATGACATCCTGGTGTACTCGAAGTACAAAGCTGAGCATGAGATTCACTTGCGGTTGGTGTTGAACACGTTGAGGCAAAATCAGCTATATGTCAAGTTCTCGAAGTGTGAGTTTTGGCTATCGTCAGTGGCATTTTTGGGCCATGTAGTGAGTGGAGCGGGCATTGCAGTGGATCCAGCGAAGATAAGGGCCATACAGGAGTGGCCAATGTTGTCTTCCGTGGCCGAGGTCAGGAGTTTCCTTGGACTTGCGGGCTACTATAGAAGATTTGTGGAAAACTTCCCGCAGATCGCTTTGCCGCTAACCACACTGACGCGAAAGATCAGAATTTCGTTTGGATGCCAGATTGCGCACGAGCTTTTGAAGAGCTGAAGAGTCAGTTGACCACGGCGCCGGTGTTGTCTTCGCCATATGGAACCGATGGATTTGTGATTTATAGTGACGCCTCAGGGAGCGGCTTAGGCTGCGTTCTTCTGCAGAATGGAAGGTTATTGCTTATGACTCACGCCAGCTGAAGGTGCACGAGCGAAATTATCCCGTCCATGATTTGGAACTAGCGGCGGTGATTTTTGCACTCAAGTTGTGGCGACACTACCTTTATGGCATGAAGGTGGAGATCTATACCGATCATAAGAGCCTAAAGTATCTTTTGGAGCAGAAAGACTTGAACATGCGACAACGAAGGTGGTTGGAGTTCCTTGGGGACTACACTTTTGAGATTCACTATACGCCCGGGAAGGGGAATGTTGTCGCAGATGCCTTGAGTCGGCGGCTTCCGGCTAGAGCGAAATGGTTACAAAGGCATGATGAACGTCTTATCCAGGAGTTGGAAGCATTAGAGATCTATTGTGTTGACAAGAATTCCACTGCCACTGCATGTTTGAACTGGACTGAGGTGCAATGTGACCTTGCAGACCGAGTTCGACGGACAACGGAGTTGAATGACGATCTCTAACGCTATGTGAATGAAGGGCCAGAAGGCAAATTCACCTGGAATGACAGTCTTTTGCGAAAAGAGTGTCGTTTGTGCGTCCCGAGTGAAAGATATAGTACCTAAACACCTAGAGGGGGGTGAATAGGTGACCTAATTCTTTTTAACTTTTTATGGCAGCAATCAGTTAATTTCACAGAATTCTATCTACTATAACACAGCACATATGCAACAATCACAGCCAACAACAATCACACAGTAGACACAGAGTTTTATAGTGGTTCCCCAAGCTTTGGGTACATCCACTTTCCCCCTTCGCCTATCTAGTAGTGTACTAGATTCGGCCAAACTCCTCCACTATCTCAGAACCCAAACTGGTTCCTACACCTCAGGCCCAAGGCCCTACAACTCAGCTTTACCACAAAGCCTACACTCAGCCACAAAGACCTACACTCAGCCACAAAGGCCTACACTCAGCCACCAAGGCCTATACTCAGCCTCCAAGGCCTACACTCAGAGATTTAACTCTCCTACCCTCAGCCTTTATAATTGCAGGCTTACAATCTCAGATCCCTAAGGATCCTACAAGTTATAATGAATACAATATGTATAAACTCAACAACTTAGATGAAAGAGAGATAAGTTGTGAGATTCTTGATTAGTTCTTGGAAGAACTCAGCTGCACTCAATCTGACTTAGCTTTCTTCAAAGCTTCTTGAAAGTAGAACTCAATAAGATTGACTCCTTCTGCAGTTGATCCTTGACCTCTGCCACTTAGAATTCAGAATAAATCTGAACCCTTCTTCTCAGCCTAGTTCCAATGGCTGATTTCTTGGATGGAGCTCTCTCTCTCCAACTTCTTAGATCTGCACTTTATTCTTCAAGGTATAGCTAGATCTTCTTTGTTTGATACTTGATCAATAATGTGAACAACCACTTCTTCTTTCAATCACACTCTCTGTAGACTGTATGAGCCTATTTATAGGCCTTCTTCATGGTAACCGGCTGGTCCGGTCCATAACTGAATTCTGACAACTCTGACAAGTGTTGTAGACCGGTTGGAACGGCAGCTGTCAAGTCATCCAGTCAGTTCTTGAAAGTTCTCTAAATGTCTGAAAGTGTCGAGACTTTCTGTCTTTAAGTGTCGACACTTATAGACCAAGTGTCGACACAAGTTATGTAAGTGTCGACACAAGTCTACAAGGTGTTGACACAACTCCTTGTGTTGTAGATTCTATGTCTCGACACAGTTTCTTCTTCATGTGTCGACACTAAAATTGAGTGTCGACACAAGTACTTGATCTTCTGTATTTTGCTGAATTCTTCTAAGTGTCGACACATCTCCTTTGTGTCGACACATCTTCATGTGTTGAATCTGTTAAGTGTCGACACTGCTTCTTGGTATCGACACATGTCTTCAGTGTTGATACTTGCTGAGTGTCGACACAGCTCCTTGTGTCGACACATCCTTCTTATGTCGAGACTTCAGCTGTGTGTCGACACATTCCCTTAGTGTCGACACTTGTACTTAGAATAATTTTGTTGATCTTGCTGTTCTTTGATAAGTGTCGACACAGCTCCATGTGTCGACACTTTCTTCAAGTGTTGAGTCTTCAGCTGAGTGTCAACACATTGTTCTGGGTGTCGACACTTACTTCAAGTGCTGACTCTTCTATTGTGTGTCGACACATTGTTCTGGGTGTCGACACTTATACTTAGTCTCTGCTGACTTTTGCTGAGTGTCGACACAGCTCCAAGTGTCGACACTTTCTGGTGTAGACACAGTTCTTCTAGGTGTCGACACTGCTGCTAAGTGTCGACACAGCTTTACTGCATTTTTCTTCACTGAGTGTCGACACAGCTCCTTGTGTCAACACTTACTGTCTGGTGTCGACTCAGCATCCCTGGTGTCGACACAATGACTCCAAGTGTCGACACTGCTTGTCTGGGTGTCGACACAAGTCTTCTTAAGTGTCGACACTTCCCTCTGGGTGTCGACACATGGACTTAGAAACTTTTTGCTTTATTCCTGCAAATACTTAACCTGCACAAGTAACTCAAAATACATCAAATACATTTTGATGTATATCATTGAGTTGGGTGAGGCTTCTTCAAATCAGGTACATTTAAACCAATGTACCCAATAATCTCCCCCTATTTGGAGAAGTCATAACCCTTAGTCAATGATATACACCATTCATAATTAAATTACAAAATGATGTAAAGCAGGATTATATACAGCAGGGTAAACATAAACATGTATTAATCACACATGTATACAAATATATCATCACAGAACAAATATGAAATAGACATAGACATCATCACAGAACAAATATGAAATAGATTTAACATATAACACATTGTTCTAATATCTGTCATATTCATTTTCAGAAGTTCACAAAATGTTTTACATCAAAAAGATTACAAAGTAAACTTCAAGAAAATTCTAATTCTATTTCAGTTCTGGCTCCTTAATCACTATTCCTTTGCCAACTTGAACTTTAGCTTGAACAGGAGCATCAGCAACTTCAGCATCAGCAGGCTTCTTGCCTTTC
The DNA here is from genome assembly GCA_039583875.1 of Platanthera guangdongensis. NCBI lineage: Eukaryota > Viridiplantae > Streptophyta > Magnoliopsida > Asparagales > Orchidaceae > Platanthera > Platanthera guangdongensis. The sequence continues at coordinate 96,705,812 of CM077162.1, read as the reverse complement.
AAGTCTTTCTTCTTAAGCTCTTCTGCTTTGATCTTTTGTCTTTCAAAGTAATGGTATGGCTTTGGAAAGTACTTGCTAGGCTCCTGAGCAGTAGGAGGAAGCTTTCCCATCTTGGCCTTCCTTCTATATTGGACTATTGCCGCCTGTCTAGTTTCATGTTTTCTCCATTCAGCCTCAGAGAACCACTTGTTCCTGTCTTGAATGTTATCTTTGGTAGCTTTCCAGGCAGTCAATATAATGTTTCTAGAGGTAGGGCTCCACTGCTCAAAATCTGGTCTCTGTTCAGCTTGTTCCCTAAACCTCTTCTTTGACAATCTAGTCTCTTCTTCTTTCTGCAGTGCCTCTTGCATGGCTTCAGAAATAGGCTGAACAACTTTTTCAATAATAACATTGTCCTTGCCCCCAGGTGGGCTATACATAGACTGTATATCAGCATGTATCATGTCAAAATCTGGAGGAGGGTAGATGACTTGAGCCACTTCAGCTTGCTCCCCTCCTAGATAGGCAGGATGAATTCCAGATTCTGCCACATTATCATCATCACAAAGAGGAGGATAACCCAGGGTAGCTCTGATAGAATTTGATATCCATTTGCCATGATCAGAGCTGGCCTTGACTAAAACCCTCTCCCCCTTTATGACTTCTCGTTCTATATGATCTCTCACATCATCTTTTTGAAATCTCACCTGATTATCCAAGTAATTAACTCCATCTTTAAAGAAAGGTTTTAACCTTTGGAGTTTGTCAGTTATATTCTTTTGAGATTCTTGAATTACAGTTTTAAGAGCAGTGATTTATTCTAGGAAGACTTTGTCAAAATCTGCCTTTGCTATAGCTGGAGGCTGCCCTGCAGCTAGATTCTTCAGTTCTGTGACAATGACATTGTGAGATGCAGTAAGATTGTCATTCATTATTATCTGATTTTCAAGAACATAACCTTGCTTCACAGCCATGTCATCCACTTGTACTTTTATCTTCTCCTGGTGTGTAGCCAAGTACACCACTGCATTTCCACCCTTGTGGAAACAGTCTGTCATCTCCTTCTTGTTAAGATTCATCTCAAATCTTATGGATTTAATATCCTGGGCCAGATCAAATTGCAATGATTTCTGCCCTTCATCCACATACTTCTCTATTGCCTGCCTGTGCTCATCCAATTTAATTTGCATTGCCACCATTAAAGCACTATAATCAACTGATGGTGTTTGCTGAACTATAGGCTGTGGTGCAATAGATTGTAGAGCCTTCTTATAACTTTGACTCCTTCTTTTGAATACATAAAGTTTCTGCTTCTTAGCCCTGGTAGCCTCCTCATCTTCAGATGCTGAGGAGCTGGCAATGTCAACCCTCTCCTTAGGGCTTGGGGGCCTCTCAGTTTGCACATCTGGTGGCTTCTTAGTTTCTTTCCTGGCAGGGTCTTCATGAATGTGCACTTGCTCCCCCTCAGCAGCAGCATTATCTCCTTCAGCAGCAGTAGTTTCTTTTTCAAAGTCTGCTTGATCTAGATTTATGAAAAGATCTTCCATGGTATACTCTTGTGGAGACTGAGCAGGAGAAATTCTGGTCTTTTCAACCATTGGATCAGGAACTATTGGAGTTGCAACAGATGTGTCTTCCAAGACAGCATCTGGGACTTGGTGATCCAACTGAGTTTGCTGATGAACATCAGACAAATCAGTATCTTCTATAGGAAAATCTAAATTATTGAGTTCAGTGATTACCTCTAGGATAATGTTAGTTGCTTGTTCACTTTCCAGTGTAGTGGGTTCATCTACAACTGGTAGCTCCCCCTGGCTTTGATCCTTGTGTATGGGGCTAGCTTGAGGTAGCTCCCCCTGGATCTCAGCATCATCTTGAGGAGTAGGAGATTTCACAGCAGGCTCTTCCTCATTTTCATCTGGAGTGAAGACAACTTGTTCTTCACTGTCTGAGCTGCTAGTGGACTCTTGAGCCACTGGGGCAATTTTCCTTTTCTTCTTTAATGGAATCTCCTTCTCAGAAACTATCTTCTCAGGGGTTGGCATCTCCTTAGTCAACACCCTGTCCCATCTAGAGAACAACCTCATGTCCATTTTTCTCATATGATTTATTTTGCTTCCAGCAGATGTACTCATAACTTCAGGTATTACACCAGCAAGGTAAAGACTTAAAATCCTGCCCAGGTTGGGCTTCTTCAAGCTTTCTTTAATCTTCTCATAAATTACCATAGACCAGTCAGTTTTTAGATTGAAGATTATCCTTGTCATTATACTAAACATATGGGCAGACACTCTATCATGCCCTCCTGGCTTGCTGAGTATGACTTTGCCAATAATCTCTGAGAGGAATTTCCCTTGATTGTTCATGCCTTTTCTAAGAAACACTGATCCAAGCTTCATCTTAGGATCCAGTACACACCAGGTTAGAGCTTCCCTGGTCTTTGTAGCTGTAACCTCATCTTCCTCTTTAATTCTTGGTAGCTGTAGAATCTTCCTCAGACTTTTAGGTGACACCTTCACCTTCTCACCATGAACCCTGGATTTGATTTTGAATCCAGTTTCGTCTATCTGAGCTCTACTGAGAAAATCTAGTACCTCTTTCTTCCAGATTTTAGTAGGTTCAGAAACAAGATATTCTAATCCTGAATCGACTACTAGGGTTACGACAGCCTTAATTTCTTGATCGGCATCCTCAAAAGCACCGCGCAACAGCTCGTATCCTTCGTTGACATTCTCCTCAAGCTTTGGCGCCATTAGGGTTTGTAGAATTTGTCTTGAGAGAAGAGAGGTGTCGACACAGAAGTTTGGTCTCGAAACTTTGAAAGCGTGTCGACAAACTAAGGCAAAACCCTATTTATACCTTTCTAATTTTGAAGATGAACAGGAGGGACAGCTAACTTAAATTGTGTCGACACTGGCAATAAGTGTCGACACTGACTTATAATGTCTCGACACATATGTGTCGACACAAGTTTAGTCAACAGTTTTTATGTGTCGACACTTGTTTATGTGTCGACACCACACAACTCGACACATAGTCGAGACTTTACTTAGAAAATTCTGAGTAAAACTTAAGTGTCGACACCACTTTGGATGTGTCGACACCTACAAGACATGTGTCGACACTAATATTCTGAAGTGTCGACACCAACTTCCTAGATGTGTCGACACCTTTTTCCTGAAGTGTCGACACCCACTTGCTGTGTCGACACATAGATTGCTGTGTGTCGACACCTTTTTACTTAGCCATTTACACTTCTGTAAACTTACTCTAAGTTTATCATTCCTAGTTCAATTTTAAATCTATTGAACTTAGCTTCTTCTAGGGGCTTAGTATACATATCAGCTAATTGATTATCAGTTTTCACATATTCCAATAAAATATCTTCTCTTTCTACATGCTCCCTAAGAAAATGATATTTAATTTCAATATATTTTGTTCTACTATGGGATACAGGATTATTAGCTATTGAAATAGCACTAGTAGAATCACAGAAGAGTGGAGTTCTACTTACCTGAAATCCATAGTCCTCAAGCTGATATTGTATCCACAGAAGTTGAGCACAGCAACTTCCTGCAGCCATATATTCTGACTCTGCAGTGGAGATAGCCACACTGCTTTGCTTTTTGCTACTCCATGAAATTAGTCTCCCACCTAGGAATTGACAGGTTCCAGTAGTGCTTTTTCTATCTTCTTTGCATCCTGCAAAGTCTGCATCTGAATAACCTGTTAGTTCAAAATCCCCATTCCTAGGGTACCAGAGGCCTAGATAGGGAGTGCCCTTTAGATATCTCAATATTCTTTTGACTGCTATCAAATGAGACTCTTTAGGGCAAGCTTGATACCTTGCACAGACACATGTAGCATACATGATATCTGGTCTACTTGCAGTCAAGTATAATAGGGAGCCAACTATCCCTCTATACAAGGTTTCATCTACAGGTTTCCCTGCATCATCCTTGCTAAGAGACATACTTGACCCCATAGGAGTCTTCATGGTGCTGGATGAATTCATACCATACTTCCTTATGAGTTCTAGGGTGAGCTTGGACTGACATATGGATAAACCATTCTCAGTCTGTTTAACTTGGAGACCCAAGAAAAACTTCAGCTCTCCCATACTACTCATCTCAAATTGACCTTGCATAAGTTTTGCAAACTTTTTGCAAAGGCTGCTTTCAGTAGACCCAAATATGATGTCATCTACATATATTTGGACTAGTATAACTTTGCCTCTAGATTCCCTAAGGAATAGAGTCTTATCTATTTTCCCCCTTGAGAACTTGTTCTCAATGAGGAAACTAGATAGGGTTTCATACCAAGCCCTAGGGGCTTGCTTTAACCCATATAAAGCTTTCCTAAGTCTATAGACATGATGAGGTAGAGTTGAATCAACAAAACCTAAAGGCTATTCCACATAGACTTCCTCTTTAAGATTACCATTCAGAAATGCTAACTTGACATCCATTTGGTAAACCTTGAATCCTTGAAAGGTTGCATAGGCAAGAAACATCCTTATGGCTTCCAGTCTGGCTATTGGAGCAAATGTTTGATCAAAGTCAATACCTTCTTCTTGCCTATATCCTTTAGCAACCAATCTTGCTTTATTCTTAATGATGACCCCTTGTTCATCCATCTTATTCCTGTAGATCCACTTGGTTCCTATTATATTGTGGTCTTTAGGTTTAGGAACAAGTTCCCAGACCTTGCACCTCTTGACCTGATTAAGCTCTTCTTGCATTGCTTCAGTCCATTGTGGATCTAGTATGGCTTCTTCAAACTTCTTTGGTTCAACTTGAGATAGAAAACTAGAGTAGATTGCTGCATTCAGATTTCTGCTCCTTGTTTGTACTCCTTGTCTTGGATCTCCAATAATCTGCTCTACTGGATGATCTCTAAGATGCCTATTGGCTGGAGGCATCCTAACTTCTGGTTGAACCTCTTCAGCATCTCCATCATGCTGTACTCCTTGAACATCATCAGCAATTGGTACATGTAGTTCTCCCCCTGGACAACAGCCACTGTCTTCTACTTGCTGTCTTGCAGTAGGTACTTCTTCTATAGTAAGCTTGTCCATCTTCTTTGTTAAACCTGTGGGGCTGCATACACTACTAGACAACTCATTGTTAATAAGTTTAGTCTCATCAAATACTACATGTACTGATTCTTCTACAACTTGTGTAGACAAGTTGTAGACTCTATAAGCCTTACTGTTATTGCTGTACCCAACAAAAATTCCCTCTTGGGACTTGACAGCAAACTTAGTCAAGTAAGACTTCCCATTGTTAAGTATGAAGCATTTGCAACCAAAGATCCTGAAGTAGGATAGGTTTGGTTTCCTGCCTTTCACAACTTCATAGGGGGTCTTGTTTAGGCTTTTAGTGATGGTAGCCCTATTTATAACATGGCATGCAGTATTAACTGCTTCAGCCCAGAAATATTCTGGCAGTGATGTATCACTTAATAGGGTCCTACCAGCCTCAATCAAGGTCCTATTCTTCCTCTCAGCAATGCCATTTTGCTGAGGTGTTCTAGGTGAAGAAAACTCTTGAAATATCCCAAATTCTTCACATAGTTTTGTCATGCTATCAGACTGAAATTCAGAACCATGGTCACTTCTAATCTTGACCACTGTACTGTCTAGTTCATTCTGAATTTGCTTGACAAAGCTATGGAAGACACTAGGTATTTCAGATTTCTGTCTTAAGAAGAACACCCAGGAAAACCTTGAGTAGTCATCTACAACTACAAAGGTATAGACCTTCCTACCTAGGCTGTGAACTGGCATTGGACCAAAGAGATCCATATGCAAGAGGTATAAACACCTCACAGCATCCTTGTTTTTTATGCTTCTAAAGATGGATCTAGTCTGCTTGCCCTTTTGACAAGCTGAGCAAATACCATCTTTAACACACTTAACTTGAGGACCATTCCTCACTAACTCTTTGCTAAAGAGTTTGCCAATAGTCTTGTAGTTAAGATGGGCTAGCCTCTTGTACCATTTGACACAATGAGAGACTGTTTCATCAGCTACAAGACACACTGGAGAACCATTGTTCTCAACCATAATGTCTAAGCAATAGACATTCCTTTTCCTATAACCAGTCAAAATGATCTCTTGATCAGTTGACCTCTTGATATGACAACCATTTTTAACAAATGAGATGTCATACCCTACATCACTTAATTGACTTATACTTATTAGGTTGTGTTTCAACCCTTTAACATAAGCCACTTGAGTAATGATAACCAAGTTACTAGAAATGTTACCAAATCCTTTGATGATTCCTTTTTCAGAACCACCAAAGGTTACTTTTGGACCATCTTTGATTGGAATGTAGTCCCTTAGTAGTCCCCTAGTTCCAGTCATATGTCTGGAACATCCACTGTCCAAGTACCATGTTGGGGTATGGCCACTTGGACTCACCTGCAAAACAGATTAATGAACCTTAGAACCCAAAGAATTCTTGGGTCCTTGGTACTTGTTAGTTTGCAACCTGACAAAGCTACCTACTGGTTTTCCAATAGGCAGTTTGCTACTCACTTTGTCACAAGCATTGTGCCAACAATCCATTGCAAAATGGCCAACTTTGCCACAACACCAACATTCAAACTTATTGTACCTTTGCTTAGGTACTGTCTTTGCTGTCTTATCTACAACTAACTTGTTGAATGTTGGGGCTTTGCCCTTGGACTTGGACTGGACAGTCCTTGCAGGTTTAATAAAACCCAGTACAACTTTACCCTTGTGATGAACAAATTCATCAATTAAAGGTAGCACTGACTTAGGTTTAGAAAACCTAGCAACAAGCTCTCTCTCATTCTGAAGATTAATCTCCAGACACTTGATTTGATCATTTTTAAATGATATAGTACCCATCTGAATCACTGTTATGTGCTTCAGCCTGGCTATCTCATTAAGCTTTTGATCAAATAACTTCTCAGAATCTGTTGCAGCAGCTTTGAGATCAGCAATTTCCTTTGCCTGACTTTTGGCTAGGGATTTGCTCTTCTTATAAGCTTGCAACAGTACTTTATATTCATCTATCGGCTGATGAATATCTTCCTCAGACTCAGATACACTCTTATCACTAGATGATGATGAATCTGATTCTGTACTGGCACAAGAAACTGAACTTAAAGTTGAACTTTGTACCTTACTTGGTCCTGGCTGCTCCAGGATTTTGTCATTTTCAGTTAATGTCATCAGTCCTTGGCACTGACAGTCTTCTTGCTCATATATAGAATCCATAATCTGCATGAATTCTTCTTCTTCTTCTTCAGCAAACAGCCATATGTATTCCTCAGCATCTGACTCAGTTTCTGAAGAAGAAATATCTGACAGAGTCTTCTCCTTTTTGGCAACAAATGACTTTTCTTTCTTACCTTTAAAATGAGTCTTCTTCCTGTCACTAGACTACTTTCTCTTTTCTGGACAATCTGCAACAACATGGCCTTGTCTGTTGCAGTAATAGCACAATATTTTTGAAACAGTTGCCTTGCTAGATTTAGTCCTCTTCCTGTCCTTCTTTGAAGCCTTTTTGTTCTGATAGAAGTCTTCTTTTCCCTGTGAAGTAGAAGGCCTTGTCCTCCACTGTTTCTTCTTCAAAAACTTCTGAAAATGTCTAGTGAAGGCAGCAAAGTCTTCATCACTTTCACTGCTTTCAGACTTTGTGCTGACAGACTCATCTGACTCTGATTCAACTACCTTTAGAGGTGGAGTTGGTGACTTATTCCTGTACTTTCTGGGGGCTTCTGTCTTGAAAGCTACGGTTCTTTCCTTATGTTCATTTCTTGTTGATTTCTCCTCCTCTTTCCTCACTGTCAACTGCATTTCATATGACAGCAATTTGCCAAACAGTGTAGGTGGAGAAATTTCTCCCAACTTAGTCATTTCTCTAATGGCACAGATCTTGGTGTCCCAATCTTTAGTTAGGGATCTTAAAAACTTGTCATTTAGTTCATAATTACTGAACTCTCTTCCATAAGACATGAGTTCATTCACTATCCTATAGAACTTCTTATAGCACTCAGTTATGCTATCACCCTTTCCTTGTCTAAAACTTTCATACTCTTGATTTAGCAAGGATTTTATATCTTGTCTTACTTCTTCAGAACCCTCCATATACACAATAAGAGTATCCCACATCTCTTTGGCTGTCTTACAGTGTATTAGATTCTGAAAAGTGGCATCATCTATGGCACTCACTATAATGTTTTGAGCCCTTTTGTCCATGGTGGCTAGGACAATCTCATCCTTTGTCATTTCAGAGAAATCCTTTGGTGTTTTCTGATTTGCATCTAGAACTGATATCTTCATGGGCACATATGACCATTCCTTTACTGTGATGTAAATCCTAGGGTCTGAGGCTTCCATAAACAGCCTTACCCTTTCCTTCCAGATCCCAAATATCTCTTTCCTACAAAGAGGTAATTTCATGGATCCCAATTCCTTGTGATTCTCAGAGAAACCCATGGTTCTTGATTTTCTTGAATCTGTAATTTGACTTAGACTGAATCTGCCAATCAGGATCTCCTCAGACTGTTAGTCCTTTTTTGAGAAACCTCCCTCTGATACCACTTGAAAGATATAGTACCTAAATACCTAGAGGGGGGTGAATAGGTGACCTAATTCTTTTTAACTTTTTATGGCAGCAATCAGATAATTTCACAGAATTCTATCTACTATAACACATCACATATGCAACAATCACAGCCAAAAACAATCACACAGTAGACACAGAGTTTTATAGTGGTTCCCCAAGCTTTGGGTACATCCACTTTCCCCCTTCGCCTATCTAGTAGTGTACTAGATTCGGCCAAACTCCTCCACTATCTCAGAACCCAAACTGGTTCCTACACCTCAGGCGCAAGGCCCTACAACTCAGCTTTACCACAAAGCCTACACTTAGCCATAAAGGCCTACACTCAGCCACAAAGGCCTACACTCAGCCACCAAGGCCTACACTCAGCCTTCAAGGCCTACACTCAGAGATTTAACTCTCCTACCCTCAGCCTTTATAATTGCAGGCTTACAATCTCAGATCCCTAAGGATCCTACAAGTTATAATGAATACAATATGTATAAACTCAACAACTTAGATGAAAGAGAGATAAGTTGTGAGATTCTTGATGAGTTCTTGGAAGAACTCAGCTGGACTCAATCTAACTTAGCTTTCTTCAAAGCTTCTTGAAAGTAGAACTCAATAAGATTGACTCCTTCTGCAGTTGATCCTTGACCTCTGCCACTTAGAATTCAGAATAAATCTGAACCCTTCTTCTCAGCCTAGTTCCAATGGCTGATTTCTTGGATGGAGCTCTCTCTCTCCAACTTCTTAGATCTGCACTTTATCGTTCAAGGTATAGCTAGATCTTCTTTGTTTGATACTTGATCAATAATGTGAACAATCACTACTTCTTTCAATCACACTCTCTGTAGACTGTATGAGCCTATTTATAGGCCTTCTTCATGGTAACCGGCTGGTCCGGTCCATAACTGAATTCTGACAACTCTGACAAGTGCTGTAGACCGGTTGGAACGGCAGCTGTCAAGTCATCCAGTCAGTTCTTGAAAGTTCTCTAAATGTCTGAAAGTGTCGAGACTTTCTGTCTTTAAGTGTCGACACTTATAGACCAAGTGTCGACACAAGTCTACAAGGTGTCGACACAACTCCTTGTGTTGTAGATTCTATGTCTCGACACAGTTTCTTCTTCATGTGTCGACACTAAAATTGAGTGTCGACACAAGGACTTGATCTTCTGTATTTTGCTGAATTCTTCTAAGTGTCGACACATCTCCTTTGTGTCGACACATCTTCATGTGTTGAATCTGTTAAGTGTCGACACTGCTTCTTGGTGTCGACACATGTCTTTAGTGTTGATACTTGCTGAGTGTCGACACAGCTCCTTGTGTCGACACATCCTTCTTCTGTCGAGACTTCAGCTGTGTGTCGACACATTCCCTTAGTGTCGACACTTGTACTTAGAATAATTTTGTTGATCTTGCTGTTCTTTGATAAGTGTCGACACAGCTCCATGTGTCGACACTTTCTTCAAGTGTTGAGTCTTCAGCTGAGTGTCGACACATTGTTCTGGGTGTCGACACTTACTTCAAGTGCTGACTCTTCTGTTGTGTGTCGACACATTGTTCTGGGTGTCGACACTTATACTTAGTCTCTGCTGACTTTTGCTGAGTGTCGACACAGCTCCAAGTGTCGACACTTTCTGGTGTAGACACAATTCTTCTAGGTGTCGACACTGCTGCTAAGTGTCGACACAGCTTTACTGCATTTTTCTTCACTGAGTGTCGACACAGCTCCTTGTGTCGACACTTACTGTCTGGTGTCGACTCAGCATCCTTGGTGTCGACACAATGACTCCAAGTGTCGACACTGCTTGTCTGGGTGTCGACACAAGTCTTCTTAAGTGTCGACACTTCCCTCTGGGTGTCGACACATGGACTTAGAAACTTTTTGCTTTATTCCTGCAAATACTTAACCTGCACAAGTAACTCAAAATACATCAAATACATTTTGATGTATATCATTGAGTTGGGTGAGGCTTCTTCAAATCAGGTACATTTAAACTAATGTACCCAATACCGAATGTGGGTAAATTGAGGGAAGAACTGATGTATGAAGCGCATTATACAAAGTATTCCATTCACCCCGGGATCACAAAGATGTTCAACGATATGAAGAAGCTTTTCTGGTGGCCAGGGCTCAAGAAAGATGTTGTCCTTTATGTCTCCAAATGCCAAACATGTGCGATGGTGAAGGCGGAATGCCAAAAGCCGGGCCGTTATTTGAAGTCACTACCGATCCCAGAGTGGAAATTTGATGATATTTCCATGGATTTTGTGCACGGGTTGCCAAGATCGCAGCGAGGAAATGATTCCATTTGGGTGATTGTTGACCGGCTAACGAATGTGGCACATTTTCTCCCGAACAAGCGGGATGATTCAGTTGAAAGTTTGACAAAGTTATATGTTGACCAGATTGTGCGGCTTCACGGTGTTCCTCGGAGCATCGTAAGTGATCGAGATGGGCGATTCACGTCAAATGATTGGAGGCTAGTTCACCGACTGTTGGGTACAAAGTTAACTTTCAGTACGGCCTTTCATCCCCAAACGGATGGCCAAACTGAACGTACCAACAGAACAATGGAGGACATGCTCTGAATGTGCGCCCTTAACTTCGGAAAGAGATCGGAAGATCATCTCTATATGGTAGAGTTTGCATATAATAGCAGCTACCAGGCGAGCATTGGTATGGCACCATATGAAGCTCTATATGGACGGAAGTGTCGTACTCCCTTGGCTTGTGTAGAAGCGGGCGAAGCTCGGGTTTTTAAACCAAATGAGGTTGATGAAGCAAACTCAACCATCCGGACTATTCGAGAGAGATTGCTTATTGCTCAAGATCGACAAGCGAAGTACTACAACGCCAAGCACCGGAACGTGGAATTTGCGGTTGGCGATTGGGTCTACTTGAAGATCAAGCCTTTCAAAGGTGTCTCCACGATTCGACGATTGAAAAAGTTGAGTCCAAGATATTTGGGTCCTTTTGAAGTGGTTGAGCGAGTTGGCGAAGCGGCTTATCGGCTAGCTCTGTCGGCAGACTTGGGTGGATTACATGATGTATTTCACATCTCGGTGCTTCGGAAGGCCGTGAAAGATCCAGCTCAAGTGATCGCGGATGATCGTTTGCCGGTGGAGTATGGGCTAACAACGAAAGTTAGACCCATTTAGATAGAAGATCGAGCCGAGAAACAGTTGAGGAACAAGACAGGTCGCCATGGTGAAAGTCCGATAGGACAACTGCGGCTGTGAAGAACTGTCATGGGAGCGAGAGCAAACCATGCGAGAAGAGTTCCCTGAGCTGTTTTTGTAATCTCTAGAGAGGATGTTGTAACATAAAATTTTGCATGTTGTAACATTTCTCTTGCTGGTTACTGTTGCCTTTCCAGTGTCTCAATTTCGAGGACGAAATTTCTTGTAGAAGGGGAGGATTGTAACAGTCCAAATTTCTGAAACAGGAAATTTTTGGGTGACACGGCCTGGGACACGGGCGTGTCCCAGGGCGTGTCAGCGGACACGGCCTGCGACACGGGCGTGTCGCAGGGCGTGTTGAGGTTGTTTAGACAATCGGTCTTGGTGTCGACGATTTTTCGCTCGACGATGTGTCGAGAGGGGGCACACGGCCCAGGACACGGGCGTGTCCAAGGCCGTATCGTGTGCTCGACGACTTTTACTCGACGATCATTGAGTGTCGAGACGTGGGTGTCGAGTGTCGAGAAGATGCACACGGCCTGTGACACGGGCGTGTCACAGGGCATGTCAAGTCGGGTCGACGAACTCAGCCCGACGAAGCATTTCGATAGGGCGTGTCTTTGTGCCGTGTCTGGGTACACGGCCTGGGACACGGGCGTGTCACAGGCCGTGTGAAGTCTCGGGATGTTTTGTGATTTTTTTTGCCCAGGCACACGGCCACAGACACGGGCGTGTCTGAAGGCGTGTTGGTGACACGGCCCATGACACGGGCATGTCCCATGGGCGTGTCACTGGTTTGGATAGGTCGGTTGACCACCGCTTGAGGCACACGGCCTGGGATACGGCCGTGTCATAGGCCGTGTTAGGTCAAAATCAGTGTTTTTGGCAAAATCGTGGCCGTCCATTACTTCAGCCTGGATCCAAGGGCTGAAGCTTCTTTCCTCTTTTTCCTAAAGGCCGAAACTGAGAACTTATGCTCATTTGTTTCTTAGCCTTTATCTTTCTTCAAAAGAGAGAAAGAGAGAGAGAAAGGAGGAGGAAGAAGGGGAAGGGCTGCTGCTGGTGGTGCTGCGGTTTACCGACAAGAGTTCCGAAGCCGGCATTGCGGAGGAAACGTTCTTGCGAGCCAAATCAAGCTAGCTTTGAGGTCATGGCACCGAAGCGGTCGTCAAGGGTAATGACTTTTCTTCCTAGCCATGTGAAGGCTTCCTTTTGGCATAGATTTGTAATTGCCCCACCAAGAGGTGGCTGATTGTGGGAGTCCTTGGGTGGATTCTTGAAATCCCCTTTTGTTGGCATATAGATCCGGAAATGGAGTACGGAATAGGCATGCTGTGTGAAGCCCATCTAGACAGGTTGGTCTGGATTGGTGATGTTGCATACGAACCGGAGAAGACTCTGTGGTAACGTGTAGTTTAAGGAGTCAACGGGTTATACCTACGAAAAGGAGTAGCAGGAAGTACTGGAGTGGTAGCCCATGAAAAATAGCCATGTGATGTTTTTGGGTCCAACCTGTGAATGAGGCACAGGAAGTACTGGTGTGACCAGGAAAGGACCTTTGTGATGCTTGATGTCGTAGGGTGTCCACCTGTGAAGCGAGTAACAAGAAGTACTGGCATGATAGCCAGGAAAGACCCCTGAAATTTGTGCTTGTGCGGTGTCCACCTGTGGAGAGAGTCACAGGAAGTACTGGGAGGCCCAGGAAAGACCCGCTGTTGTGCTAAAGAAATGGGTATAGAGAAATACCCAGGCTGTGTGCCAAGAACAGGATTGGTGAGACCGACCCGCGCCTTTGATATAGCCATGAGTACGCTATACTCGGAGAAGGCAAGGCGATTTGAGCAGCGGGGGGTGGAGGATCCGACCTGCGTTATGTACGTCCGACGTGAGACCAGAAAGTGCGGTCTGTTGGAGCGCATAACAAGAGTCTTAGGCCTGCGCGCCGTGATACAATGGGGGGCTACGGGCCATCCCGGTTCACTAAGACTATAAAACTCCGTCTGCACGCCTTGGAGTAAATGCTCAAGAGAGTTACCGTTGGGTTGTAACCCTGATACGGTGGTGGGCAAGAGCTTTGCCAGAACACCAAGAATGTGTCCTGAGTGCACGGACCGTTGGGCCGGGCGGCGAACGGTTGTGATGGCTTGTGTACGTGAAAGCACCTTTTGATGATATATTGTCATACTTGTGATATGAAATGCCTGCAGGGAAGAATACCGCTGCCCCCAGAGAATGGGTAGGGTCGTTATAATTTGGTCAGCTGAACGCTGACCGTTGCTTTTGTTTGCCACCGTTGGGTGGATTGTCCCTGTACAGGTGCTGGAGAGCCGAGCGGGACGCATAGAGGCTGATGTTCATGCTGTTGTTGCTGCTACTACTGCTAGCCCTCGAAGGCTATCTGTGTTGTTTTTGTGTAGTTTCTGTTCATGTGGCCGGCCTGTAAGCCAATTGCTTTAGGCCACTATGTGAAAGCCATGTAAGGCCATAAGGCCAACTCTTTTCACTTGTTGTAAGACATTCCTATATCGTATAAAATGTGGAGTTTTATGTTTGGACATTCATGAGGAGTTCCAGTTGTAGTCTAGGCTTCCGCTAGAATGATTTGTGATAGGTGCGATGCGCTACTCTGGTATCATACTGTACCTTCACCGCCTGTTTTGTGATATATACTGTGGGGCCCTGGCCGGACCTTCTAGAATATACCATATGAACGGATGGGGTTGTTACAGGAGGAGCATCAGAAAGTCACCTTAGCTACCTTCCTTCTTGAAGGAGAGGCTAGATTGTGGTGGGACGAGATGGAGCTGCATCATTTGGCGGGTCGTCCCTTAACACAAGTATCGATGAAAGAATTCTATCGACTCTTCCTAGCAAAGCACCTGCCTACGGTGCAACAGATTTCCATGGAGATTGAATTCCAAAGGCTGACACAAGGAGATGGTAGTTTGGAAGCTTACCTGCATGAGTTTACATGTTTGAGGCGGTATGCGGGTTCGATATTTGCGGATGAGCAAAGGAAGACGAATAGGTTCTACGAAGGACTGAGGGACAAGCTGAGGTTCCTGCTCTCTAGTTTTGTGAACCAAGGATTCCAGGCGTTGGTCGACACTGCAAGCACGTTGGAAAAGGATATGAAAAGGGTGCAGGGGAAGAGGGCATTGGCTGTGTCACAGACGGAGTTTAAAGTGCCCCGACCGACGAAGTCATTTTATAAGAATAAATGGGGCAAGAGGCCTAAGACGACAGGACAAGCTCCTTCTTCCGTTGCATCGGGAGCAACGTCGGGGGCCACCACCAAGCCGGATACTCGTACGTGCTTCAATTGTGGACGGGTGGGGCATATAGCTCGGGATTGTTGGGTGCCGCCAAAGAGTGAAAAGAAGGCGGGAGTGTCCTATGCGGAAAAAGGAAAGGCGGTGGTGGAATCCTATGCCTCTCAGGCGCAGCCCCGGGTCTACAATCTTGGCCTGCAGGAGGCCATCAAGCAGAGTGACGTCATCACAGGTACGAGTTACGTTTTTGCGTATTATATTGCTTTTATGTTTTGCTTAATGCCTATGTGTATGCGGCTTGTGTGTGTGACATAATTGTCACAGGTTTTGTGATGATTCGGGACACGCTGGCGCGAGCACTGTTTGATACATGTGCATCGCATTCTTTTCTGTCTCGCGAGTTTATAGCGCGGCTTGGGATACCTAGTGGTGTGAAGACAGATAGCGTCATAGTGGTGTTGCCAAATGGCTATTGGATGCTTGCGGATCACGCTTGCGATGTGGCGGTCCAAATAGGAAGTCGGGATTTCAGTTTGATTGCATCTGTATTGCCGATATCGGAATTCGACGTGATATTTGGTATGGATTGGCTTGCGGAGCAGCATGCCTTGATTGATTGCCAATCCACAGAGATCACGTTGGGCCAGAATACCGAACAAGAGACAAAGTTTGCGGGTATGTGAGGCGTGGGCGGGACATTATTGTCTGCACTCCAAGTCTTGAAGGCTATTCGGAAGGGTGCAGAGTGCTACTTCGCCCTCATTCAGGCTGTTGAGCCTAAGCCCAGTGTGGGTGATGTTCCGATTGTGTCGGAATTTACAGATGTGTTTTCCACGGATCTCCCTGGGCTAACACCCCAACATGAGATTGAATTCACAATCGAGTTGGTGCCAGGTGCGAAACCTGTGGCCCGCTCGCCATATCGCGACGTGCTAAAGGAAATGGCGTAGTTGAAAGTCCAACTGCAGGAATTGATGGAGCAGGGGTATATATGCCCAAGTATGTCTCCTTGGAGCGCCCCTGTGCTTTTTGTGAAGAACAAAGACGGTGGCTTGCGGTTATGTATTGATTACCGCGAATTGAATAAGCTGACCGAGAAGAATAAATATCTGATTCCGCGGATTGATGAGCTGTTTGATCAGCTAGTGGGATCGTCCGTCTACTCGAAGTTGGTCTTGAAATCTGGTTATTACCAATTGAGGATCCGGGAAGAAGATATTCCCAAAACCTCATTTAGAACACGGTGCGGGCACTACGAGTTCACGGTCATGTCGTTTGGGGTGTGCAATGCGCCCTCGGAATTTATGGACTTGATGCACCGAATATTCCACGAGTACCTGGATCTGTTCGTGATAGTGTTCATTGATGATATACAGGTGTACTCAAGATCAGAAGCCGATCATGAGCAGCATTTGCGGTTGGTGTTGAATACATTGAGGCAGAATCAGCTCTATGCCAAGTTCTCGAAGTGTGAGTTTTTGCTATCATCGATGGCTTTTCTGGGCCATGTGGTGAGTGGAGCGTGCATAACTATGGATCCAACAAAGATAAGGGCCATAGAAGAGTGGCCAGTGTTGTCTTCAGTGGCCAATGTCCGGAGTTTCCTTGGACTAACATGCTACTACCAAAGATTTGTTGAAAACTTCTCGCGGATTGCTTTGCTGCTAAACACGTTGACGCGAAAATAACAGAAGTTCGTTTGGTCTTCAGAGTGCGTGCGAGCTTTTGAAGAGCTGAAGCTTCGGTTGACCACGACGCCTGTGTTGTCATCGTCATGTGGTACCGATTGATTTGTAATCTACAGTGATGCTTCAGGAAGCGGCTTAGGCTGCGTACTTCTACAAAATGGAAAGGTGATTGCTTATGGCTCACTCCAGCTGAAAGTGCACGAGTGGAACTATCCCGTCCATGATCTTGAGTTGGTGGTAGTGATCTTTGCACTAAAGCTGTGGCGACACTATCTTTATGGTGAGAAGGTGGAGATCTATACAGATCACAAGAGCCTGAAGTACATATTGGAGCAGAAGGACTTGAATATGCGACAACAAAGGTGGTTGGAGTTCCTCGGGGACTACACCATTGAGATTCACTATACTCCCGGGAAGGGGAATGTTGTCGCGGATGCCTTGAGTTGGCGGACTCTGGCAAGAGCAGCTTGGTTGCAAAGGCATGATGAACATCTCATCCAGGAGGTGGAAGCGTTAGAGATTTCTTGTGCTGACAAGACTTCCATTGCCAATGCATGTTTGAATTGGACGGAGGTGCAATGTGACCTTGCGTACCGAGTTCGATGGGCAACAGAGTTGGATGAAGATCTCCTATGCTATGCGAAAGTTGGGCCAAAAGGAAAGTTCTCCTGGGATGACGGTCTTTTGCGGAAAGAAGGCCGTTTGTGCGTCCCAAATGTGGGTAAATTGAGGGAAGAACTGATGTATGAAGTACATTATACGAAGTACTCAATCCACCCAGGGAGCACGAAGATGTTCAGAGATATGAAAAAGCTATTTTGGTGGCCAGGGCTAAAGAAAGATGTTGCTCTTTATGTGGCCAAATGCCAAACCTGTGCTATGGTGAAGGCGGAATGCCAGAAACCGGGCGGTTATTTGAAGTCGTTGCCGATTCCAGAGTGGAAATTTGACAATATTTCTATGGATTTTGTGCACGGGTTGCCGAGATCTCATTGAGGTAACGATTCCATCTGGGTCATTGTTGATCGGCTGACAAAAGTTGCACATTTCCTACCGAACAAGCGAGATGATTCGGTAGAAAGTTTGGCAAAGCTGTGCATGGAACAAATTGTACGGCTTCACGGCGTTCCTTGGAGCATCGTGAGTGATCGAGATGGGCGATTCACGTCAAAGGATTGGAGGCTAGTTCACCAGCTATTGTGCATGAAGTTGACTTTCAGTACGTCCTTTCATGCCCAAATGGATGGCCAAACTGAACGAACCAACAGAACGATGGAGGACATGCTTCGTATGTGCTCCCTCGACTTTGGGAAGAGATGGGGAGATCATCTCTAGATGGTGGAGTTTGCTTATAATAACAGCTACCAGGCGAGCATCGGGATGGCACTGTATGAAGCTCTATATGGAAGGAAGTGCCGTACTGCCTTGGCTTGGGTAGAAGCGGTCGAAGCTAGAGTTTATAAACATAGTGAAGTCGATGAAGCAAACTCAACCATTCGTGCTATTTGAGAGAAGCTACTCATAGTCCAAGATTGTCAAGCGAAGTACTACAACGCCGAGCACCGGAATGTAGAGTTTGCGATAGGCGATTGGGTCTACTTGAAGATCAAGCCCTTCAAAGGTTAATCCAGGATTCGACATTTGAAAAAGTTGAGTCTAAGATATTTGGGTCCATTTGAAGTGGTTGAGCGAATTGGAGAAGCTGCGTATCAGCTAGCTCTTTCGGCAGACTTGGGTGGACTACATGATGTGTTTCACATCTCGGTGCTTCGGAAGGCCGTTAAATATCCAGCTCACGTGATCACGGATGATCATGTGCCGGCGGAGTATGGGCTAATAACGAGTGTTAGACCCATTCAGATCGAGGATCGAGCCGAGAAACAGTTGCGGAACAAGACGGTCGGGATGGTTAAAGTCCGATGGGACAATTGCGGCCGTGAGGAGCTTATATGGGAGCGAGAGCAGACAATGCGAGCAGAGTTTCCCGAGCTCTTTTTATAGCGATTGCATAGTGAAATTTATTGTAACATAAACGTTTAATGTTAAAATTTTCGGTTGCTGGTTTCCTTCCTGTATACGAATTTCGAGTACGAAATTTCTTGTAGGAGGGGCGGGTTGTAACAGCCCATTTTTCAGCAGGAATGTTTTTGGGGTGACATGGCCTGGGACACGGGCATGTCCCAGGGCGTGTCCTGCGTTCGACACTTGAGACCTGCGGTCGACAAAATTTTTTCGACGATCGTCGAGTGCTTAGGACACGGCCTGTGACACGGGCGTGTCACAGGGCGTGTCAGCGCGGTCGACAAACTCGGCCCGATGAATTTGAGCTGGGGCGTGTCAAATGTTGTGTATAGGCACACGACCTGAGACACGGGCATGCCACAGGCCGTGTGAGTCTCGGCTGATTTTGAGATTTTGCAGCCTGATGAACACGGCCACGGACACGGGCGTGTCTGAAGGCGTGTCGGGTGACACGGCCCTTGACACGAGCGTGTCACATAGGCGTGTCACTAGATTGGATAAGTCGGTTCAGTGCCGCTTGAGGCACACGGCTTGAGAAATGGGTGTGTCACAGGCCGTGTCAGGCAAAAATTGTGTTTTTGTGGAAAAATCGTGGTCGTCTGTTCCTTCAGCTAGGATCTAATGGATGAGCTGCCTCCCTACTTCCTTAAGGCCGTGGATGAGAAGGGAAATCTCATTTTGCATTTGGTCTTCTGTTGGAACACCCTATTACTAATTTGGGTCAGGATCACTATGTCTCTAGGAATCTATGTTTTGACCTTCTGTATAGATTATAGGTCAATTAGTATTGAGTCTAAGGGTTAGAAGGTTAGGATTGGAAGCTGCTCTGAAGACCCAAGTTTTTCTGGAGACTAAGTCCAAATCGTCGAGCTCAGCACGACGTTTCGTCGAACTCCGGTCGACGATCGTCCAGCTCAACTTCTGCAGATCGTCGAGCTCCATTCGACGATCGCTGAGCTCAACCTCATAATATCGTCGAGCTCCATTCGACGATCGCTGAGCTCAGGTCGACGATTTTGACTCTGCACTGGATCCTTATCTCTGAGCTCAGTTCGACGATCTTTGAGCTCAGATCGACGATTTCTTTGCTGCTTGCATTTTCCAGTTCGCTGAGCTCAGCTCGACGATAGCAGAGCTCAGTTCGACGATTTCAGTTATCTTTCAGAATTCAAATTCAAATCAGATAGAAGTTATTCTGCATTTAATTCAGAAGATCTGCCAGCCGTTTTCATTTACTTCTGGAGCAAGTTTCAAGGAATTTTTCAAGGAACAAATCAGTGGACTTTCCTTCAGAACATATTATGCAATTAAGGCTGTAATCAATGCAGACCAACGGCTATCTTTGACAGAGTAATATCCTATTCAGAGACAGAGAATAAAAGAGAATGTTTTTGAATAAAGACAGAAGATAGACAAGAACAAAAAGAGAATAGAAAAGACAAGAATAAGGATACCTCTCAATACACAGAGTTTCTGAAAATATTCTGTCAACAAGAATTCAGAAGAACACTCATCAAAAAGAGATCAAGTTTTCAAACATTCTTCAGATCTCTTCAGCTCTCAAGTGTTCAAGGCCAACATCATCTCAAGACTCCAGACACTCAACATTTCAGCTTGCTGAAATCATCTTTTGCTGGAGATCTATCTTTGAAGGCCTATCACCCTCAGCAAAGCTCATCTTCCTGAAGATTTCAAGGACTCAGGGGGAGCTTTGACAACATCACTGAATCCACATAGTCTTCTCAGTTGCTTGAGAAAGAGAAGACTGCCATCACTCTCTCACCCCCATTCTGTAAAGGGTTTTTCAAACTCCCTTCAAAAGTTTGAATCTGGTTTTTGAGCACCTTGTCAAAAGCTCATTGGTGGCAAGACACCTGATCAAAAAATCTGTTTTGGTTTTTGAGCACCTTATCAAAAGCTCATTGGTGCCCAGGACACCTGATCAACTCATCCTGCAGTGGATTCCTACCTAGGGTGGTAGAAGAGTGGATGTACCCAAGTTGGGGAACCACTATATTTCCTTGTGTCATCTGGTTTTGCATGTTTTCTTTTTGTTTCTGGCCTAGATTTTCTTGTGCTTAGTTTCTGCATAGCTTAGTTTTGTGGTTTATTTTATTTCTGCTTCCCTGCCTACACTCATTACAACAATTGTTGTAAAGCTTTGCAAAAGTTTTTCTTTGTGTTTTTAAAAGCACCATATACTCTATTCACCCCCCTTTAGAGTATATCAGATCTAGTTTCCCCTTTCAATTGGTATCAAAGCGAGGTTGGTTAAACATATCATATCTGTTTGGTTGTACAGGCTAACACCTGAACCCCAAGATCCCAAACTAGATCCTTCTTTTGTTTTCTAGTATTAAATTTAATTTGCACAAATCATGGCCCAGAACAAAGATTATGCTAGCACCAGACCTCCAGTGTGCAATCTGTCAAAGTTTGCACTTTGGAAAGCAAGGATTAAACTCTACATGAATTCTATTGACGAGGACATTTTTAATTCTGTTTTGACAGTGTGTCCCAGACCCCCAGAAAGTACAAGCACCAATGCTGTTCCACCTCCATCAGGAACAGATGCTGACATCAAAAGGTGGAAGGTAGCTGATGCCAAGGCAATGAACATTCTAGCTCAGACAATGTCAGATGACATTTTTCAAAAGGTAGCTGAATGCAATTCAGCCAAGGAGATTTGGGACAAGCTCTCAGAAATAGTTTCAGGATCAGCTGATGAGAGAAAGGACAGAAGATCCCATCTCATCTCCCAATATGAGAACTTCAAGAAGGGAGAAACTGAGTCAGTGGGAGACATGTACAACAGACTGAGTCTAATTGTCAGTGAACTGAGGACATTAGACAAAGAGATCTCACTAACAGAACTTAATGACAAGATCCTAATGTGCTTCCCCAGCACTTGGGATTCAAGAATCTGGCCAATTAAAGATGCCAGAAGCCTGAATGAGATCACAACTGAAGCCTTGTTGGGTAAGCTCAAATCTTATGAGCTACTCATCAAGAACAGAGAAGAAGAACAGAAGGCTGCTTCTCTAGCCACAAAAAGGGAGAAGACTATAGCATTCAAGGCAACTGAGGATTTGCCTGAAGAAAAAGGAACAGCCAATGATGAACTTCTCAGCTTGCTGGCCAAAAGATTCTACAAGATGGCCAGAAAGGACTTCAGAAGAAGATCATACAAGGAGCAAGACAAGCCAAGGTATGACAAGTCCATTGGCAACAGCAAAGACATTATTTGCTTTGGTTGCAGGAAACCAGGGCATATGGTTCCTGACTGTCCAGAAAACAAGAACAAGGACAGAAGGGACAGAAAAGAAAGAAGAAAGGAGAAGGACTCCAAAAGGAATGGAAATAGCAAACCCTCCTCCAGCAGAAATAAGCACACAAGGAAAGGATTTGTTGCTGAATCCTGGAGTGAGACTGAAGAGGAGTCAGAAGCCTCTTCCAGCTCAAGTGATGATGAGGATGATGCAGAGGAAAAGGAGTTCTGCATGATGGCAATCAATGCCTCACAACACAACTCAGAGGAAGAGGAGTCAGAGTCAGACTCAGAGACTCAACCTGAAGAAGATCAGGTAATCAGTTCTTTTGATTTCACTTCAGAAGATTTCAAACTTGAATTTAAAGCACTATGTTTAGACCTGCTAAAGTCTGAGAAAGAGATCATCTCTCTCAGAAAGCAATTATCTGAACAAAGTGGTTTAAAATCAGAAAACCTCAAACTCTCTCAGGAGTTGGAGAACTATAGGGAACAGATAGCTTCACTGAAGAGTGAGCTCTCTGAGGCCAAGAAGCTTGAAGAATCTCTCAATGGGAGAAGCATCAAGCTGATGGACATCACAAGCACAGTGAACTCAAGATTCAACAGTACACTGGGCTTGGGTGCCTCATCTAGCCAACCTATTGTTCTAACAACCCCTATCAAGTTCATTTCTGACAAGGGAAAGGGAGTTGTAGAGGTTGCCAGGAAAAATTCTGATCTGCCTCAGAAATTCAAGTCCCAGCAGAAATCGTCGAACGAAGCTCGACGATCGCCGAATGAAGATCGACGATCGCCGAACGCAGCTCGACGATCTCAGGACAAATCGTCGAACGCTGATCGACGATCTCAGCCAAGATCGTCGAACGCTGCTCGACGATCCCATATACCTGACCTCAGCCATAGTCGACCGTCGAACGGAGCTCGACGATCTGACCCAAGATCGTCGAACTCAGCTCCAAGATCGTCGAACAGAGGTCAGAGCTCTGGAAATTTTTTCAATGGCAAGTCAAAATTGAATCCTGAGGGTTCTTCATCCCAAACATTTAACCCTTATACTGAATGGATTTTACCTCCAAGGAGATATCATCCTGAAGGATATAAGAGTCAGCCAGGGATGTCTTTCATTTCTGAATTTAAAGGTTATCAACCTAGGCCCAAGGTAAACTGGGTCAAAAACAAGTAAATTGTTTTATGTGCAGGTGAAGACCTATCCAACATCTAACCAGCAATGGTATTTGGATAGTGGGTGCTCTAAGCACATGACAGGGAACAAGGACAACCTAAATTCCTTTAGAGCCAAGCTTGGACCCAAAGTTATCTTTGGTGACTCCAACTTTGGACAAACTAAAGGATATGGAGCAGTCCAGATTGGCTCTGTAACCTTCAAGAAGGTAGCATATGTGGAAGGACTGAAGCACAACCTAATCAGCATCAGTCAGCTATGTGATGAAGGCTACCAGGTGACCTTTAGCAAAACCCTATGCAAAATCAAGTCAGAAGACAACACAACTGTGTTGACAGGTAAAAGGAAAGGTAACATCTACCTAGTAGACTTTCTTTCAACTACTATAGATATCTGTTTATTCAACTCAGTTTGTAGACCAAATGTTTTATGGCATAAGAGATTAGGACACCTAAACCTTAGAACCATTGCTAGGCTCTCCAAGGACAATCTTGTTAGAGGACTACCTTCTGGCCCCTACAAGAAGGAAGGACTCTGCAAGGCTTGTCAATTAGGCAAGCAAACTAAAAACAGTTTTAAGTCACTTAATAAGAGTGATTCACCTAGGATATTGTATCTGTTACACATGGATCTATTTGGACCCATCACAGTACAAAGCCTAGGAGGGAAATCCTACACTTTAGTAATTGTAGATGACTTCTCTAGATTCACTTGGGTGTTCTTTCTAAGGAAGAAGTCTGATAACTTTAAGTGTCTGACAGAGTTTCTCAAATGTATAAAGATTGAGTTCAATACTCACATTGCCCTGATCAGAAGTGATCATGGGACAGAGTTTGATTCTCTTCTTATGCAAGAGTTCTGTCAGAGTGAAGGGATCAGGCATACTTTCTCAGCTCCTAGAACTCCTCAACAAAATGGGGTAGCTGAAAGGAAAAATAGAACCCTTATTGAATCTGCCACTACATTGTTGTCAGATGCTCATCTACCTCTATCCTTCTGGGCAGAGGCAGTGAACACCTCCAACTATGTGCTGAACAGGAGTCTGATACATAAACTGAAGGGAAAGACTCCCTATGAATTACTCAAAGGGAAGAAACCTAAAGTTGACTATTTCAAAATTTTTGGTTGCATTTGTTATATTCACAATAATGATAAGAAACATCTAGCAAAATTTCAAGCCAAAGCTGATGAAGGAGTGTTTCTGGGATACTCCATGATCAGCAAGGCCTATAGGGTTTATAATAAATCATCACTGAAAATTGAGGAATCTGTTCATGTTTCTTTTGATGAAACTAACATGTCTTTCAAGGAGAAGATTTCTTCTACCATAGAACCTTTGCAGGAACACTCTCTAGTTGAAGATATGAACAAGCTACAGGTTGCTCAAGAAGAAGAAAGCAGTGAAGATGAAAGCAATGCTCAACACATTGAAGCTCCATTTGAAGAGCCAGTCGTTGTACCACAAGAGGAAACAACAACACAGGTTGGTGAACAATCAACACCCCCTGTTGATTTAGTAACATCAAGAGACCATCCAATTACCCAAATAATTGGAGAAATCTCAGCCGGTGTGCAAACCAGAAATCAGGTCAACCAAAACCTGTTGCACACCTGCTTCCTTTCTCAAATTGAACCTCAGTCCATTCAAGATGCAGAGCAAGATCCACACTGGATCATTGCCATGCAAGAGGAGTTGCATCAATTTGAGAGGAACAAAGTATGGGAACTAGTGCCCAAGCCTAAGGATCATTCCATTGTTGGAACAAAATGGGTATTCAGAAACAAACTGGATGATCAAGGAGTAATAATAAGGAACAAGGCAAGGCTAGTTGCCCAAGGATATTCTCAAGAAGAAGGAATTGACTACGACCAGACTTTTGCACCTGTTGCAAGATTGGAAGCCATCAGAATCTTTCTAGCTTATGCAGCTCACAAAGGCTTCAAGGTTTATCAGATGGATGTCAAGAGTGCCTTCTTGAATGGAGACATCAAAGAGGAAGTCTATGTCAGACAACCTCCAGGTTTTATCTCTCCAACTCATCCTGATTTTGTTTTTAGATTAAATAAAGCATTATATGGTCTCAAGCAAGCTCCTAGAGCATGGTATGAGACCCTAGCATGCTTTCTTTTGGAAAATGGTTTTATAAGGGGTAGAGTAGACCAAACTCTTTTCATTAGAACCCATAAGTCCCATACCCTACTAGTACAAATTTATGTAGACGATATCATTTTTGGTTCTACTGACTCAAAACTATGCAGAAGGTTTTCTAACCTAATGCATTCTAAATTTGAGATGAGTAGCATGGGTGAGCTATCCTTCTTCCTAGGATTGCAAGTCAAACAACATGCTGAAGGCATCTTTATTTCTCAAACCAAATATGCTAATGAGCTGGTTAAGAAATTTGGCATGTCTGAGGCATCTTGCATGAAAACACCCATGCCTACCAATGCTGTATTGGATGCTGATGAACATGGGAAACCTGTTGATCAGACAACATATAGAGCAATGATTGGCTCTTTACTGTACCTTACAGCTAGTAGACCAGATATAATGTTTGCTACATGTATATGTGCTAGATTCCAAGTTAGCCCTAGAGAGTCACACCTCACATTAGTAAAGAGGATTCTTAGGTATGTTAAAAGTTGTCCAAATCTAGGTCTCTGGTATCCAAAAGATTCAGCATTTGAGTTAACTGGATTCTCTGATGCTGATTATGCTGGATGCAGAATTGACAGGAAAAGCACCAGTGGAACTTGTCAGTTCCTTGGTGATAGACTTGTCTCTTGGTTTTGCAAGAAACAAACATCTGTGTCAACTTCAACTGCTGAAGCTGAATATATGGCTGCAGGCAGTTGTTGTTCACAAATACTGTGGATTCAAAACCAACTCCTAGACTATGGTTACAACTTAGAAAAGTCAAAAATCTTTTGTGACAATACAAGTGCTATCTCCATAGCTCAAAATCCAGTCCTCCATAGTAGGACCAAACACATAGAGATTAGGCATCACTTCTTAAGGGATAATGTTGAAAAGAATAAAATTGAACTGCAATATATCCCAACTGATTTACAAAGGGGAGATATTTTCACCAAGCCTTTGGATGAAAAGAAACATACTTTCTTCCTAAATCAGTTAGGAATGTTAGATGGAGGAAGTCTTAAATAATACTCAAGATTTTGAAAGCTAAAAATTGACCAAGACTAGGCAAAATTTCTGATTTTTCTGATCTCTGAACTGCGCTCGACGATTTCCCCAAAGATCGTCGAACGGAGTTCGACGATTTTCTGAATCGTCGAACTGAGTTCAGCGCTCCTTTGATAGTTTGGACTATCTCCTCTGGTCAACGATCGTCGAACGGCGCTCGACGATTTTGTTCACTGAACGATCGTCGAACGGAGCTCGACGCCTTTCCAGATCGTCGAACGGAGATCGACGATTTTGGAGTCTCTTCAGATTCCTTTAGAAGCCTCGATCGTCGAACTGAGTTCAACGATCTTTCCTTTTCTGCGTCGAACCCTAATATAAAACTCTTTTTTCGTCGTCGTTCTCTCTTGCGCTTTCAATTTCTCTGCAAACTTTTCTTCCCTCCAAGCAGTTCTACACTTGGTCGTTTTGTCTGTTGATTTTTTGCAGGTACCATGGCCGTTTCAGTTGCTGTGCTCGCTGCAATGAAATTTGATGCAGGCTTTGACATCGATCTCGACTCCTTCAACACAACCGATCAAATCTTCCAGGACATTCTCAGTTTGTTCAAAGATCAGCAACTATCTGCCCTGATGACAACCAGAATCAAACTTGCATCTGATGAAATCAAAGAATGGGTTTACACTGCCCACAACCTTGACAACAATACCATAGTTGGTTCTATTGGTGGCACCCAGGTACCTCTGACCCCAACAGTATTGACAGAGGTTTTTGGTTTAAGGAATGGTGAAGATTCTGCTGAACTCTCTGGAGATGAATTCTCAGATGTACTTGCCAGGATGGGTCATCCTGAGGGGAACCCTAGCAAGTTGTTTAAGAGGAATCTGTCAGTGGAATACAGGTTTCTGGCTGATGTAGTAGGCAAGGTTCTCTTGGCCAAACATTCTGCTCATGACACCATCTCCAGATATCAGCTCTGCCTCATGGGAGCTCTGGTGGATAGAAAAAGCTTGAACTGGGGAGAAGTATTTTTTGATCTGCTGAAGAAAAAGATAAACAAAACATTTGTGAACTATGGAAGAATACTGGGAGTCTTCCTTCAGGCCAAGTGCCCTTCTCTGCTAGTCTCCTCTGGAGTGCACATCAATGCCTCCAAGAGACTTACCTGTGCCCTTTTTGGGAAATGGGACAGGCAAATCTCCAAGCCCAGCAGGCCCTCTTCTTCTGCCCCTTCAGGCACCAGGACTCTAAGAGTCACTCCACCCCAGGCCTCTGCCCCTGCAGAGGACCTGCCTGCTGCTAGTGCTGCTGCTTCCCCTCCTCCAAGCTCAACCCTACCTCCAGCTCCATCCACCACTCCAGCAACCTCCACCATTACCATCTCCAGCCCCTCTCCAACTTCTATTCCATCTCCAGCCACCATCTCATCTCCACCAGCAGACCACTTCCATCCCTTACTCTCCTATCCACCTCCAGATGTCACCTCATCCCCATCCATACCATCCTTCACACTTCTGGATGAATCCTACATGGATGATTCCCCCTCTTCTCCTCCAGACTTCCCCTCCACCTCAACATCCTTCCAAGATCTCCTCCACCATATCCTTGACCAACCATCCTTCACTCCATCCATCTCTATACCCTTGTCCTCCATCTCCACAATTCCCACACCTCAGCCCTCTATCCCTTCACCATCCAGCCCTCCACCTCCAGCTTCCTCAGCCATCCCAATACCCTCTACCTCTGCTCCTCTCATTGAGCATGTAGATCTCCCAGCCCTTGCTGATCAGTTGTATGAGCTCCTTGCACCTAGGCTCTCTCTTCTCATGGAGGCCTCTATAGCTCCTCTACAACAATCAGTGGCAGCTCTCTCTGCCAGGCTTTCCTCCTTCCTTCCTCCTCTAGCAGCACCCCCAGCTGTGTGCCTTGATGCACAGGTATCTGCATCCAGGCAGGGGGAGATGCCCTATGAAGCTGTTGCTGCTGCTGCTCCTGTGCCTGCTGCCTCCTATGCTCCAGCTGCTGCTGCTACACCAGTACTAGCAATAGACCTAAGGTCTTTGCTATCTACTTTTGATACTGCTTACTTCTGCTGCCTCCCAGAGCCCAATGCTGGCCAGCTCTCTGAAGATCTGTCCAAGGCTCTAGTGCCCTTCTCTTGCTGTGACCCCAAAATCATTTCTGATTTTATTCTGTCAGTGACTGCTGCTTCTGATGATGTTACTGCTGCTGCTGCTGAAGACAATGCTCCAACTGCTGCTGTTGAGCCCATTTCACAGGATTCTCTGATGACAGAGGCTGTTGCTTTTGAGCCTGCTGTAGAAGTTGTTGTTTCTGAAGCTGCTGCTGCCCTCATGCCTGAAGTAATCACTGTTGCATCTACTGCTGCTCCAGTATCTGCTGTTACATCTGCTGCTTCTGTTGCTCCTCCTGCTTCTGTATCTTCTGCCCCATCAGCTGCTGTTAAACTAAAAGAGGATTTGATGAAGAAGATTGATGCCTTGTATGATGCACAAAGTTCTGAATCTGAGGATTACAACACTGCTTCTGATGACTCATCTGCCACAATTGCAAAGAAAAGAAAGGCAAGAAGTAAGGCTTTGAAGAGAGTTCCTCCTGCCAAAGTCAGAGATGATAATGATGTTCCATACTATATTCTGCATAATTGCCCAATCTCTGAGCATTGGATGCAATTCTCTAAGAACCAGTTAAAGGCTATGAAAAAGAAGAGGAAGTATGAAAAAGGTCCCACTCAGTTCAAGCACCCTCATCCTCCTCCACCACCTCCACCTGATGCAGGTGCAGGTGGCAGCTCTGCAAGTTCAGGCCCTGCTAGAAGCCAGGCTCCCTACCAACCTCATGCAAGAACATATCAAAGGGAAAGCCATTCTAGGGGCTCTTACTCCAAAAGGGGAGGATATAGGGGAAACCAAAGAGAAACTCAGGTTTACTCTAAAGGACACTCCAGGCAGCACCCTTACTCTAGGGGAGGACATGTTCCATCTGACACATCTTCTGGTCCTTTCCCCTACAAGCTCAAAGATACTGTGACTGCCAGGACTCCTCAAGATACTACTTCCAACAGGTATGAGCCACCTGTTCCATTTGAGGATCCTGAGAAAAATCCTATGGCTTGGACTGCAAGAATGAAAGAGCTGGCTGCTTTGGATCAGATAAAGAAAGCAAAAGAACAAGGGCTAGACACTTCAAATATCTCTACAATGTCAGAACAAAGACAGAAGGAATTAGAGAGATATGCTTCAAGCAAATTTTTTGATGCAGACAGGTACATGGAATTGCATCCAGCTGCAGTGGTTCCCAGGACATCAAAGCAAATTTATTTGGGTGCAGCTGATGATACCAGATCAAAACAACAAGCTTTAGATCCTAACAGAGAAATTAAAATGATAAAAGGCAAAGAAAAGGAATAACTCTGTAAGGTGATAACTCTTGGTTTCTCTGACTGCCTTCTGGATATCATGCTTTTATATATCTCTGTGATGGTTCTGTAATGTCTAGCTTCTGTTGTTTCTGTATTTTTTTTTATGATGTTGTTTGTTTTTTCTATGTCTGTAAATAGTTTTCCTAACCCAAATAGGGGGAGATTGTTGGAACACCCTATTACTAATTTGGGTCAGGATCACTATGTCTCTAGGAATCTATGTTTTGACCTTCTGTATAGATTATAGGTCAATTAGTATTGAGTCTAAGGGTTAGAAGGTTAGGATTGGAAGCTGCTCTGAAGACCCAAGTTTTTCTGGAGACTAAGTCCAAATCGTCGAGCTCAGCACGACGTTTCGTCGAACTCCGGTCGACGATCGTCCAGCTCAACTTCTGCAGATCGTCGAGCTCCATTCGACGATCGCTGAGCTCAACCTCATAATATCGTCGAGCTCCATTCGACGATCGCTGAGCTCAGGTCGACGATTTTGACTCTGCACTGGATCCTTATCTCTGAGCTCAGTTCGACGATCTTTGAGCTCAGATCGACGATTTCTTTGCTGCTTGCATTTTCCAGTTCGCTGAGCTCAGCTCGACGATAGCAGAGCTCAGTTCGACGATTTCAGTTATCTTTCAGAATTCAAATTCAAATCAGATAGAAGTTATTCTGCATTTAATTCAGAAGATCTGCCAGCCGTTTTCATTTACTTCTGGAGCAAGTTTCAAGGAATTTTTCAAGGAACAAATCAGTGGACTTTCCTTCAGAACATATTATGCAATTAAGGCTGTAATCAATGCAGACCAACGACTATCTTTGACAGAGTAATATCCTATTCAGAGACAGAGAATAAAAGAGAATGTTTTTGAATAAAGACAGAAGATAGACAAGAACAAAAAGAGAATAGAAAAGACAAGAATAAGGATACCTCTCAATACACAGAGTTTCTGAAAATATTCTGTCAACAAGAATTCAGAAGAACACTCATCAAAAAGAGATCAAGTTTTCAAACATTCTTCAGATCTCTTCAGCTCTCAAGTGTTCAAGGCCAACATCATCTCAAGACTCCAGACACTCAACATTTCAGCTTGCTGAAATCATCTTTTGCTGGAGATCTATCTTTGAAGGCCTATCACCCTCAGCAAAGCTCATCTTCCTGAAGATTTCAAGGACTCAGGGGGAGCTTTGACAACATCACTGAATCCACATAGTCTTCTCAGTTGCTTGAGAAAGAGAAGACTGCCATCACTCTCTCACCCCCATTCTGTAAAGGGTTTTTCAAACTCCCTTCAAAAGTTTGAATCTGGTTTTTGAGCACCTTGTCAAAAGCTCATTGGTGGCAAGACACCTGATCAAAAAATCTGTTTTGGTTTTTGAGCACCTTATCAAAAGCTCATTGGTGCCCAGGACACCTGATCAACTCATCCTGCAGTGGATTCCTACCTAGGGTGGTAGAAGAGTGGATGTACCCAAGTTGGGGAACCACTATATTTCCTTGTGTCATCTGGTTTTGCATGTTTTCTTTTTGTTTCTGGCCTAGATTTTCTTGTGCTTAGTTTCTGCATAGCTTAGTTTTGTGGTTTATTTTATTTCTGCTTCCCTGCCTACACTCATTACAACAATTGTTGTAAAGCTTTGCAAAAGTTTTTCTTTGTGTTTTTAAAAGCACCATATACTCTATTCACCCCCCTTTAGAGTATATCAGATCTAGTTTCCCCTTTCATCTTCTCTTTCTACATTCCTAGTGAGAGAAAGGGAGAGGAAGAAGGAGGAGGAGGAAAGGGGTTGGTCACCGGTTCTGCTGCGGTATTCCTACGAGAGATCCGAGGCCGGCGTAGCGGAGGAAAAGCATTTGCGGTTCTTTCGAGCCAGCTTGCGTTCATGGCACCGAAACGGTCTTCGAGGGTAACGACCTTTCTTCCTAGCCATGTGAAGGCTTCCTTTTTGTCATATGTTTGTGATTCCCCCACCAAAAGGTGGATGTTTTTGGGAGTCTTTGGGTTGATTCATGGATTCCCCTCTTGTTGCCATATAGATCCAGAATTAGAGTACGGAATAGTCATGCTGTGTGAAGCCCATCTGGACAGGTTTGTCTGGATTGGTGATGTTGTATATACGAGACGGAGAAGACTCCGTGATAAACGTGTAGTATAGGAGTCGATGGGTTAGGCCTGTGAAAGAAAGTAACAAGAAGTACTGGAGTGGTAGTCCAGAAAAATACCCGGAGAATGATTGTGTTGCTTGTGCTATTGTGTTTGACCTGTGAGAGGAAGTAACGAGAAGTACTGGATTGGAATTTCAGGAAATACCCTTTGTAATTCTTAATGTTCATAGGGAGTCCAGCTGTGAAGAGAGTAACAGGAAGTACTGGCACGGTAGCCAGGAAATACCCCTGACATTTATGATATTTGCGGTGTCCACCTGCGAAGAGAGTAGCAGGAAGTACTGTTGTGCCCAGGAAAGACTCGCTAATGTTGTGAGATGAGTGGGTGTAATAGAAATACCCAGGCTTGAATGCCAGAACAGGATTGGTGAGACCTAACCGCGCCTTTATTTAGCCGCGAGTACACCGTACTCGGTGATGGCAAGGCGATTTGAGCAATGGGGGGTGGAGGATCCGACTTGCGTTATGTCCGTCTGACGTGAGACCAGAAGGTGCGGTCTGTTGAAGCGCATAGCAACAGTCTTAGGCCTCAGTGCCATGATACAATGGGGGCTACAGGCCAATCACGGTTCACTAAGACTATAAAACTCCGGCTGCACGCCATGGAGTAAATGCTCAAGTGATTTGTCGTTGGGATGTGACCCTGATACTGTGGTGGGCAACTGATTTGCTAGTACACCAAGAATGTGCCCTGAGTGCATGGACCGTTGGGCCGGGTGGCTGACGGTTGTGATGACATGTGTGCGTGAAAGCACATTATATGATATATATATATATGCTTGTGATATGTTATGCTTGCAGGGAAGATTACCGCTGCCCCGAGAAATGGGTAGGTTCGTTATAATTTGGTTAGTTGAATGTTGACCGTTGCCTCTGTTTGCCACCCTTTGGTGGAATATCCCTGTGCAGGTGCTGAAGAACCGAGCGGGATGCATAAGGGTTGAAGTCCCTACTGCTTTTGCTGCTGCCGCTGCTAGCCCTCGAAGGCTAATGTGGATGTAAATATTATGTTTTCTTTTGATGTGGCCGGCCTGCGTGCCAATGTTTGGTCCACTGTTTGAAAGCTCTGTAACGCCATAAGGCCAACTATTTATCTGTTTGTAAGACATTCCTATGATGTATAAAATGTGGAGTTTTTTATGTTGGACATTCAAGTGAGGAGTTCAAGTGTAGTGTTATAGGCTTCCGCTAGAATGCAATGTGTTAGGCGCACTGTGCTACTCTGGTATCACTCTATAACTTCATTGTCTGTTTTGTGGTATATGTTGTGGGGCCCAGGCCGGACCTTCTAGTATATATTATATGAACGGATGGGGTTGTTACATGTTGCCTGCCATATCGATCATAGAATAGTAGCAAAGTATGAGAGTACATGAAATTAGAAATCTAACACATCTCCACAAAATCACATATAAAATAATAATCATCCACAAAGGGAGAGTCCACAACAATAATAATAGTATTGGAAATAAGGCCCATGCCCGATACATCAAAGTGCTCAATACAAGTCACTCATCGCGGAAGCAAGTCTATAACAACTACTGCAGAATGGAACTCACTGTCCCAGCCATCTGAACTCGGGTGCTAGACTGTCCCATCTCCAAGCTTGCCGACCTCCGGGGCTGCACCTCCAAGTTGGGCTCCACGATCCCCTAAAATGATTTGGTTCGAAAACTGTTAGTCTAAAAGACTAAGTCCTATCATCCCCTACCCATCCATCCATGGCTCCTAGGCACCGAGCGGGAAGGAGGAAAGGGAAGATAATGAAGGTGGAGAGTAACAAAGTAACACGTGACGACGGAACTATCCTAGCAGTTATTTATAATGTATTTACAGCTAATGAAGGAAGGTACACGCTAGCAGTAAGGTAGAAAGTAAAGCAGAGCTGTAAGTACATGAAAGATAAACTAAGAAACAAGTAACCTTAACTTATATGAATACTCGTACAAACTTATAAGTTAAGGGGTCTTCTGCAAGGCTCCCATCGTATAAAGAGTCTTATAACTTTTTATACGATGGGGTGTCAGTTATAAGCAAATGGTAAACATCCAAAGGAAAATAACCATAACTTATAAGCATGCTACCCAAACTTAGAAGCTAAGGGGTCGTTTTTCAAGGCCTACTGTATAAAGAATCCCATACCACTTTATACAATAGGTGACAGGGGCTATATGCAATGTTGATGCTATGTCATGCAAGTATGCCATGGTGTGAACATTCAAGTACAACACACCCACTCGACTCTGTGCACACAGACCTTTAGTTCCCCCTTTCTGGATCCTAACCTCATAGGATACCTCCGTAGTGGCAAATGGAAGTGGTGGGTTGGGCCTCGCCCACCTCTAAACTAGTAATTGAACTACCAGTCACACCCATCGTATGCCTTAATGCTGGTGCACTAAGCGGAGCTCCTGTATACTTTTTGTTGGCTGGTACACCGGACTTAAATTGGTGAAGAGCTAAACTACACTTACCGAGTCAACGTATTGGCGTCGGTGCATCGACCCTCCAACACCGAAGACCCACCACCTTAGAATTTATGCTCATGCAATCCTGATGTATCAACCTCCGAGCCAAGGCTCCCCGGACTAACACGTCTGTCACAACCAACAACCGAGCAAAAGCTCCCCGTACTATCCCATCCGTCTCAGAACCATCCGAGCCATTGGCTCGTCGTGCTAACCTGCCCATTACCAAAACCACTGAGCCTACCGCTCGTGAAACCTAACCTAACTCCAACAACACTGGGGAGTGTGAGTGTAAGTGTAACCATAGAGTATTTCTAATTATTCTTCCATTACATTTATTCTTACGGCTTAAGTTAACCTTGGACTGCCCAAGACATTCCCCGTGAAAGGCTCTCGAGGGAAGTGGGAACTACAGTGGACTGAAGCCCAAAGCTATATTTCGCAAGGCACTTACTTTTATTGGTTAATACCCGATTCCCGATCCCTTTTAATATTACTCTGGATCTAATCCTAGTTTGTTTGGACTCTCTCTCTCTCTCTCTCTCTCTCTTTCCACAGGAAAGACAATCTTTTGTCGATCCCGAGAGCCTCTTAACTCTAGCCAACCCAACACTCTCCGCATCATGATTCGTAATGAAGCTCTTTGAAAGTGCAGCTAGATCTGATATACTCTAGAGAGGGGTGAATAGAGTATATGGTGCTTACAAACTTTTTACAACAATTGTTGTAATCTGAGTGAGCAGGGAAGAAATTATTAAATCTAATCACATAACTAAACTAATCACAAAATAGTCACAGAACAATCACAGCCAGAAACAAAAATAAAGACAAGCAATCCAGATGACACAAGGAAATATAGTGGTTCCCCTAAACTTGGGTACATCCACTCTTCTACCACCCTAGGTAGGAATCCACTGCAGGATGAGTTGATCAGGTGTCCTGGGCACCAATGAGCTTTTGATAAGGTGCTCAAAAACCAAATCAGATTTCTTGATCAGGTGTCTTGCCACCAATGAGCTTTTGACAAGGTGCTCAAAAACCAAGCTCAAACTTTTGAAGGGAGTTTGAGAAACCCTTTACAGAGATGGGGATGAGAGATTTATGGAAGTCTTCTCTTTCTCAAAGCAGCTGAGAAGACTAAGTGGATTTGATGGTGTCAAAGCTCCCCCTGAGTCCTTGAGATGTTCAGGAAAAGAAGCTTTGCTGTAGGGTGATAGGCCTTCAAAAGTTGATCTCCAGTAAAAGATGATTTCAGCAACAGCTGAAATGTTAGGTGTCTGGAGTCTTGAAAGATGTTGGCCTTGAACACTTGAGACAAGAGAGATCAGAAGATTTCAGAAAGTTTGATCTCCTTGGATGTGTGTTCTTGAGAGAATTCTTTGAGAAAAAGAATATATCGTTCTTGTTCTTCTTCTTGTATGTGTTCTGAGTGTTGTGATGTCTTAGAGAGATTCAAAAATCTTGTCTTTTATTCTCTGGTACTGAATAGAAGAAACATCCTCTGTCAAGAATAGTCGTTGGCCTGCATTAATTGCATCCTTAATTGCAAATGACTTCTGGAGGAAAGTCCAAAGAAACATTCCTTGATAATCCCTTGAAAATTGGTCCAGAAATAAATGAAAACGTCTAGAAAATCTTCTGAATTAATTGCTGAATAACTCAACTGATCTGAATTTGAATCTTGAAAATCCTTGAAGTCATCAGAAAACGTTGAACTGAGCTCTACTATCGTCGAACTGAGCTCAGCGATATGGATTTATACAGCAACAAAATATCGTCGATCTGAGCTCAAAGATCGTCGAACTGAGCTCAGAGATAGAGATCCAATACTGAGTCAAGATCGTCGAACTGAGCTCGCAGATCGTCGAATGGAGTTCGACGATTTGTGGAAGTTGAGCTCAGCGATCGTCGAATGGAGTTCGACGATCTGTCGAAGTTGAGCTAGACGATCGTCGATCGGAGTTCGACGAATTGATGTGCTGAGCTCGACGATATGACTTAGTCCCAAACTGAAAAATTCTTGGTCTTGAGGACAGCTTCCAAACCTAGACTTCTAACCCTTAGACTCAATTCTAATTGACCTTTGAGCTATATAGGAGGTCAAAAACTTGTTTCCTAGAGACATAGTGATCCTGACCCAAATTAGTAATAGGGTGTTCCAACAATCTCCCCCTATTTGGGTTAGGATTACTATTTACAGAATTTGGAAAAATTAAAATAACACATACAAGCAACAATACAGAAAGGCAAAAGACTGGACATTGCAGAACCACAGATATATATATCATCCCAGATAATAATCAGAAGTCGGAGTGATTGTCACCTTACATAATCATTTCTTTTCCTTGCTCTTAATGAGTTTTATTTCTCTATTGGGGTTGAGAGCTTTCTTCTTTGATCTTGTATCATCTGCTGCACCTAAAGAAGTTTGCTGTTTGGGCCTGGGAACTACAGCTTCAGGATGCAGCTCCATGTATCTATCAGAATCAAAGAATTTGCTTGACCCAAATCTTTCCAACTCTTTCTTTCTCTGTTCAGACATTGTAGTGATGTTGGAAGAGTCTTTGCCTTGCTCTCTAGCTTTCTTAATCTAGTCCAGTGCAGCAAGCTCTTTCATCCTTGCAGTCCAAGCAGCTGGATTGTTCTCAGGGTCTTCAAATGGCACTGGTGGCTCATATCTATTAGATGGATTGTCCTGAGGAGGCCTGGATGAAACTGTTTCCTTCAATTTATAGGGAAAAGGACCAGAGGTTGTGTCAGATGAGATTTGTCCTTCCCTGGAGTAGGGATGTTGCCTTGAGTATCCTTTAGAATAAACTTGGAATTCTCTTTGATTGCCTCTATAGCCTCCTCTTCTGGATTGAGAACCCCTGGACTGGCTTCCCCTATGATAAGATCTGGCATGTGGCTGATAGGGGGTTTGACTTCTAGCAGGGGGTTGAGCACCTGAACTTCCACCTGCACCTGCATCAGGAGGAGGTGGTGAAGGAGGATGAGGATGTTGGAATTGAGAAGATCCTTTTTCATATTTCCTTTTCTTCTTCATTGCTTTAAGTTGATTCTTTGAGTACTGCATCCAGTGCTCAGTTATGGGGCAATCATGAAGGATATAATATGGTATGTCATTGTTGTCCTTAACCTTGGCTGGAGGTACTCTCTTCATGGCTTTGCTCCTTGCCTTTCTCTTCCTGGCAATGGTAGTAGAAGAATCATCAGAATCTGTCCTGAACTCATCACTTTCAGAACTTTGATCATCATAAAGAGCATCAATCTTTTTCATCAAATCTTTCTTGAGCTGGGTTGAAGCAGAAGTAGATACAGAACTGGTAACAGGAGTTGAAGCAGCAGCAACAACAGCAGATACTGAAGGTGTGGCAGTTGAAGTTGAAGTAGAAGCAGAGGTTGAAGCAACAGTAACAACAACATATACAGAAGGTTCAGGAGCAGTAATGACAGCAGTTGGTGCAGCAACAGTTTCACTTACAGAAACAGCAATATCAGCAGCAGAAATATCATCAGAAAACCCAGAGGGCTCAAACTCATGTGCCTCTGTCATAAGGATCTCCTTAGAAATTAACTCATCAGCAGTATCAGCAATAGTATCAACAAAATTTTCAGCAGGAAGGGCAGCAACATCAGAAACAACAACACTGCTTTCAGCAGGAGTAGCAGCAGCATAAACTGAGTTAACAAAGGAAGTGATGATGCTGGGGTCACAACAAGAGAAGGGCACAAGGGCCTTGGACAAATCCTCTGGGAGCTGGATAGCAACTGTCTCTGGAAGACAAGCTTTCCCTGGCAGATAACTGAAATACATTGAATCAAATTCTGAGAGCAAAGACCTGAGGTCTATGGAAAAGACTGCAACAGGAGATGGAACTGGATCTTGAAACACATCAGCAACAACAGTAACAGGAGCTGAAGAAACAGCAAGAACAGCAGTAGCAGCAACAAAAGAAGAAGAACCAGCAGACACAGCAGGCAGGCTCACTTCATAGGGCATCTCCCCCTGCCTAGATTCAGACAGAGCTGGATCAAGGCACACTGCTGAAGGGACTGCCTGACGGAATAAAGAGGAGAGCCTGGTAGAAAGTGCTGCCACTGACTGGATTAATGGAGCCAAGGAGGTCTCCAAAAGAAGAGATAGTCTGGGGGCTAGCAATTCATAAAGCTTGTCAGCAAGGGCTAGAATATCTACTTGCTCAGTAGTGACTGGAGCAGAAGTAGAGGATGGAGGTGTAGCTGTTGATGATGGTAGGGGAGAGCTAGTGTATTGGGGAAGAGATGGTTGAGGTGTGGGTAAGGTGGTGATGGAGGACAGTGGGATGGAGATAGATGGTGTGAAAGTGGGTTGATCAATGATTTATTGCAGAAGGTCTTGATAAGAGGTTGAGCATGAGGGTAGCTCAGGAGGAGAGGATGGTGAGTCATCCATGAAGGAATCATCAATGAGGTTGAAGGATGGAATGGAGGGTGATGAAGTGGCAATGTCTGTTGGAGGGTAGGAGTATAATGGATGGAATGGTTCTTCTGTGACAGTTGGAATTGGAGATGGTGTAGAGGTTGGAGAAGGGCTGGAGATGATGATGGTGGATGGAGTTTGAATGGTGGATGGAATTGGAAGAGATGGAATTGGAGGAGGAGGAGGAGAAGCAGCAGCAGGCAGGTCATCTGCAGGGGCAGAGACCTGAGGGGAAGTGACTCTGACAGTCCAGGTGCCTGAAGGAGTGCTGGAAGAGGGCCTGTTGGGCTTGATGATCTGCCTGTCCCATTTACCAAAGAGGGCACAAGACAGTCTCTTGGAAGCATTTATGTGTATCCCAGAGGATACCAGCAATGCAGGGCACCTATTTTGTAGAAAAATGCCTAAGATCCTTCCAAAATTTACAAAACTCTTGTTAATTTTCTTCTTAATTAGGTCAAAGAACACCTCTCCCCAGTGCAAGTTCTTCCTGTCCACTATGGCTCCCATTAAGCAGAGCTGATACCTGGAAATTGTATCATGGGCAAAGTGCTTAGCTAATAGGACCTTTCCAACTACATCAGCCAGGAATCTATATTCCACAGACAGATTCTTTTTCAACAGCTTGCTAGGGTTGGCCTCAGAATGACCCATTCTTGCAAGCAAGTCAGCAGATTCTTCTCCAGATAAATCAGCAAAATCTCCACCAGTACTTAACTCAAAAACCTCTGTCAGAATTGCTGGGGTCAAGGGTACCTGAGTGCCAGAGATTGATCCAACAATGGTGTTGTGATCCTGATTGTGGGCAGTGTAGACCCATTCTTTAATTTCATCAGAAGCAAGCTTAATCCTTGTGGTCATGATTGCAGCAAGTTTCTGCTCTTTGAATAACTCCAAGATGTCCTAAAAACCTGATCGGTCGTGTTGAAGGACTCCATGTCTATGTCAAAGCCGGCATCAAATTTCATGGCGGCGAGAACAGCAATAGAAACAGCCATAGTTACCTGCAAAGATTCAACAAACAAAACGACCAAGTGCAGAAATGTTTGGAGGGAAAGAAAGTTTTTGCAGAGAAATCAAAAGCGCAAAGGAGAACGACAGCGAAAAATGAATTTTATATTAGGGTTCGACGCAGAAATGGAAAGATCGTTGAACTCAGTTCGACGATCGGGGCTTCTAAAGGAATATGAAGAGTCTTCAACATCGTCGATCTCTGTTCGACGATATTGGAGAGCGTCGAGCTCTGTTCGATGATCGTTCAGAGAGCAACATCGTCGAACGTCGTTCGACGATTGTTGACCGGAAGAGATAGTTCATACTATCTGAGAAACGCTGAACTCAGGTCGACGATTTCAGAAATCGTCGATCTCCGTTCGACGATCTGGGGAAAATCGTCGAGCGCAGTTCAGAGACCAGAAAATCTCTAGACACTAAGAAAAATCAAGATGTTTGCCTAGTCTTGGTCAATTTTTAAACTTGTAAAATCTTGGATATTATTTTAGACTTCCTCCATCTAACATTCCTAACTGATTTAGGAAGAAGGTGTGTTTCTTTTCATCCAAGGTCTTGGTGAAAATATCTCCCCTTTGTAAGTCAGTTAGGATATACTGCAGTTCAATTTTATTCTTCTCAACATTATCCCTTAAGAAGTGATGTCTAATCTCTATGTGTTTTGTCCTACTATGGAGGACTGGATTTTGAGCTATGGAAATAGCACTGGTGTTATCACAAAAGATTTTAGACTACTCTAAGTTGTAGCCATAGTCTAGGAGTTGGTTTTGAATCCACATGATTTGTGAGCAACAACTGCCTGCAGCCATATATTCAGCTTCAGCAGTTGAAGTTGACACAGAAGTTTGTTTCTTACAAAACCAAGAGACAAGTCTGTCACCAAGGAACTGACAAGTTCCAGTGGTGCTTTTCCTGTCAATTCTGCATCCAGCATAATCAGCATCAGAAAATCCAGTTAAATCAAATGCTGAATCTTTTGGATACCAGAGACCTAGATTTGGACAACTTTTAACATACCTGAGAATCCTCTTTACTAATGTTAGGTGTGACTCTCTAGGGCTAACTTGGAATCTAGCACATATGCATGTAGCAAACATTATATCAGGTCTACTGGCTGTAAGGTACAGTAAAGAGCCAATCATTGCTATATATGTTGTCTGATCAACAGGTTTCCCATGTTCATCAGCATCCAATACAGCATTAGTAGGTATAGGTGTTTTCATACAAGATGCTTCAGACATACCAAATTTCTTAACCAATTCATTTGCATACTTGGTTTGAGAAATAAAGATGCCTTCAGCATGCTGTTTGACTTGCAATCCTAGGAAGAAGGATAGCTCACCCATGCTACTCATTTCAAATTTAGAATGCATTAGGTTGGAAAACCTTCTGCACAATTTTGAATCAGTAGAACCAAAAATAATATCGTCTACATAAATCTGTACTAGTAGGGTATGGGACTTATGGGTTCTAATGAAAAGAGTTTGGTCTACTCTACCCCTTATAAATCCATTTTCCAAAAGGAAGCATGCTAGGGTCTCATACCATGCTCTAGGAGGTTGCTTAAGACCATATAATGCTTTGTTTAATCTAAAAACATAATCAGGATAAGTTGGAGAGATAAAACCTGGAGGTTGTCTGACATATACTTCTTCTTTGATGTCTCCATTTAGAAATACACTTTTGACATACATTTGATATACCTTGAATCCTTTATGTGCTGCATAAGCCAAAAAGATTCTGATAGCTTCCAATCTTGCAACTGGTGCAAAAGTCTGGTCATAGTCTATTCCTTCTTCTTGAGAATATCCCTGAGCAACTAGCCTTGCCTTGTTCCTTATAATTACTCCTTGATCATCCAGTTTATTTCTGAATACCCATTTTGTTCCAACAATGGGATGATCCTTAGGCTTTGGCACTAGTTCCCATACTTTGTTCCTCTCAAATTGATGCAATTCCTCTTGCATTGCAATGATCCAATGTGGATCTTGCTCTGCATCTTGAATGGACTGAGGTTCAATATGAGATAGGAAGCAGGTGTGCAACAGGTTTTGGTTGACCTGATTTCTAGTTTGCACACCAGCTGAGATGTCTCCAATTATTTGGGAAATTGGCTGGTCTCTTGATGTTACTAAATCAACAGGGGGTGTTGATTGTTCACCAACCTGTGTTGTTGTTTCCTCTTGTGGTACAACAACTGGCTCTTCAGGTTGTTCTTCAATATGTTGAATACTTTCTTCATCTTCACTGCTTTCATCCCTTTGAGTAACCTGTAACTTGTTCAAGTCTTCAACAAGAGAGTGTTCCTGCAGAGGTTCTATGGTAGAAGAGATCTTCTCCTTGAAAGACATGTTAGATTCATCAAATGATATATGAACAGATTCCTCAATTTTTAGAGATGATTTATTATAGACCCTATAAGCCTTGCTAATCATGGAGTATCCCAGAAACACTCCTTCATCAGCTTTAGCTTGAAATTTTGCTAAATATTTCTTGTCATTATTATGTATATAGCAAATACAACCAAAAACTCTAAAATAATCAACTTTAGGTTTCTTCCCTTTGAGTAATTCATAGGGAGTCTTTCCCTTTAGTTTATGTATCAAACTTCTATTCAGCACATAGTTGGAGGTGTTCACTGCCTCTGCCCAAAAGGATAGAGGAAGGTGAGCATCTGACAACAATGTAGTGGCAGATTCAATAAGGGTTCTATTTTTCCTTTCAGCTACCGCATTTTGTTGAGGAGTTCTAGGAGCTGAGAAAGTATGCCTGATCCCTTCACTCTGACAGAACTCTTGCATAAGAATGGAATCAAACTCTGTCCCATGATCACTTCTGATCAGGGCAATGTGAGTATTGAACTCAATCTGTATACATTTGAGAAACTCTGTCAGACACTTAAAGTTATCAGACTTCTTCCTTACAAAGAACACTCAAGTGAATCTAGAGAAGTCATCTACAACTACTAAAGTGTAAGATTTCCCTCCTAGGCTTTGTACTGTGATGGGTCCAAAAAGATCCATGTGTAACAGATACATTATCCTAGGTGAATCACTCTTATTAAGTGACTTAAAACTGTTTTTAGTTGCTTGCCTAATTGACAAGCACTGCAGAGTCCTTCCTACTTGTAGGGGCCAGAAGGTAGTCCTCTAACAAGGTTGTCCTTGGATAGCCTAGCAATAGTTCTAAGGTTTAGGTGTCCTAGTCTCTTATGCCATAAAATATTTAGTCTACAAACAGAATTGAACAGGCAAATATCTACATCTGTTGAAAGAAAATCTACTAGATAGATGTTACCTTTCCTTTTACCTGTCAACAAAGTTGTGTTGTCCTCTGACTTGATTTTGCATAATGCTTTGCTGAAGGTCACCTGGTAGCCTTCATCACACAGCTGACTGATGCTTATTAAGTTGTGCTTCAGTCCTTCCACATAAGCTACCTTCTTGAATGTTACTGATCCAATCTGGACTGCACCATATCCTTTAGTTTGTCCAAAGTTTGAATCACCAAAGATAACTTTGTGTCCAAGCTTGGCTCTAAAGGATGTGAGGTTGTCCTTGTTTCCTGTCATGTGCTTAGAGCACCCACTATCCAAGTACCATTGCTGGTTAGATGTTGGATAGGTTTTCACCTGCACATAAAATAATTCATTTGTTTTTGACCTAGTTTACCTTGGGCCTAGGTTGATAACCTTTAAACTCTGAAATAAAAGACATCCCAGGTTGACTCTTATAACCTTCAGGATGATATCTCCTTGGAGGTATAATCCATTCAGTATAAGGGTTAAAGATTTGGGATGAAGGACCCCTAGGATTGGATTTTGATTTCCCCTTGAAAGACTTTCCAGAGCTCTGACCTCTGTTCGACGATCGTGGAGCTTCGTTCGACGATCTTGGGTCAGATCGTCGAGCTCCGTTTGACGGTCGACTATGGCAGAGTTCAGGAACTTGAGATCGTCGACCTGAGTTCGACGATTTTGCCTGAGATCGTCGATCTGCGTTCGGCGATCGTCGATCTCCGTTCGACGATTTCTGCTGGGACTTAGTTTTCTTGGGAAGATCAGAATTTTTCCTAGCTACCTCTACAACTCCCTTTCCTTTATCAGAAATAAATTTGATTGGAGTTGTTAGAACTATTGGTTGGCTGGATGAAGCACCCAAGCCCAGTGTACTATTAAATCTGGAGTTCACTGTGCTTGTGTGTCCATCAGCTTGATACTTCTCCCACTAAGGGATTCTTCAAGTTTCTTGGCCTTAGATAGCTCACTTTTCAGTGAAGCTATCTGCTCCCTACAGCACTCCAACTCCTGAGAGAGTTTGAGGTTTTCTGACTTTAAGGTATTATGTTCAGATAAATGATTTCTGAGAGAGATAATTTCTTTCTCAGATTTTAGCAGGTCTAAACATAATGCTTTAAACTCAGATTTAAAGTCCTCTGAATTAAAATCAAATGAACTAATTACCTGATCTTCTTCAGGTTGAGTCTCTGAATCTGACTATGACTCTTCTTCATCTGAATTATGTTGTGAGGCATTGATTGCCATCATGCAGAACTCTTT
This sequence comes from Platanthera guangdongensis, assembly GCA_039583875.1. Taxonomy (NCBI): domain Eukaryota; kingdom Viridiplantae; phylum Streptophyta; class Magnoliopsida; order Asparagales; family Orchidaceae; genus Platanthera; species Platanthera guangdongensis. Next base: position 96,661,380 of record CM077162.1, on the reverse strand, counting down.
CTCTTCTGCATCATCTTCATCATCACTGGAGCTGGATGAGGCTTCTGACTCCTCTTCAGTCTCACTCCAGGATTCAGCAACAAACCCCTTTCTTGTGTGTTTGTTTTTGCTCGAGGAGGGTTTGCCATTGCCATTCCTCTTGGAGTCTTTCTCCTTTCTTCTTTCTTTCTTGTCCCTTCTGTCCTTGTTTTTGTTTTCTGGACAGTCAGGAACAATGTGCCCTGGTTTCCTGCAACCAAAGCAAACAATTTCCTTATAATTAATTGACTTATCATACCTTGGCTTATCATGCTCCTTGTATGATCTCCTTCTGAAGTACTTTCTGGCCATCTTGTAAAATCTTTTGGCCAACAGGTTGAGCAGTTCATCATTGCCTGTGTCTTTGTCTTCAGGCAGATCTTCAGTTGCCTTAAAGGCTATTGTTTTCTCTTTTCTTGTGGCTGGTTAGGCAGCCTTCTGTTCTTCTTCTCTATTCTTGATGAGTAGCTCATAAGATTTGAGCTTACCCAATAGAGCTTCTGTGGTGATCTCATTCAAACTTTTGGCATCCTGGATTGGCCAGATTCTTGAATCCCAAGTGCTAGGGAAGCACATTAGAATTTTGTCATTGAGTTCAGTTAGTGAGATCTCTTTGTCCAAGGTCCTGAGTTCACTGACTATTAGACTAAGCCTGTTGTACATATCTCCAACTGACTCAGTTTCTCCCTTCTTGAAATTCTCATATTGAGATATGAGGTGGGATCTCCTGTCCTTTCTCTCATCAGCTGACCCTGAGACTATTTCAGAGAGTTTGTCCCAGATTTCTTTTGCTGAATTGCATTCAGCCACCTTTTGAAAGATGTCATCAGACATGGTCTGGGCTAAGATGTTCATAGCCTTGGCATCAGCTACCTTCCATTTCTTGATATCAGCATCTGTTCCTGATGGAGGTGGAACAGCATTTGTACTTGAGTTCTCTGGAGGTCTTGGACAAACTGTCAAAACAGAGTTAAAAATATCCTCGTCAATAGAATTCATGTATAATCTGATCCTTGCTTTCCAAAGTGCAAACTTGGATAGATTGCACACTGGAGGTCTGGTGCTAGCATAATCTTTGTTTTGGGCCACGATTTATGAAAACAAAATCTAATACTAAACTCAAAAGAAAACAGATCTAACTAGGAATCTTTGGGTTCAGGTGTTAGCCTGTGCAACCACCAAGGTGTGGTATGTTTAACCAACCTGGCTCTGATACCAATTGAAAGTGCAGCTAGATCTGATATACTCTAGAGGGGGGTGAATAGAGTATATGGTGCTTAAAAACTTTTTACAACAATTGTTGTAATCTGAGTGAGCAGAGAAGCAATTATTAAATCTAATCACAGAACTAAACTAATGACAAAATAATCACAGAACAATCACAGCCAGAAACAAAAATAAAGACAAGCAATCCAGATGACACAAGGAAATATAGTGGTTCCCCTAAACTTGGGTACATCCACTCTTCTACCACCCTAGGTAGGAATCCACTGCAGGATGACTTGATCAGGTATCCTGGGCACCAATGAGCTTTTGATAAGGTGCTCAAAAACCAAATCAGATTTTTTGATCAGGTATCTTGGCACCAATGAGCTTTTGACAAGGTGATCAAAAACCAAGCTCAAACTTTTGAAGGGAGTTTGAGAAACCCTTTACAGAGATGGGGATGAGAGATTTATTGAAGTCTTCTCTTTCTCAAAGCAGCTGAGAAGATTAAGTGGATTTGATGGTGTCAAAGCTCCCCCTGAGTCCTTGAGATGTTCAGGAAAAGAAACTTTGCTGTAGGGTGACCTTCAAAAGTTGATCTCCAGCAAAAGATGATTTCAGCAACAGCTGAAATGTTAGGTGTCTAGAGTCTTGAAAGATGTTGGCCTTGAACACTTGAGACAAGAGAGATCAGAAGATTTCAGAAAGTTTGATCTCCTTGAATGTGTGTTCTTGAGAGAATTCTTTGAGACAAAGAATATATCTTTCTTGTTCTTCTTCTTATCTGTGTTCTGAGTATTGTGATGTCTAAGAGAGATTCAAAAATCTTGTCTTTTATTCTCTGGTACTGAATAGAAGAAACATCCTCTGTCAAGAATAGCCGTTGGCCTGCATTAATTGCATCCTTAATTGCAAATGACTTCTGGAGGAAAGTCCAAAGAAACATTCCTTGATAATCCCTTGAAACTTGGTCCAGAAATAAATGAAAACGGCTAGAAAATCTTCTGAATTAATTGTTGAATAACTCCTTAACTGATCTGAATTTGAATCTTGAAAATCCTTGAAGTCATCAAAAAACGTTGAACTGAGATCTACTATCGTCGAACTGAGCTCAGCGATATGGATTTATACAGCAACAAAATATCGTCGATCTGAGCTCAAAGATCGTCGAACTGAGCTCAGAGATAGAGATCCAATACTGAGTCAAGATCGTCAAACTGAGCTCGCAGATCGTCGAATGGAGTTCGACGATTTGTGGAAGTTGAGCTCAGCGATCGTCGAATGGAGTTCGACGATCTGTCGAAGTTGAGCTAGACGATCGTCGATCGGAGTTCGACGAATCGTCTTACTGAGCTCGACGATATGACTTAGTCTCAAACTGAAAAATTCTTGGTCTTGAGGGCAGCTTCCAAACCTAGACTTCTAACCCTTAGACTCAATTCTAATTGACCTTTGAGCTATACAGGAGGTCAAAAACTGGTTTACTAGAGACATAGTGATCCTGACCCAAATTAGTAATAGGGTGTTCCAACACTCTTTTTCATCTTACCAAATCAGCATGCATTTCTCCCCACTTCCTATGACCATATCCCATGTTATCACAATTTCCGCAGTTTTACTAAATGCATACCAACCTAAGCTATATGATGTACATGATAGGAGGTACTCCAAATTTTCTTACAAATGCCCTAAGTTAATTATTGTGGGTCTATCATGACACATTTAGATTAAATCCAGAAACTTGGAATTTTCCTAATTAATTTGACATTTATTTAATTTTCCCAAAACTTTGGCCATGGGTAATTTTAACATGAAGTACTAGACTTTCTTAGGTAATGGCCACCCAAACTTTATGAGCACTACAAGATGAAAAAATATCAGAGAGCACCAAATTTCACTAATTTTCATAAAAGAATTAACCTATAATTAATTAATCTAATATATTACCAATAAATAGATGTAAAGAAGGAAGCATCATTAAAATTAATCCACAAATTATACAAAAATTACCAGAGATTTAATATGATCACAAAACATTACTGATTTATTTTCATAACATTATAAGCTATTTTAACCACTATTTTATCAAAATCATCAATAGGGGCAACATAAGGATTAAAACTACAAGTACAATCTACTCTCTTCCAAACATCCTAACATAATTGTCAGGGACTCATTTAGTTATAAAAACCTTACTGCCATAATTTTCTAAGGATCCAAGGTCGTATGACTCTTCAATATTTTCCTAAAAGGTAAAGGCCTAAACTAACCCTAGTTGATTTAAGTTATGTGTCTAGGTCTAAATGTCAGCAAATTCCTCCATAGGGCATTTCACCACCCTAGAATCACATGGACTAAACATCAAGCCCATACAAGGATATAACATCTTATGTCCTTCACAAACCCCCAAAGTTCAACCTTAGGGTTTGAACTAGGTCCTAGGGCAAATCCACCCGAATCCACCCCATAATCCATTGGAGGGTGTTTACTGACATAAAACATCAGGGGACCAAGTATCAACCTATGTTGAGGTGATTTGGCCCGTTAAGAACACAAGGGACACTTTGACCTAATTACCCGTTTTTGGCCTAAGCTAGGGTTGACCAAATTATATACCAAATCTTATCCAAATTAAATAAAATTTTATATAGAGTCCTACATTAACCCAAAGGACCACGCACCAAAATTTAGGAGGGTTTGGATGTAATTAGATCTTTTAAATAATTCATACATGAATTATTAAATTACTACAAAAACTTTAGGAAACTGTTTTCCAAAAATTTCTATTTTTGGATATGTTCTAGGTATAGGTAATAATAGCCCCCGTCCAAAATTTCAAGTCTTTTGGATTGCTGGATTGATGGGGGCACTCAAACTAACCTCTGATCTAGCCTTCATATAGACCTCACCAAAATGCATGATGTGGTCACACCAGGTATCCAAATGGGTTCAAATTACTTTAAATTAAACTAGACTTCAAGGGCTACAATGTTCATGTTGGTCATTTGTTCTGTAGAGGGCACTAAGTATTTTTAATATTTAATTTGATACAGCACAGTAAACAGGATAGAAATACAAAAAATCAAAATAAATATATATGATCCAACACGAATCTTGAAGCAGATCTAACGCCTCCTGGTCATCTTCTTCCTCCAGCCAAGTGCTGGGATTGCCCGAACCTAGAGAAACTTCCAAGCCATTTTACCGGCCACCAAACCACCTCCCTGGCCGGCCACCACCGCCACCACCTTCGTTGAGGTGGGGGCTATCACCGGGCGGCGGCACGACCGCCGGAGGGGCAGTTTCCGGCGAACCCACAAGGCATAAAAAGCCATGAAAATCTGAAATTTTCCTTACCCGATCGGGCTCAATTGAGCCCGATTTCTCTCCTAATTGATCTAGGATTCTAGCCCACGAAGAGAGGAGTAGAGGAGGACTTGTGTGGGGTGGGGGGTTGTTTCCTTGCCGGCTGCCGCGTTGCCATTTTCGGCGGTGGATATTTTTGTGCTCTGCAACTGTATAGCCAACTACCTCAGCTCCTTCAGTGGGATTGTGGAAACGATTGCTCTTGGCCTATGGAAGCTTTTAAAAGAGCCAAATGGGGGATAGGGAGGGTCATAGCTTGCATTCCCATTTCCACCATTAATGGGGATTTTTGGGAAACTGAATTCTCAATGAATTTAGCCCCTTGGTGACCTGAAGAATGCTGGAAACTCCACCCCTACTCCTAAGGAGTTGAATCCAGCCATCAATGGGGAGGGCAGTGGCCATGACATCAATGCCAATAATGGCCTTGAAAGCTTGAATTCGGTCATGGGAAAAACTCTGAAGCCATCCCCCAAGAGGCTGGAGAAAACCTTTGGTCTCCTCCGAATTAATTCAGGAAGCTGAATCTAGCCTTTGGAGATGAAGAGAGGAGGCCCCTTGACCTTCCAAGCCATGAATGACCCTCTTTCTCTCTCTTTCTCTCTCCTCCATTAAGGGTAAATGGAGCTTTCTCTCTCCTAGTCACCAAGGCTGAATTGATGACTAATCCAGCCCAATGGCAGCCCACTAGCTCATAATATCAATTAAAATAAAGTTAGCCCAAGTGGGTTGAGCTTGAGCTTGGGTTAGCCCATTTGAGCTAAGTTTGACCTAACACTTGAATAGGGTTGACCTTGGTCAATTTGGCCTTTTGGGTTACCATCAATGGGTCCTTGGTGACCCATTGGCCTCCTCTAGTGTTTAGGTAGGGTTTGGTAGGGTTGACTTGACACCTTGGAGGTCACTTGACTCTTAGTAAGGGAACTTTGATCACTTTAGGGCTACAGTTGACTTGGGTCAACTTAGCCTCTTGGGTTGAACCCAAGGAGTCCTTGGTGACCCATTGACCTCACATTAGGGTTAGGAAAGGTCTAGGTGGGTCCCTTTGGCCAAGGGGAAGTCAGTTGACCATGTATGAGCTTAGTTTGACCTGATTAGGGTTTGGGTTGACTTTGGTCAACTTGACCATTTTAGTTGATCATATTGGGTCCCCATGGATCTAATGGACTCCCTATCAGGTTAGTGATGTTGTGGTGGGGTCGTGGTGTCATGGCGAAGCCCTATGGTCATCCCTAAAATAGTGATTGGAATTCTACTATTTGCAGACCATAGTGGTTTCCACCTTCATGTCTAAGCTCACATGATCTTCTTGGGCTTCCTAGGGTTTTATCATGACCTAATCATGACAAAATCACTCTTAGGGGTCTAGTTGGAAATGGTATGTTACAAATCCCAATAAACAAAATAAAAATTTCGTCCCCGAAATTCATGTTAGGCCTACGAGGTTTCTACTGAGAATAACTGAATATAACATCCCATAATAAGTTGAATGTATACTTTACCCAGAGAGATCCGGGTACCTCTGCGGCATCAGATCCGGTGGCTCCCAGGTATGCTCCTCATGTCTATGGTTTCTCTACAGGATCTTGACCAGCGGGACCTTCTTGCACTGCAATACCAGTACCGTTGTATCATCTATCCTGACCGGCTCACAGCGGACCGATTGATCAAAAGTTGTAGAACCATTTATACCAAGGACCTGCTGTTCCGGCCACAGTAGAGCCTTCCTAAGAGGGGATACATGGAAGTCGTCGTGCAAACCCGCTAACTCCGGCGGTAGCTCTAGTCTGTAGGCTAATGGGCCGATCCGCTCCAGGATCCTGTAGCGCCGCCTATTCCTCGGGCTGAGCTTCTTTTGCCTGCATACCCGCGAGACTCCGTGCATCAGACGTATCTTCAAGAATCATGGTCTTCATATTGAGGCTCTACTTGGTAACGTCGTAGATCGTCATATTTGGCCGGTCTGCTCTGGGCCTCTAGTATCCTATCTCGAATCAGTCACACCTGGGTATCTGGGTTCTCCACAAATTCTGAGTCGAGTGCTTTTAGATCCTCATTCTAGACCCAAGATAGTGGAGTCCCGCACCTCCGTCCGTATAATGCCTCAAAAGGGCCATGCGTATGCTGGACTAGTGACTGTTAAGCCTAGACTGATCTTCGTTCCTTTGGCGTAAACTGTTCATTTTGATCTGCCACGATCATCTTGAGCACACCATGATAACGGACAAGTACTCCTAAATCTCATGAAACACCAACAACTGCTTTCTTCCAGATTATGGTGACCCCATCTACCTTGGTCAATCTATCCTTGATGTTGCAATTAAAATTGTGCCCAGAGTGGGGATGTGGTAACCTGTATGTGAAATTCATAATTGTACCCTCGAACTTCCACTCTAACTCGGGCAGTGACTGTAGTAGTTCCCAAAAAACATTTGCACTTGTCCTTCACCAGTAGACTACCTCACTGTGTGTCACAAAATCCATGACGTCTTTCTTTATTTCGGGGAAATACACGTTCTGGTAAAAAAAATTCTCTTCCGGTACTTTGAGTACTTGTTAGCCGTGACTATTATGTCAACAAACGTATATATTCTGGTCCTTGATGTTATCAGAGTCAAGTTGCAGAATCATGCCTAAGGTATGCATCTTTGATATATTGTGAATGTGATGTGTTAGATCTGAAATACTCTAGGGGGGGTGAATAGAGTATCCTAAAATCATAAGAAAACTTTTCAGCTTTTGCTGTAAATAAAAACTACAAAATAACAAATGAATAATCACAAACACACAGCAGACCTAGCTAGCACAAACACAGCAAGAACAAAGGAAAGGGCAACCAGACAACACAAGAAATTATAGTGGTTCCCCAACTTGGGTACATCCACTCTTCTACAACCCTGGTAGGAATCCACCCAGATTTTTGATTAGATGCCTAACACCAATGAGCTTTTGATCAAGTGCTCCAAAACCAAACCTCAAGTCTTTTGGTTAGGTGACTTGCAACCAGGAATAACTTTTGAAGGGATTTATAATCCTTTACACAGTGGGGGGTTGAGAGATGATTGTGTCTTCTTTTTATCAATAAACAACTGAGAAGACTTAGTGGATATGATGTTAGCAAATAGCTCCCACTGAGATGAAGAATGGTTCAAGAAAAAATGGAGCTTTGCTTCAGGGTGATAGGCCTTTAGTCTTTAAGCCTTGACCAGAAAAGATCTTCGGGAACTTCTTAACAAATGGAATTGATGTTGTCCCGTGAAGTGTCCTGGAGAGTTGAAGAATGAAGACTCTTGATTTTTGATTGATTGTTCTTCTTCTTCAGATAGCAGATGTACTTCTGGTCTACTGTTTCTTCTTTGTATCAGAGTTCTGTATTGAGAGTGAGCAGAGAAATCCTTGATTCAGACTAATTGTGTTACTGACTATCTGTGTCTGTCTTCCTGTGTATTCTTCATAGGAAAAGAGAGAAAATCTCTTTTATATTTCCTGTCAAAAATTGTCTTTCGAAATTTGAAATCCTCTGCAAACAATGCTGACGGCCTTGAGAATAAACTGTATTGAATTATTTCCCCAACTGTCCCATGGAAAAATGACAAGCAATAATCCTAGAGAAGACCATAATCAATGCTCTTTTTAACGGTTATATTCAGAGAATATTTCAACATTAATTACACAGGAATTATTGCAGTAAGAAGGGGACAGAAGGAAGGAAATAACTAAGTCTGGATTCGTCGAACAGATAATAGAAATCGTCGAGCTGAGTTCACAGTTCGTCGAGCCGAGTTGCTGTGTTCGTCGACCAGATGACTTCTGTTCGTCGAGCTGAGTTCCAAGATTGTCAATCTAAAACAGAACTGCATCCTTTAGAAACTTTGCCTTTTCTGTGTAAGGAGTTCGTCTAGCTGATAATAGGTTTTGTCGACTGAAGTTCAGCAAAGTTCTTCTGGACTTAGAATATTTTCAGATGCTTCTGGAATGAAAGATTTTAAGTGAAGTATCCAGAAATCGTCGACTTGAGAATTGGTTTCGTCGAGTTGAGGACCACTAACTACTGTTAGATAACTCTAGCCAAAGTGGTCAAAGTTCGTCGAGCTGAGAATCTTGAATTCGTCGACTGAAGATGATTCTGGACTTAGAAAAATTGAGAAACTTCTGGAATCAAGAAGTTGAGGTAGAAATTCCAGAAATCGTCGAGCAGAGAACTAAGTTCGACGACCTGAGTCTAGAGAACAAAGTCTGGACTTAGAATGCTGAAGGTAGAGTCCAAAGATCGTCGAGCAAAGAATCAAGTTCGTCGAGATCAGCTTAGTGAATTTTCTCTGAGATCGTCTAGCTAAGCATGACTATCGTCGACCTGAGTTCGACGAACATCGAACTCATTTTACTGAGTATAAGTTCAAATCGCCTTGCCATCACCGAGTACGACGTACTTACGGCTAAATAAAGCCGCGGGTAGGTCTCACTGATCTTGTTCTAGCATTCAAGCCTGGGTATTTCTATTATACCCACTCATCTCACAACATTAGCGGGTCTTTCCTGGGCACACCAGTACTTCCTGCTACTCTCTTTGCAGGTGGACATTGCAAATATCATAAATGTCAGGGGTCTTTCCTGGCTACCATGCCAGTACTTCCTGTTACTCTCTTCACAGGTGGACCTCCTATGAACATTAAGCATTACAAAGGGTATTTCCTGGAATTCCAATCCAGTACTTCCTGCTACTTCCTTTCACAGGTCGAACCCAATAGCACAAGCAGCACAAGCATTCTCCGAGTATTTTCCTGGACTACCACTCCAGTACTTCCTGCTACTTTATTTCACATGCCTAACCCATCGACTCCTAAACTACACGTTTATCACGGGGTCTTCTCCGGCTCGTATATGCAACATCACCAATCCAGACCAACCTGTCTAGATGGGCTTCACATAGCATGCTTATTCTGTACTCCAATTTCTGATCTATATGCCAACAAGAGGGGATTCCATGAATCAACCCAAAGACTCCCAAAAACATCCACCTTTTGGTGGGGGAATCACATACATATGCCAAAAAGGAATCCTTCACATGGCTAGGAAGAAAGGTCGTTACCCTCGAAGACCGTTTCGGTTCCATGAATGCAAGCTGGCTCAAAAGAACCGCAAATGCTTTTCCTCCGCAACGCCGGGCTCAGATCTCTCGTCGGAATACCGCAACAGCACCGGTGAGCAGCCCATTTCCTCCTCCTCCTTCTTCCTCTCCCTTTCTCTCTCTAGGAATGTAGAAAGAGAAGACCAAATGCAAAATGAGATTTCCCTTCTCATCCACGACCTTAAGGAAGTAGGGAGGCAGCTCAGCCATTGGATCCAAGCTGAAGGAACGGACGGCCATGATTTTGCCACAAAAATACAATTTTTGCCTGACACGGCCTGTGACACGCCCGTGTTCCTCAAGCGACACTCAACCGACTTATCCAATCTAGTGACACACCCATGTGACACGCCCATGTCACAGGCCATGTCACCCTGAAAGATATGGTACCTAAACACCTAGAGGGGGGGGGGGGTGAATAGGTGACCTAAACCTTTTTCGACTTTTGTTTGGCAGCACAACAGTTTTTCACTGATTACTACAGCTAACAGCAAATACAGAAATTAAGCAGTCAATTCACAGCACAGCACAGCACAGAAGACACACTAATTTTATAGTGGTTCCCCAATCTTTGGGTACATCCACTTTCCCCCTTCGCCTATCTAGCAGTGTACTAGATTCGGCCAAACTTCTCCACTAGCTCAGAACCCAACAAGGTTCCTACCTCAGGCCCAAAGCCTTACACTCAGCCAAAAGGCCTACACTCAGCCACCCAGGCCTACACTCAGCCAATCAAGGCTTACACTCAGCCAATTAAAGGCCTACACTCAGAGTTCTTCAACTCCTACACTCAGGCACCAAGCCCTACCCTCAGCCTTTATAAAATAGGCTTACAATCACTCAGATCCAATGGATCTTACAAGTTTAAAATAGAAATTACAAATGCTAACTCTACAACTCAGAAAGGATGAGAGGAGTTGAGAGTTTCTTGAAGAGTTCTTGGAAGAACTCAGCTTGATCCAAACTGACTTAGCTTTCTTCAAAGCTTCTTGAGTAGAACTGAATTAGTCTGAATCTACTGCAGTTGATCCTTGATCTCTGCTTCTTGAAATCCAGATGACTCTGAATTGTTCTTCTCAGCCTTAGTTCCAAAGACTGAATCCTTGGTTGGAGCTCTCTCTCTCCAACTACTTAGATCTGCAGTTGGACTGCCTGATCTTCTTGTGTTGATCCTCTATGTATCACTTCTTGATTTAATCTGATCAACCACTTCAATTATTCTCACAACAAGTAATGATTGTGAACAACTTAACCACTTAACAACATCATTCTGTAAACTGTGGGTGCCTATTTATAGGCTTCCTTTATGGTAACCGGCTGATCCGGTTTATAACAGACTTTTGACTTCTTTGACAGTTGCTGTAGACCGGCTGGATTGGCAGCTGTCATGTCAACCAGTCACTTCTTGAAATCTCACTAACTGTCAGTTAGTGTCGAGACTTTCTGTTCTTAAGTGTCGACACTTATAGACCAAGTGTCGACACATGTTGTGTAAGTGTCGACACAAGTCTACAAGGTGTCGACACAATTCCTTGTATGTCTCGACACAGTTTCTTCTGCATGTGTCGACACTGAAATTGAGTGTCGACACAAGTACTTGTACTTCATTCTTTATCTGTATTCTTCTAAGTGTCGACACATCTCCTTTGTGTCGACACATCTTCATGTGTTGAAACTGTCAAGTGTCGACACTGCTTCTTGGTGTCGACACAAGTCTTCAATCTTGTTTCTTCAGCTGAGTGTCGACACATTCCTTTAGTGTCGACACTTGTACTTAGAATATTTTACAACTTTTCTGTTCTTTGCTAAGTGTCGACACAGCTCCTTGTGTCGACACTTTCTTCAAGTGTTGAGTCTTCTGGTTATGTGTCGACACATTGTGCTGAGTGTCGACACAATCTTCAAGTGTTGACTCCTTTGAGTGTGTGTCGACACATTGTGTTGAGTGTCGACACATTCTTCATATTTTGACTCTGCTGATTGAGTGTCGACACATTGTGTTGAGTGTCGACACTTGTACTTAGTCTCTGCAGAATTTTGCTGAGTGTCGACACAACTCCAAGTGTCGACACTTTCTGATGTTGACTCAGCTCTTCTAGGTGTCGACACTTCTGCTAAGTGTCGACACAGCTTTTCTGCATTCTTCTACACTGAGTGTCGACACAGCTCCAAGTGTCGACACTTTCTGACTGGTGTCGACTCTTCTTCCCAGGTGTCGACACAATGACTCCAAGTGTCGACACTGCTTGTCTGGGTGTCGACACAAGCTTTCTCAAGTGTCGACACTTTCCCTCTGGGTGTCGACACATGGACTTAGAAATTTTCAGCTTCAGTCCAGTGTATAACTAACCTGCACAAGTAACTCAAACAAACATCAAATACATTCTGATGTATATCATTGAGTTAGGTGAGGCTTCTTCAAATCAGGTACATTTGACCAATGTACCCAACAATCTCCCCCTATTTGGAGAAGTCATAACCCTTAGTCAATGATATACACCACTCATAATTAAAAATTACAAAATGATGTAAAACATATAAATGACAACAGGGTAAACTTGAACATGTAATAAAGCACACATGTATACTTATTAAACATTGCAGAACAATTAAGAAACACACATATTTCAGAACATTCATACTATATTTATCATATACTGTTCCAATAATGTTCCTTATACATTTTCAATGAAGTATTACAATGTTTATTACTTAACAGATTACAACAAGCATCAAGTTAATTCCTAATCTAGTGCTGATCAGGTTCTTTAATAACAATGCCTTTTCCAGCTTTAACTTGAGCTTTCACAGCAGCAGCAGCAGCAGGCTCAGCTTCAGCAGTCTTCTTCCCTTTAGAGTCCTTCTTCTTCTGTTCTTCAGCCTTGATCTTTTGTCTTTCAAAATAATGATAGGGCTTAGGAAAGTACTTGCTAGGCTCCACAGCTGTTGGAGGTAGCTTTCCTAACTTAGCCTTCCTTCTATATTGGACAATTGCTTCCTGCCTACTCTCATGCTTTCTCCATTCAGCCTCTGAGAACCACTTGTTCCTCTCATGGGCATTGTCCTTGGCAGCTTTCCAGGCTGTAAGAATTAATGTTCCTAGAAGTAGGGCTCCACTGTTCAAAATCTGGCTTTTGCTCAGCAATTTCCCTAAACTTCTTCTTTGACAGCCTAGTTTCTTCTTCCTTGTCCAAAGCCTCTTGCATTGCAGCTGTGATAGGTTGAACAACCTTTTCCAGAATAATATTAGGCTTGCCAGCAGGTGGACTATACATTGTGCTTATATCTGCATGAATCATGTCAAAGTCTGGAGGTGGATAGATTACATCAGCCACTGCTTGTTGCTCACCTCCAAGATATGTGCCTTGAATGCCAGATTCAGCTACATTGTCATCATCACAAAGGGGAGGATATCCCAGTGTAGCCCTGATGGAATTTGATAATCCATTTTGCATGTCAGAACTGGCCTTGACTAACACTCTCTCCCCCTTTATGACTTCTTGGGCTACATGATCTCTCACATCATCTTTCTGGAATCTGATTTGGCTATCCAAATACCTTATGCCCTCTTTAAAGAAAGGTCTAAGCTTTGTAAGCTGTTCTGAAATGACCTTCTGTGAGTCTTTTATTGCAGTCTTTACAGCAGCAATCTCTGTTTGAAAGAGTTTATCAAAATCAGCTTTGGCAGCAGCAGAGGAAGTTGAAGGTTCATCTGACTTATTCTTGAGTTCAGTGACTATTGCATTGTGAGATGCAGTCAAATTATCATTCATCCTCAACTGATTCTCCAGCACATAGCCTTGCTTGAGTGCTATATCATCCACTTTCTCTTTTATGGTTTCTTGATGTTTAGCCAGATAGACTACTGCATGAGCACCCTTGGTAAAACAATCAGTCATCTCCTTTTTATTAAGGTTCATTTCAAACCTTATTGACTTGATTTCCTGGCCCAGATCAGATTGTAGTGCTTTGTGCCCTTCATCAACATAAGTTTCTAAAGCTTTCCTTTGTTCATCCATCTTGATTTGCAAGGCAAGTAGTAGAGCACTGTAATCAGTGGATGGAGCTTGTTGAACTAAGGAATGTTGAGCAACTGTTTGTAGAGCCTTCTTATAGCTCTGGCTCCTTCTTTTGAAAACAAAGAACTTCTTTTTCTTAGCTTGCTCAGCTTCATCATCTTCAGACTCAGATGTACTTGCTATATTCACCCTATCCTTAGGGCTTGATGGTTTTTCAGTCTGCACATCCAGGTGCCTTCTCAGTATCTAGCCTTATAGGCTCTTCCACAACTTCCATGTTCTCCCCCTCAGCAGCAGCATCCTTTACTGTATCAGCATCATTCTTTTCCATATCAAAATCATCTTGATCTAAATTCAGAAATAGATCTTCCATGGTATATTCTGGGGGTGATTGTGCAGGAGATGTACTTGGTTCTTCAACCACTTTATCAGGTATCACAACAGATGTGTCTGGAAGAACAACATCTGGTTCTTGGTGTGCTTGCTGATTGGCTGATGGTCATCAGACAAATCAGAATTTATTATAGAAAAATCTAATGTATTAAGGTCAGTAAGTACCTCTTGAATGAGGAGGGTGGCTTGTTCACTCTCCAGTGTAGATGGTTCTGCTACACCTGGAAGCTCCCCCTGGATGTCAGCTGCCTCCTGAGGAGCAGGTGTCTTCTCTGCAGCCACATCAACTGGACTTTCAGGAGTGAAGACCACATGTTCTTCACTGCCTGAGCTGCTGGAGGACTCTTGAGGCACAGCAGCAGTCTTCCTCTTCTTCCTGGGAGGAGAGTCTTTCTTAGAAGCTTGCTTTTCAGGGGTGGTCAATTCCTTTGACACCAGCACCCTTTCCCATCTAGAGAATATCCTTGAGTCCATTCTCCTCATATGATTGATCTTAGTTCCTGCAGCAGTGCTCATTACCTCTGGAATTGATCCAGCCAGGTAGAGACTTAGTATCCTGCCCAGATTGGGCTTTTTCAGGCTTTCCTTCACTTTCTCATAAACCACCATTGACCAGTCTGTTTTCAGATTGAAGATGATTCTGATCATGACTTCAAACATGGAGGCAGACACCCTGTCATGTCCTCCTGGCTTGCTCAGTATTACCTTGCCCACTATTTCAGACAAGAACTTGCCTTGATTATTCATACCTTTTCTGTTAAAGACTGATCCCACCTTCATCTTTGGATCCAGTCCACACCAAGTAAGAGCTTCCCTGGTCTTAGAAGCAGTTACTTCCTCTTCACCTTGAACTTTAGGTAGCTGAAGTACCTTCCTTAAAGACTTGGGTGAAATTTTGACCTTGGTGCCATGCACCCTTGACTTAATCCTGTAGCCTGAGTCATCTACAGACGCGCCAGAAAGAAATTCAATGACTTCCTTCTTCCATATTTTCGTTGGTTCTGAAACCAAGAACTCCAATCCTGAATTGGCAATTAGGGTTAGCACTGATTTGATTTCTTGGTCGCTGTCGTCAAATGCGCCTCGCACAAGCTCATAGCCTTCGTTTACGTTCTCTTCCAGCTTGGGAGCCATTAGGGTTTTGAGAATTAGTCTTGAGATGAGAGAAATGTCGACACAAGAGTTTAGGTCTCGAAACTTTGAAAGCGTGTCGACAATCAAAGACAGAACCCTATTTATACCTTTCTTGTTTGAAGACGAACAGGCGGGATGAATTTCTAATGATGTGTCGACACTGTCAATAAGTGTCGACACTGACTTATAATGTCTCGACACTCATGTGTCGACACAAATTTAGTCAACAGATTTTATGTGTCGACACTTGGTTAAGTGTCGACACCACTATACTCGACATGTGTCGAGACTTTACTTAGAAAAATTCTGAGTAAAACTTAAGTGTCGACACTTTATTGGATGTGTCGACACCTACTCGACATGTGTCGACACTAACATTCTGAAGTGTCGACACTAACTTCCTAGATGTGTCGACACCATTTTCCTGAAGTGTCGACACTTACTATTCTGTGTCGACATAGACTTGTCTATGTGTCGACACCTTTTTACTTAGCCAATTTTTGTTCTGTATACTTAGTCTAAGTTTATCATACCTAGTTCAATTTTGAACCTATTAAACTTAGCTTCTTCTAAGGGCTTAGTAAACATATCAGCTATCTGATTATCTGTTTTAACATATTCAAGTGCAATATCATTTCTTTCTACATGCTCCCTAAGAAAGTGATATTTTATCTCAATATGTTTAGTTCTACTATGTGATACAGGGTTATTAGCTATGGAAATAGCACTTGTAGAATCACAATAAAGTGGAGTTCTACTTACCTGACATCCATAGTCTTCTAGCTGATGTTGAATCCACAGAAGTTGAGCACAGCAACTTCCTGCAGCTACATATTCTGACTCAGCTGTGGAGATGGCCACACTGGTTTGCTTCTTACTACTCCATGAAATGAGTCTTCCACCTAGGAATTGACAGGATCCAGTTGTGCTTTTTCTATCTTCTTTGCATCCTGCAAAGTCTGCATCTGAATAGCCTGTTAGATCAAAATCTCCATTCCTAGGGTACCAGAGGCCTAGATAAGGTGTGCCCTTTAGATATCTCAAGATTCTCTTGACTGCAGTCAAGTGAGATTCTTTGGGGCAGGCTTGATACCTGGCACAAACACATGTAGCATACATAATGTCAGGCCTACTTGCAGTCAAGTATAGTAGGGAGCCAACTATCCCTCTATACAAGGTTTCATCCACAGGTTTCCCTGCATCATCCTTGCTTAGAGACATACTTGACCCCATAGGAGTCTTCATGGTACTGGAGGAATCCATACCATATTTCCTTATGAGTTCTAGGGTGAACTTTGACTGACATATGGACAAGCCACTTTCAGTCTGTTTAACTTGGAGACCCAAGAAAAACTTCAGTTCTCCCATACTACTCATTTCAAATTGACTTTGCATAAGCTTTGCAAACTTTTTGCAAAGGCTACTTTCAGTAGACCCAAATATAATGTCATCTACATATATTTGGACAAGTATTACTTTGCCTCTAGATTCCCTAAGGAATAGAGTCTTATCTATTTTCCCCCTTGTGAACTTGTTCTCAATGAGGAAACTAGATAGGGTTTCATACCAAGCTCTAGGAGCTTGCTTTAACCCATACAATGCTTTCCTAAGTCTATAGACATAATGTGGAAGAGTAGGATCAACAAAACCTGAAGGCTGCTCCACATATACTTCTTCTTTTAAATTACCATTAAGGAATGCTGACTTCACATCCATTTGGTATACTTTGAATCCTTGGTAGGTTGCATAGGCCAAGAACATCCTGATGGCTTCCAGTCTGGCTACTGGAGCAAAGGTTTGATCAAAATCAATACCTTCTTCTTGCCTATATCCTTTTGCAACCAGTCTTGCCTTATTCTTAATGATGACTCCTTGTTCATCTAACTTGTTTCTGTAGATCCACTTTGTTCCTATCACATTGTGATCTTTAGGCTTAGGAACTAAGTCCCAAACCTTGCACCTCTTGAACTGGTTTAGCTCTTCCTGCATAGCTTCAGTCCACTGTGGATCTTGTATTGCTTCTTCAAATTTCTTTGGTTCTATTTGAGACAGAAAACTTGAATATACTGCAGCATTCTGATTTCTGCTCCTTGTCTGAACACCTTGTCTTGGATCTCCAATGATCAGCTCCACTGGATGATCTCTTAGATGCCTGTTGGCTGGAGGCATCCTTACTTCTGGTTGTACTTCTTCAGCATCTTCATCATGCTGAGTTCCTTGAACTTCTTCAGCTCCTGGTACATGTAGTTCTCCCCCTGGACATAAGCCATCTTCTTCTACTTGCTGTCTTGCAGCAGGTACATCTTCCATGGTTAGCTTGTCCATCTTCTTAGAAAGACCTGTGGGGCTGCACACACTACTAGACAACTCATTGTTAATAAGAAGTGTCTCATCAAAAACTACATGCACAGACTCCTCTACAACTTGTGTAGTCAAGTTGTAGACTCTATAAGCCTTACTATTACTGCTGTACCCAACAAACACTCCCTCTTGGGATTTGGCAGCAAACTTAGTTAAGTAAGACTTCCCATTGTTAAGTATGAAGCATTTACAACCAAAAATCCTGAAATAGGATAGATTTGGTTTCCTGCCTTTCACTACTTCATAGGGGGTCTTGTTTAACCTTTTAGTGATGGTAGCCCTATTTATCACATGGCATGCAGTGTTTACTGCTTCAGCCCAGAAATATTCTGGCAGTGATGAATCACTTAATAGGGTTCTACCAGCCTCTATCAAGGTTCTATTTTTCCTTTCAGCAATGCCATTTTGCTGAGGTGTTCTAGGTGAAGAGAATTCTTGAAATATCCCATAGTCTTCACATAATTTTGTCATGCTTTCAGATTGAAACTCTGTACCATGGTCACTTCTAATTTTGACCACTGTACAGTTCAATTCATTCTGAATTTGCCTAACAAAACTGTGGAAGACACTAGGTGTTTCAGATTTCTGCTTTAAGAAGAACACCCAGGAAAACCTTGAGTAGTCATCAACAACTACAAAGGTGTAGACCTTCCTACCTAAGCTGTGAACTGGCATTGGACCAAATAGATCCATATGCAAGAGGTATAAACACCTCACAGCATCCTTGTTGTCAATGCTTCTAAAGGTGGATTTAGTCTGCTTGCCCTTTTGACAAGCTGAGCAAATGCCATCTTTGACACACTTAACTTGAGGACCATTCCTCACTAACTCTTTACTAAAGAGTTTGCCAATAGTCTTGTAATTAAGATGAGCAAGCCTCTTGTGCCACTTGACACATTGAGAGACTGTCTCATCAGCTACAAGACAAACTGGAGAACTATTGTTCTCAACCATAATGTCTAAACAATAGACATTTCTCTTCCTATAACCTGTCAAAATGATCTTTTGATCACTTGACCTCTTGATATGACAACCATTTTTAACAAATGAGATGTCATACCCTACATCACTTAATTGACTTATACTAATGAGGTTATGTTTCAAACCTTTAACATAAGCCACTTGAGTAATGGTAACAAGGTTAGAAGAAATGTTACCAAACCCTTTGATGATTCCTTTTTCAGAACCACCAAAGGTCACCTTTGGACCATTTTTGATTGGGATGTAGTCCTTCAGTAGTCCCCTAGTTCCAGTCATGTGTCTGGAACATCCACTATCCAAGTACCATGTAGGGGTATGGCCACTTGGATTTTCCTGCAAAACAAATTAATGAACCTTAGAACCCAAAGTAAACTTGGGTCCTTGGTATTGTTAGTTTGCAACTTGAACATAGGCTACCTACTGGCTTTCCACCAGGTAACTTGTTACTACTTTTGGCACTGGCATTGTGCCAACAGTCCAAAGCAAAGTGGCCAACTTTGCCACAGCACCAACATTCAAATTTGTTGTACCTTTGCTTAGGTACAGACTTGGCTGTCTTAACTACAGCAGTCTTAGTGAATGTTGGGGCTTTGCCCTTGGACTTGGACTGATTCTGAACAGTCCTAGCTGGATTAACAAATCCCAGTCCAGTCTTTCCTTTATGATGAACAAAATCATCAATCAAGGGTAGCACTGATTTAGGTTTTGAAAACCTAGCTACTAGCTCTTTCTCCTTCTGAAGATTAATCTCCAGTTTCTTAATTTGATCATTCTTAAATGTAATAGTACCCATCTGAATCACAGTAATGTGTTTCAGCCTAGCCACTTCATTCAGTTTTTGATCATAATTCTTCTCATAATCTATTGCAGCTGCCTTGAGATCAGCAATTTCCTTGGCCAAATTTTTGGCTAGGGTCTTGCTTTTCTTATAGGCTTGCAATAGTACTTGATATTCATCTAGGAGTTGATGAATATCTCCCTCAGACTCAGATATATTCTCATCACTTGATGAAGAATAATCTGACTCTGAACTAGAACTGAAATCAGAACTTTGAGTTAAACCTTGTACCTGACTGGGTCCTGGCTGCTCCAGGTTTTTGGTACTTTCAGTCAAAGCCATCAGTCCTTGGCTTTGACAATCTTCTTGCTCATAGATAGATTCCATGATCTGCATAAACTCTTCTTCTTCTTCAGCAAATAGCCCAATATAGGCTTCAGCATCTGTCTCAGTGTCTGAAGAAGACATATCTGAAAGAGTCTTCTCATTCTTTGCAACAAAGGACTTCTCCTTCTTTCCTTTGAAGTGTGTTTTCTTTTTGTCACTGGATTCTTTCCTTCTTTCAGGACAGTCTGCAATAACATGGCCCTGTCTATTGCAGCAGTAACAAATTATCTTGGATCCAGTTGCCTTACTAGTCTTGGTCCTTTTCTTGTCCTTCTTTGAAGGCTTCTTTTCCTGATACTGAACCTCTTTCCCTTTGGAAGATGAAGGTCTAGACCTCCACTGTTTCTTCTTAAGGAACTTCTGAAAATGTCTGGTGAATGCAGCAAAGTCTTCATCACTTTCACTGCTTGTAGATTTTGTACTTTCTGACTCTTCAGATTCTGATTCAACTACCTCAGGAGGAGGAGTTGATGACTTGGTCCTGCTCTTTCTGGGTACATCTGACTTAAAGGCAACAGTCTTTTCTCTGTATTCAGTCCTTGTTGACTTTTCTTCTTCTTTTCTCACTGACAATTGCATCTCATAAGATAACAACTTGCCAAAAAGTGTGGGAGGAGGAATTTCTCCCAACTTTGCCATTTCTCTGATGGCACAGATCTTGGTGTCCCAGTCTTTGGTGAGGGACCTTAAGAATTTATCATTCAACTCATAGTTTGTGAACTCTCTTCCATATGACATGAGTTCATTTACAATTCTATAAAATTTCTTGTAGCATTCAGTGATGCTATCTCCTCTTCCTTGCCTAAAGCTCTCATATTCTTGATTAAGCAAGGACTTTCCTATCTTGCCTTACTTCTTCAGAACCTTCCATATAGACAATGAGGGTGTCCCACATTTCTTTTGCAGTTTTACAGTGAATAAGGTTCTGGAAGGTGGCATCATCAATTGCACTAACTATTATATTCTGTGCTCTTTTGTCCATGGTTGCTAGGACAATCTCATCCTTGGTCATTTCAGAGAAATCCTTTGGAGTCCTCTGATTTGCATCCAATACTGAAATCTTCATGGGCACATATGGCCCTTCTTTGACTGTGATGTATATCCTAGGGTCAGAGGCTTCCATAAAAAGCCTAACCCTCTCTTTCCAGATCCCAAAGATCTCTTTTCTGCATATAGGTAGTTTCATTGAACCCAACTCCTTATGATTCTCTGAAGAACCCATGTTCTTGATTTTCTTGAAACTGTTTCCTGTTTCCTGACTTATACTGAATCTGCCAAACTGGATCTCCTCAGACAGTTAGTCCTGATTTTGAGGAACCTCCCTCTGATACCACTTGAAAGATATGGTACCTAAACACCTAGAGGGGGGGGGGGGTGAATAGGTGACCTAAACCTTTTTCGACTTTTGTTTGGCAGCACAACAGTTTTTCACTGATTACTACAGCTAACAGCAAATACAGAAATTAAGCAGTCAATTCACAGCACAGCACAGCACAGAAGACACACTAATTTTATAGTGGTTCCCCAATCTTTGGGTACATCCACTTTCCCCCTTCGCCTATCTAGCAGTGTACTAGATTCGGCCAAACTTCTCCACTAGCTCAGAACCCAACAAGGTTCCTACCTCAGGCCCAAAGCCTTACACTCAGCCAAAAGGCCTACACTCAGCCACCCAGGCCTACACTCAGCCAATCAAGGCTTACACTCAGCCAATTAAAGGCCTACACTCAGAGTTCTTCAACTCCTACACTCAGGCACCAAGCCCTACCCTCAGCCTTTATAAAATAGGCTTACAATCACTCAGATCCAATGGATCTTACAAGTTTAAAATAGAAATTACAAATGCTAACTCTACAACTCAGAAAGGATGAGAGGAGTTGAGAGTTTCTTGAAGAGTTCTTGGAAGAACTCAGCTTGATCCAAACTGACTTAGCTTTCTTCAAAGCTTCTTGAGTAGAACTGAATTAGTCTGAATCTACTGCAGTTGATCCTTGATCTCTGCTTCTTGAAATCCAGATGACTCTGAATTGTTCTTCTCAGCCTTAGTTCCAAAGACTGAATCCTTGGTTGGAGCTCTCTCTCTCCAACTACTTAGATCTGCAGTTGGACTGCCTGATCTTCTTGTGTTGATCCTCTATGTATCACTTCTTGATTTAATCTGATCAACCACTTCAATTATTCTCACAACAAGTAATGATTGTGAACAACTTAACCACTTAACAACATCATTCTGTAAACTGTGGGTGCCTATTTATAGGCTTCCTTTATG
Organism: Platanthera guangdongensis; assembly: GCA_039583875.1. NCBI lineage: Eukaryota > Viridiplantae > Streptophyta > Magnoliopsida > Asparagales > Orchidaceae > Platanthera > Platanthera guangdongensis. Next base: position 96,639,340 of record CM077162.1, on the reverse strand, counting down.
GTAACCGGCTGATCCGGTTTATAACAGACTTTTGACTTCTTTGACAGTTGCTGTAGACCGGCTGGATTGGCAGCTGTCATGTCAACCAGTCACTTCTTGAAATCTCACTAACTGTCAGTTAGTGTCGAGACTTTCTGTTCTTAAGTGTCGACACTTATAGACCAAGTGTCGACACATGTTGTGTAAGTGTCGACACAAGTCTACAAGGTGTCGACACAATTCCTTGTATGTCTCGACACAGTTTCTTCTGCATGTGTCGACACTGAAATTGAGTGTCGACACAAGTACTTGTACTTCATTCTTTATCTGTATTCTTCTAAGTGTCGACACATCTCCTTTGTGTCGACACATCTTCATGTGTTGAAACTGTCAAGTGTCGACACTGCTTCTTGGTGTCGACACAAGTCTTCAATCTTGTTTCTTCAGCTGAGTGTCGACACATTCCTTTAGTGTCGACACTTGTACTTAGAATATTTTACAACTTTTCTGTTCTTTGCTAAGTGTCGACACAGCTCCTTGTGTCGACACTTTCTTCAAGTGTTGAGTCTTCTGGTTATGTGTCGACACATTGTGCTGAGTGTCGACACAATCTTCAAGTGTTGACTCCTTTGAGTGTGTGTCGACACATTGTGTTGAGTGTCGACATATTCTTCATATTTTGACTCTGCTGATTGAGTGTCGACACATTGTGTTGAGTGTCGACACTTGTACTTAGTCTCTGCAGAATTATGCTGAGTGTCGACACAACTCCAAGTGTCGACACTTTCTGATGTTGACTCAGCTCTTCTAGGTGTCGACACTTCTGCCAAGTGTCGACACAGCTTTTCTGCATTCTTCTACACAGAGTGTCGACACAGCTCCAAGTGTCGACACTTTCTGACTGGTGTCGACTCTTCTTCTCAGGTGTCGACACAATGACTCCAAGTGTCGACACTGCTTGTCTGGGTGTCGACACAAGCTTTCTCAAGTGTCGACACTTTCCCTCTGGGTGTCGACACATGGACTTAGAAATTTTCAGCTTCAGTCCAGTGTATAACTAACCTGCACAAGTAACTCAAACAAACATCAAATACATTCTGATGTATATCATTGAGTTAGGTGAGGCTTCTTCAAATCAGGTACATTTGACCAATGTACCCAACACACCCGACATGCCTTCAGACACGCCCGTATCTGTGGCCGTGTTCATCAGGCTGCAAAATCTCAAAATCACCCGAGACTCACACGGCCTATGACACGCCCGTGTCTCAGGCCGTGTACCTATACACGGCTTTAGACACGCCCCAGCTCAAATTTGTCGTGCTGAGTTCGTCGACCGCGCTGACATGCCTTGTGACATACCCATGTTATAGGCCGTGTCCTAAGCACTCGACGATCGTCGACCAAATTTTGTCGACCGCAGGACTCAAGTGTTGAACGTAGGACACGCCCTGGGCACGCCATCGCTGGGCTCTCTACTAGTTAGACACCTCCATAAACGTCAAATTTCCCTCAGGAGAGTTCGTGATGTCAAGTCAGGGTATCCAAAAATGTCCCATCTTCCTAGGTGGTTTTCTAGCCTTTGCGGATCTAAAGGTGCTAGATTTGGTAGACTTCGAAGTGATTTTGGGCATGAACTGGCTTTCCAGCTATGATGCCATCATTCAGTGGAAGCCCAAGCGCTGGGATTTTAAAGGTAACGATGGCCAGCCTGTTGGGTACATTGAAAAATGTGTACCAGATTTGAAGAAGCCTCACCCTACTCAATGATATGCATCAAGGTGTATTTGATGTGTTTTGAGTTTATATGTGCAGGTTAAGTAATTGCATAAAATGCAGAAAAATTTCTAAGTCCATGTGTCAACACTTATGAAGGTTGTGTCGAAACTGGAGAAAAGCTGTGGCGACACTTGGAGTAGATTGTGTCAACACTTGGAAATGCTGTGTCGACACCAGAAGCATTTGTGTTGACACCAAGAGGCTGTGTCGACACACACAGAGAAGTAAAGTCGACATCAACTCTGTCGACACCAAAAGTCAATGTCGACACACAGGAATACTTAGTCGACATCAATTGTGTCGACACCAGAAGGCAGTGTCTACACACTGAAGACTTTGTCAACATACTGCAGAATTTCAATAAAGTTAAAGAAAAGAAGTAACTGTGTCGACACACAGAGGCAGTGTCGACACACAGAAGACTTTGTCGACATCAACTGTGTCGACACACAGGACTTGTGTCGACACACAGCAAAGTTTCAACTATGTTAAAGAAGAAGTATTTGTGTCGACACATAGAATCAGTGTCGACACATTCAATAGAAGGCTGTGTCGAGAAGTATTAACAATAACAAAGGAGATGTATCGACACCACCAAGGCTTGTGTCGACACTTAGTCCACCAGTGACAACACTTAGTCTACTTGTGTCGACATAGGATGAAGTTTAGTCTCGACACTTTCAGACAGAGACATTATTTCAAGAAGTGACTGGATGACTTGACAGCTGCCATTTCTAACCGGTCTACTGCAACTGTCAAAGCTGTCAGAAGTTTTTTAGAAATCGGATCAGCCAGTTACAATGGAGGAAGACTATATAAAGGCTTTCTCCTTCAACAAAAGAAGGTGTGATCATTACAATTAAGATTGAAGATCTACACAGTTATCTAACAACACAAAAAGAAGAAGACCTTCGACAGAAGATCTAAGAAGTTGGAGAGAGAGAGCTCCATCTAAGAAGTGTAGTTGCTGAACCAGGCTGGCAAGGAAGATACATATTGAGATCTGAATCTCAAGTCAGAAGCTGATTGAAGATCAACTTCTCAAGAGTTAAACCCTACTGAGTTCAGATTCAAGAAGCTTTGAAGAAAGCTAAGAGAGGTTGTGCTCTGCCATCAAGTTCTTCTAAGAACTGATCAAGAATCCATCCATCCATTCCCTCTCTATCAGTGTGGTGGTAATTTACTTTGTTTAATCAAATCTTTATAGGATCTTTATAGATTTGAGATTGTAAGCCTGTTTTTTTAAACGCTGAGTGTAGGAGAACATTTTCTCTGAGTGGTAGGCCTTGTGTAGGCTGAGGTAGGGATGTGAGCCTGAGTTGTAGGAGATTGATATATCTGAGTTGTAGGCCTTGTGTGGGCTGAGGTAGGGCAGATTGCCTGAGCTGTAGGAGCCTTGTTGGGTTCTGAGTTGTAAGATCTGAGGATCTGAGGTGAAGTGCAGAAGTTAGGCCGAATCTAGTACACTGCTAGATAGGCGAAGGGGGAAAGTGGATGTACCCAGACCTTGGGGAACCACTATAAAATCTGTGTGCACTCTGTGATTAAATGTTTCTGTGATTGCTGTGATGTATAGTTGTAGAATTTGCAATTTCTGGTTAAATAACAGAACAGATTTTCTGCCTTAAAAGTAAAATAAAAAGTACACCTATTCACCCCCACTCTAGGTGGTTAGGCACTAATTCTTTCAAGTGGTATCAGAGGGAGGTTACTCAAAGAAGGACTTAACAGTCTGAGTTAGATCCATAAGGCAGATTCAAGATCAAGAAAATGAGTTCAGGTGAAAATCATAAGGAACTAGGTTCTATGAAACTACCCATATGCAGAAAGGAGATATTTGGCATCTAGAAAGAAAGGGTCAGGCTGTTTATGGAGGCTTCTGATCCAAGGATCTACATTGCAGTAAAGGAAGGTCTTTATATTCAAATGAAGGTGTCAATTCTAGATGCAAACCAAAGAATTCCCAAGGATTATTCAGAGATGACCAAGGATGAGATCATCTTGGCAACTATGGATAAAAGGGCCCAGAATATCATAGTTAGTGTCATAGATGATGCAACCTTTCAAAATTTGATTCACTGCAAGACGTCCAAGGAAATATGGGATACTTTAATAGTCTACATGGAGGGTTCTGAAGAAGTCAGACAAGATAGAAAATCTATGCTGAACCAGGAATATGAGAGTTTCAGACAAGGAAAGTCTGACAGTATAACTGAATGTTATAAATAGTTCTATAGAATAGTTAATGAGCTGATGTCCTATGGAAGAATCTTCAGTACCTATGAACTGAATGATAAATTTCTAAGATCTTTGACAAAGGATTGGGACACTAAGATTTGTGTCATTATGGAAGTGGCCAAACTTGCAGATATCTCTCCTCCAACCTTGTTTGGAAAGTTACTGTCATATGAGATGCAGTTGATGGCTAGGAAAGAGGAAGAGAAAAGTGCAAAAGGTGAGCATAGAGAAAAGTCTGTGCCCTTCAAGGTTGAAGACACTAAGAAGAATAGGAGGATGTCTCCATCACCTCCTAGCATAGTTGCTGAAATTGCTTCAGATAATTCAGACAACCAGAATTCAGACATCAGTGACTCAGATGAAGATTTTGCAGCACTTACAAGACAGTTTCAGAGATTCCTGAAGAAGAAGCAGTGGAAGTCTAAGCCTTCCACATCTCAGCCTAAGGATGATTATTATCAAAAGAGGAAGTCATCCAGGAAGGACAGGAGCAGGTTTAAGCCAAGCAAATCTACAACATCAAAGATAGTTTGATATTACTGTAATAGTCCTGGACATGTTGTGGCTGAGTGTCCAGATAAAAGAAAAGAGACTGCTGATAAAAAGAAGAATCAACAACAGAGCAAGAAGGAGAAATCCTTTGTTGCTAAGAAGGAGAGGACCTTGACAGACTAATCATCTTTAGAGTCATAATCTGAAGTTGAGGCCTATATTGGTCTATATGAAGCAGATGAAGAAGAAGAGTTTTTCCAGGTGCTGAACTCTATATATGTACAAGAAAACCATCAGTACAAGGGACTGATGGCTGTGTCAGAAGAAGACAAGTGTCAGGATCAGCCTGGTCCCAGTAAGGTACAGTGTCTTTCTAGAATTTCAGATTGTAGTACTAAGTTAGAGTCAGCAACACCTGCATCAAGTGATGTAGATGAGTCTGAGTCTGAAGGTGATATTCATCAGCCGACAGATGAATATGGAGACTTATTGCAGGCACTAAAGAAAAGCAAAAACTTGGCCAAAACTCTGGCTAAGGAAATTGTAGATCTTAAGATGGCTGTATCTGATTCAGAGAATTTGCTGGATCAGAAGTTGAATGAGATATCTAGACTGAAAAACACTACTGTTATTCAGATGGGTACTATCACATTTAAGAATGATCAGATTAACAATCTGGAGAATAGACTTCAGAAAGAAAAGGAGATAGTAGCTAGTTTTTCTAAATCAAAATCTGTATTACCCTTAATTGATGAGTTTGTGCCTCAAAAGGGTAAGGCTAGGTTAGGGTTTAAGAAAACTTCATGGACTGCTAAGTCCAATTATAAAGGCAAAGCCCCAGCACAAAATAAGAAGCCTGCTATAGATAATTCAGCTAGGGTTGTACCAAAACAAAGGTACAACAAGTTTGAGTGCTGGTGTTGTGGCAAGGTAGGCCACTTTGCCTTAGATTGTTGGCACAATTCTAGTGTCTAGGAGAGTAGCAGTCTGCCTGCTAGAAGAGCTACAGGTAGATTTGTTAAATTTCAGGCTAACATGAACCAAGGACCCAAAACTCATTTGGGTTCTAAGGTTAAGTAGTCTTTATTGCAGGTGAGTCCAAGAGGCCATGCCCCTATATGATACTTGGACAGTGGATGTTCCAGGCACATGACTGGAATAAGGGGGTTGCTAAAAGACTACACACCTATCATGGATGGCCCGAAAGTAACCTTTGGTGGTTCTGAAAAAGGAATCATTAAAGGATTTGGTAATATTTCTAATAACTAGATTATTATCTCTCAAGTGGCCTATGTGAAGGGTTTGAAACACAACCTTATTAGCATAAGTCAGTTGAGTGATTTAGGATATGACATTTCATTTATTAAGAATGGATGTCATATCAAAAGATCAAGTGATCAAAAGATCATTTTTACAGGATATAGAAAGAGAAATGTGTACTGTCTTAACTTTGAGTGTGAGAACAATGTTTCTCCTATTTGTCTTGTAGCTGATAAGAGAGCCTCTTATTGTGTTAAATGGCATAAGAGGATGGCCCATCTTAACTACAAGACTATTGTCCAACTCTTTAGAAAAGAGTTAATGATGAATGGTCCTCAAGTTAAGTGTATAAAGGATGGGATATGCTCAGCTTGTCAAAAAGGCAAGCAGACCAAATCCACCTTTCATAGCCTTGAAAGCAAGGATTCAGTGAGGTGTCCTTACCTGTTGCATATGGATCTATTTGGTCCTATGCCAGTTCATAGTCTAGGTAGGAAGGTCTACACTTTTGTGGTGGTAGATGACTATTCTAGATATTCCTGGGTGTTCTTTCTGAGACAAAAATCTGAAACCCCAACTGTCTTATATAGTTTTGTTAAACAAATTCAGAATGAGTTGAATAGTACAGTGGTCAAAATTAGAAGTGATCATGGCACTGAATTTTAGTCTGAAAGTATGACAAGACTATCTGAAGAATTTAGGATTTGTCAAGAATTTTCCTCACCTATAACACCACAGCAAAATGGTATTGCTAAGAGGAAGAATAGAACAATGATTGAGGCTGGTAGGACTCTATTGAGTGACACTTCTCTCCTTGAATATTTCTGGGCTGAGGCAGTAAACACTGCATGTCATGTGATCAATAGGGCTACTATCACCAAAAGCCACAAAAAGACTCCCTATGAGATTATGAAGGGCAGAAAACCAAACTTATCCTATTTTAGGATCTTTGGTTGCAAGTGCTATATACTTAACAATGGCAAGTCTTATCTAACTAAGTTTGCTGCCAAATCCCAAGATGGGATATTTGTTGGGTACAGCAACAATAGTAAGGCTTATAGGGTCTACAACTTGATTACTCAAGTTGTAGAAGAGTTTGTACATGTAGTCTTTGATGAAACAAGACTGATTAACAGTGAGTTGCCAAGTAATGCTTGCAGTTCTATATGTATAAATGAGAGAATGGACAAGTTTACCATTACAGAAGATTCAACTGCAAATCAGGAAGTGGAAAATGGTGGCTGTTGTCCAGGGGGAGTACAAGACTCTCCAGATGCTGAAGAAAACCAAGAGGTGCAGCATAATGAAGAGACTGGAGGTGTTCAACCTGAAGATAGACTACCTCCAGCTAATAGACACTTAAAGGATCATCCAGCAAATCAGATAATTGGTGATCCAAGACAAGGAGTACAAACAAGAAGCAATAATCTGAGCACAGTTTTGTGCTCTAGCTTTTATCACAAGTAGAACCCAAGAAATTTGAAGAAGCTATTCTAGACCCACATTGGATTGATGTCATGCAAGAGGAGCTGAATCAGTTCAGAATGTGCAAGTTATGGAAGTTAGTTCCTAAACCAAAAGACCACAACATCATTGGAACAAAGTGGATCTTTAGGAACAAACTGAATGAGAATGGGATCATTGTGAAGAACAAAGCAAGACTTATTGCAAAAGGATACATGCAGGAAGAGGGTATTGATTTTGATCAAACCTTTGCCCCAGTAGCAAGACTGGATGCAATTAGGATGTTCCTTACTTATGCAACATATCAAGGCTTCAAGGTATTCCAAATGGATGTAAAATCAGCATTCCTAAATGGAAATCTAAAGGAAGAAGTCTATGTAGAGCATCCCTCAGGTTTTGTTGATCCTATCAAACCTGATTATGTTTATAGACTTAGGAATGCTTTGTATGGGTTGAAACAAGCCCTAAGGGCTTGGTATGAAACCTTGTCAAGTTTCATCATTGAGAACAAATTCTCAAGGGGGAAAATAGAAAAGACTCTATTCCTAAGGGAATCCAAAGGAAAGATAATCCTAGTCCAAATATATGTTGATGACATAATATTTGGGTCTACTGAAAGTAACATTTGTAGAAAGTTTGCAAAACTTATGCAAGGGAAATTTAAAATGAGCAGTATGGAGAACTTAAGTTTTCTTGGATCTCCAAGTAAGACAGACTGAAGATGGCTTGTCCATAACTCAGTCTAAGTTTACCCTGGAGTTAATAAAGAAGTATGGTATGGAATCATCCACTACCATGAGAACTCCTATGTGATCAAGTGTGTCTCTTAGTAAAGATGATGCAGGGAAACCTGTAGATGAAACTTTGTATAGAGGGATAGTTGGCTCCCTCCTATATCTGACTACTAGTAGACCAGATATCATGTATGCTACATGTGTCTGTGCTAGGTACCAATACTGCCCTAAAGAATCTCATCTGACTGCAGTCAAAAGGATTTTGAGATATCTTAAGGGCACACCTAATCTAGGCCTTTGGTACCCTAGGAATGGAGATTTTCTACTAACAGGCTATTCAGATGCAGACTTTGCAGGTTGCAAAGAAGATAGAAAAAGTACTACAGGCACCTGTCAATTTCTAGGAGAAAGATTGGTGTCTTGGAGTAGTAAGAAGCAGACTAGTGTGGCAATATCCACTGTTGAGTCTGAATATGTGGCAGCAGGAAGTTGCTGTGCATAGTTGTTATGGATTCAACACCAGCTAGAAGACTATGGTATTCAGGTAAGTAGAACACCATTGCATTGTGATTCTACAAGTGCTATTTCTATTGCTAATAATCCTGTATCACATAGTAGGACTAAGCATATAGAAATTAGATACCATTTTCTTAGAGAACATGTAGAGAAAGTGGACATCTCACTAGAATTTGTTAAAACAGATTATCAAATTGCAGATATGTTTACTAATCCTCTAGATGAAACTAAATTCAATAAGTTTAAAATTGATATAGGAATGTTGAACATAGATTAGTTTAACAAAATTGGCTAAGTAAAATTTTGTCGACACAAGGAGTTGTCTGTGTCGACACATAGAAGGGGTGTCGACATTCTAGGGAAATGATATCAATACATCTAGAAAATTGGTGTCGACACTTCAGAGAAGTAGTGTCGACACATCCAGAGTAGGTGTCTACACATTCAGAGATGGTGTCGACACTTAGGTTCAACACAGATTTCATCAAGTGGAGTATCGACTAATTGTCGAGCACAGATGTATAAGTGTCGACACATAGAAGTCAACACTTATGTCGAGACATTAGAAGTTTGTGTCGACACTTTTCAACAGTGTCGACACATTTAGAGGATTATAACGTGCCTTTTCACCTTCATTTTTAGAAAGGTATAAATAGGTCCACAATATTGTCTGTTGACACGCTCTCCATAGTTTCGAGACCAAAACTTTGTGTCGACAAATTCTCTCATCTACATTCAAGATTTCACTCAACCCTAACGGCGCCCAAGCTTGAAGACAATGTCAATGAAGGATATGAGCTGGTACGCAACGCATTTGATGGAGCAGATTCTGAAATTCAAGCTGTAGTAACCCTAGTTGCTGAGAATGGGTTGGAGTTTCTAGTTTCTGAACCAACAAAGATTTGGAAGAAAGTGACTCTAGAATTCTTTGGTGCTGCTACCCTAGATCAAACTGGACTCAAAATTCAATCCACAGTCCATGGAGTTAAGGTGAAAATCACCCAAAAGAGTTTAAGGAAAGTTCTTCACCTGCCAAGAACACAAGAAGAAGAAGATATACCTATATCTAAGATAAGGGAAGCACTTTAATGGTGTGGATTGGATCCCACCTTGAAGATTGGCGCTGCAATGAACAGAAAAGGAATGAATCAGCAAGGCAAATTTCTTTCAGAAATAGTTGGCAAAATTATCCTCTAAAAGCCAGGGGACATGATAGGATTTCTGCCTACATGTTCAGCCTGATGATAAGGATCATCTTAAGACTAAACACTGTTTGGTCAGTAGTGATTTTTGAAAAGATTAAGGAAAGTATTCAGAAGCCCAATCTAGGAAGGATAATGAGTCTTTACTTGGCTGGAACCATTCCTGAAGTAATGAAACAAAGTGCTGGTTCCAAGATTAATCATATGAGAAGGATGGACATCAGGATTATCTCAAGGTGGGAGAGGGTGTTAACTAAGGACGTGCCTACTCCAGAGAAGGAAACACCTCCATAGAGGAAGCAGAAGAAAGCCAAAAGGGCTCCTGAACCTTCTAGTAGTTCAGAGGAGCAAGCAGTTTCCAGTTCTAATAAGGAAGAGGCTGGAAATGCTGGACAGTCACCAGTAAGAAATGAAGATGCACAGAGGCAGAGGGAGCAACCATCTGCCAGCCCCATCCACCTGGATCCACTCCAGGGGGAGCCTCACCATGAGGAAGTGCCAACTCACTTGGACAGTGAAATGGCTACTCAAATAATTCTTGAGGTAATACAAGAGGTTAATCAATCCATTCTTAATGATAAGGATGAGACACTAACTAAATTTTTGAATGATGTTGACCAGCTAACACAATTACACAGTCAAGCTCAAGATGTAATCATGGAGGATACATCAGCAGTTGCTGAAGCTCCAGAGATAAGGGAATCTCCAGTCCCTTCCCAACAAGATTTTACCCTAGATGAGTTGTTCACTGCTATGGAGCAAGAGACTCTGGGGGAGACAGCAAGATTTGAGGGGGAGCAAGCCAATCTTGAGAAGGAGCAAGTAGGCACTCAAGGGGAGAAAGAAAGAGTTGAGGAGCAAGACACTCAGGGGGAGCTACCAAGGCCTGAAAAGGAATTACCTCTTAGTCCTAAAGAAAGAGTTGACATAGCTAGTTCCTCAGTATCTGTGGATGAAGAAGCAACAAGAGCTAAGAAGAGGAAGCTTATGGTCTTCAAAAGGAGAAGCCAAAGCTACAAGAAGGCATTACAAACTGTTGCTCCACAATATGCCCCAACAGCTGATTACAGCTCATTGTTGGTGGCCTTGCAAGTCAAGTTAGATGAGCAAAGGATTACCATGGAGAAATATATGGATGAGACACATAAAGATCTACAACTCTCCTTGGCAACAGATATAAAATCAAAAAGATTTGAAGTGAATCAAAATAAAAGGAAATGACTGATTGTTTCCACAAAGGAGGTAATGCAGTGGTTTTCCTAGCTACCCATCAAGAAAAGATCAAGACACGAGTTGATGATATAGCTCTTAAGCAAGGCTATGTCCTAGAGAATCAACTGAGAATGAATGATAATCTAACAGAATCACCTAATGTGATTGTCACAGAGATGAAGAATATTGCTACTGTACAGACTGCAGCAAGGGCTACAGCCAAGGCAGAATTTGATAAGCAATTATAAGAAGGAATAGCTTCTGTAAAGACTGCTATTGAGGATTCTCAAAAGACTATTACTGCACAACTATAGAAATTGAAGACTTTCTATAAAGATGGTGTTAATTATCTTAATGCACAAATCAGATTTCAGAAAGATGATCTCAGGGATCATATTGAAAGAGAAGTCATAAAGGGGGAGATAGTATTAGTCAAAGCAGGCTCTGATCATGCCTAATGGATATCTAATAGCATCAGAGCCAAACTTGGATATCCACCCCTTTGTGATGATGACAATGTGGCTGAATCTGGTATAAATCCTACTTATTTTGGAGGTGAGCAAGCTGAAGTTGCTCAAGTAATTTATCCTCCAGTAGATTTTGAGATGATTCATCACGAGATATAGTCCATGTACAACCCTCCAGAAGGTGCTCAAAATATTATATTTGATAAAGTATATAAGCGAGTGCCCGAGGAAGTTTTGACCAAAGAGCAAGAAACTCTTTTGTCCAAGAAGAGATTCAGAGAACATGCAGAGTTAAAGCCAGATTTTGAGCAATGGAGCTCAACATCTAGGAATATCATCCTGACTGCTTGGAAAGCTGTCAAGTACAATACCCTAGAGAGGGGCAAATGGTACTCTGAGCAAGAGTTGAGAAAGCATGAAGCCAGGCAAGAAGCCATAGTTCAGTATAGAAGGAAGGCAAAACTTGGGAAGCTACCTCCTAATGCTTAGGAGCCTAGCAAATATTTCCCTACGCACTTTCACTACTTTGAAAGATAAAAAAATAAGGGCTGAAGAACTTAAGAAGAAAGATGTAAAGGGGAAGAAGCCTGCTGATGATACAGATGCTCCAGTTCAAGCCAAGGTTCAATCAGGCAAAGGAATTGTCATCAAGGAGCTAGAGCAGCCTTAGATTAGTTTTACTAGATTTTATAACATTGTAATCTTTTGTGTTAAAATCTATGTAAACCTTTGTTAAAGAAATTATTGGAAGTTGGAACAAAACAATGTTTAATGCTTAATCTGTTAGCATTATTATTCTGTGATGATATCTTATATATGTTTTGTTTTAAGTAGTTACCCTGTCATATAATATTTCTATACATCATAATATGTATTTGTTATGAATGGTGTATATCATTGACTAAGGGTTATGACTTCTCCAAATAGGGGGAGATTGTTGGGTACATTGGAAAATGTGTACCAGATTTGAAGAAGCCTCACCCTACTCAATGATATGCATCAAGGTGTATTTGATGTATTTTGAGTTTATATGTGCAGGTTAAGTAATTGCAGGAAATGCAGAAAAATTTCTAAGTCCATGTGTCGACACCTAGAAAAGCATTGTCGACACTAATGAAGGCTTGTGTCGACACTGGAGAAAAGCTGTGTCGACACTTTGAGTAGATCGTGTCGACACTTGGAAAGGCTGTGTCGACACCAGAAGCATTTGTGTCGACACCAAGAGGCTGTGTCGACACACACAGAGAAGTAAAGTTGACATCAACTGTGTCGACACCAAAAGTCAGTGTCGACATACAGGAATACTTAGTCGACATCAATTGTGTCGACACCAAAAGGCAGTGTCGACACACTGAAGACTTTGTCAACATACTGCAGAATTTCAATAAAGTTAAAGAATAGAAGTAACTGTGTCGACACACAGAGGCAGTGTCGACACACAGAAGACTTTGTCGACATCAACTGTGCCGACACACAGGACTTGTGTCGACACACAGCAAAGTTCCAACTATGTTAAAGAAGAAGTATTTGTGTCGACACACAGAATCAGTGTCGACACATTCAACAGAAGGCTGTGTCGAGAAGTATTAACAACAACAAAGGAGATGTGTCGACACCACCAAGTCTTGTGTCGACACTTAGTCCACCAGTGTCGACACTTTGTCTACTTGTGTCGACACAGGATGAAGTTCAGTCTCGACACTTTCAGACAGAGACAGTATTTCAAGAAGTGACTGGATGACTTGACAGCTGCCATTTCTAACCGGTCTACTGCAAATGTCAAAGCTGTCAGAAGTTTTTTAGAAATCGGATCAGCCGATTACCATGGAGGAAGACTATATAAAGTCTTTCTCTTTCAACAGAAGAAGGTGTGATCATTACAATTAAGATTGAAGATCTACAGAGTTATCTAACAACACAAAAAGAAGAAGACCTTCGACAGAAGATCTAAGAAGTTGGAGAGAGAGAGCTCCATCTAAGAAGTGCAGTTGCTGAACCAGGCTGCCAAGGAAGATTCATATTGAGATCTGAATCTCAAGTCAGAAGCTGATTGAAGATCAACTTCTCAAGAGTTCAACCCTACTAAGTTCAGATTCAAGAAGCTTTGAAGAAAGCTGTGCTCTGCCATCATGTTCTTCCAAGAACTGATCAAGAAGCCATCCATACATTCTCTCTCTGTCGGGGTGGTGGTAATTTACTTTGTTTAATCAAATCTTTATAGGATCTTTATAGATCTGAGATTGTAAGCCTGTGTTTATAAAGGCTGAGTGTAGGAGAACATTTTCTCTGAGTGGTAGGCCTTGTGTAGGCTGAGGTAGGGATGTGAGCCTGAGTTGTAGGAGATTGATATCTCTGAGTTGTAGGCCTTGTGTGGGCTGAGGTAGGGCAGATTGCCTGAGCTGTAGGAGCCTTGTTGTGTTCTGAGTTGTAAGATCTGAGGATCTGAGGTGAAGTGCAGAAGTTAGGCCGAATCTAGTACACTGCTAGATAGGCGAAGGGGGAAAGTGGATGTACCCAGACCTTGGGGAACCACTATAAAATCTGTGTGCACTCTGTGATTGAATGTTTCTGTGATTATTGTGTTGTATAGTTGTAGAATTTGCAATTTCTGGTTAAATAACAGAACATATTTTCTGCCTTAAAAGCAAAAGAAAAGTACACCTATTCACCCCCCACCTCTAGGTGGTTAGGCACTAATTCTTTCACAGCCCATGAGTGTGTATGGTTTGCCGCGTCAGGAATCTCCGATCATTTTTGCGGTATGTGCTCGCAAATTTCTAGAGTCTGGCTGTGATTCTTTCCTTTTCTCTGTTTCTATTCTGGGAGATGCACCGATTGAGCCTCGGGTTGAGGACGTCTCTGTGGTGTATGAGTTTCTGGATGTCTTCCCTATTAGTCTTCCAGGACTTCCTCCTGAAAGAGAGGTGGAGTTTGTTATAGACCTTGAGCCAGACACTTGCCCTATTGCAAAGGCACCGTACCGCATGGCGCTGCGTGAGTTAGAAGAGCTGCGTACTGAATTGGATGAGTTATTGCAGTGCGGTTTTATTAGACCCAATTCTTCCCCTTGGGGTGCACCAGTGCTCTTCGTGAAGAAAAAGGATGGAACGATGAGGCTATGCATTGACTATCGAGAGCTAAACAAGATGACCATTAAGAACAGATATCTGTCACCTAGGATCAATGACTTGTTCGATCAGTTGTGAGGTAACTCCATGTTCTCAAAGATTAACCTCCGTTCAGGTTACCATCAGTTAAGAATCTGAGAGTCAGACATTCCGCAACTGCTTTTCGTTCTCGCTATGGTCACTTTGAATTTCTGGTAATGTCATTTGGAATAATGAACGCACCGCCAGCTTTTATGGACATGATGAACATGGTGTTCAAGGATTTTCTGGATAAGTTCATGGTTGTATTAATTGACGATGTCCTGGTATATTCCAGAAATGCAGATGAGCATGCCTTGCACTTGCACTTGGTCTTGTTTACTCTGAGGGAGCATAAGCTGTATGCGAAGCTTAGCTAGTGCGAGTTCTGGTTATCTATGGTGTCATTCCTTTGTTGCATTGTAAGCAAGGACGATATCTCAGTTGATCCCGCGAAGATAGCCATAGTCTTGGATTGGAAGAGACCTATATCGCCTAAGGAGATAAGGAACTTCTTAGGGTTGGCAGGTTACTACAGAAGATTTGTTGAAGGATTCTTTATGCTCTCTGCACTGTTGACCAGGCTTACGCAAAAGAGCGTAGCTTTTGTTTGGAGTGATGCATGTGAGGAAGCTTTTCAAGAGCGCAAGATGAGATTGTGTTCTACTTTAGTGTTGGCTTTGCCGGTGGAAGGAGTAGAGTACGTTGTTTATGTGGACGCCTCGCAAGTTGGACTCGGTTGCGTGTTGATGCAGGATGGCAAATTGATTGCGTATGGATCGAGATAATTGAAGGTTCATGAAAAGAATTACCCTACGCACGACCTGGAAATCATTGCCATCATTGATGCCTTGATGTTATGGAGACATCTTCTGTTTGGAGGGTCGTGCAAAATTTATTCGGACCATAAAAGTTTGAAATATGTCTTCACTCAGAAGGAATTGAATTTACGCCAGCGATGATGGCTAGAGTATGTTGCAGACTACGAAGTCAATATCCTTTATCATCCCGACAAGGCTAATGTAGTAGCAGATGCATTGAGCCGGAAGCCCGCACATATCTTAAATCTCTCGGTGCAATCCCTTGTTGAAGAGTTTTTGCTCATGGACATAATCGTATGGAGTAGCGCTTCGCCGAGTAGCTTAGAGGTGTAAGAGCCTTTGTGGATTACTCTCATTAGGCTACATAAGAAAGACGATCCCGATTTACAGCACCTCCGCTGTAGTACTGAGAAAGGGGAATTACCTGACTTTTCAATTGATGTCGTTGATACCTTAAAGTACCGCAGAAGATATTGTATTCCCGCTATTAGGGACATCCGGGCAAGAATATGCAGTGAAGTGCATGGTTCCAGTGTTGCTTATCATCCTGGTTCTGTAACACCACAAAACTCAAAAGAGCGATGGGTGACGTTTCGGGCCAAATTTGGAATTTGGCAGGGGGCACACGGCCTGGGACACGGGCGTGTCCCATGGCGTGTCGAGCTAGGTCGACGATCTGGTCGTGTGTTCGATGATTTTGGATTCGACGATCGTCGAGCAGAGAACACGGCCTAGGACACGGGCGTATCCCAGGGCGTGTCGAGAGGGGTTCGACGATCTAGTCGTGTGTTCGACGATTTTGGATTCGACGATCGTCGAGCAGAGAACACGGCCTAGGACACGAGCGTGTCCCAGGCCGTGTGGTGTGGTCGACGAACTTTGCTCGACGAAGTGTCGAGACAGTGAACACGGCCTGGAGCCTAGGTGCATTCGGGTTTGACACGACCGTGTCACATTGGACACGGGCGTGTCCGAGACCCGTGTGAGACTCGGGTTATTTTCGGAGCTGTGTCGATGGGGGCACACGGCCGATCACACGGCCATGTCCATTGGAACACGGGCATGACACGTCGAACACGGGCGTGTCGGATACCCGTGTGTTTTTCGATACGCGTCGATTTTGACTGCGAATGAGGGACACGGCCCTGGACACGGGCGTGTCACAGGCCGTGTTCGGCCCAGATTCTGCATTTTAGATCTGGATCGTGGCCGTTCATTTCTTTAATTCGGGATCCGATGGCTGGGGGTTGTTAGTGCTTGGATATACCCGGTGTTGGACCCTTGAAACCCTCATTTTTCTTGAGAGGTTCTCTTTCTAAAGTATAGAGAGAGAGGAGAGCAAAGAAGAAAGAAGAAGCCTAGATCCGATCACCGGCAGAGCTTCGGAGCTCCAAATCGCGAACCGACTTCGGATCTATGGAGGCAAAGAGAGTGCGGTGCTTTTCATCTGCTTACATTTCCATGGAGCCAAGGAAGAATGCCGGGGTAACGATTCTCTACTTGATCATGTGAAGATCTCCTTCTTTTGCATAGGAAGCCTGCTCTCGCGGGTTTGCGGTGAGTTGGAGGCGTTCCTTCGGGTAGATATGTAAAGTCACCATTGTTTAGAGTGCGTATTTGAGAATAGACATAGGCATGATGTGTGAAGCCTACCCGAACAAGTTGGTCTAGATCGGTGATGTTGCATTGCAAAATGGCCGGAGAAGACTCCGCGCAAATGTTTATTTTTTGGGTTTTCTACGCGGAAGATTGCAGCAGGGAACCTTGAGAGCTAACCTCGGGGTGCATCTGGAAAACTGGGCGGATGCGTGATTCTGCCGTCTTGGTGGCCTGGGAGCCAACTTGTACATACCTGGGTTATGTAATATTCTGCGTTCGATTCACGAGCTTCGGGGAAACTTAACTCGTGTCGATGGATTTAAATGTCGTGGCAAGTGAGCAACTGGTTGAGTGGAACCGTTCTTGCTCTATGCAGTTCGGTTTTTGAGGCCTACCGAGGGCATAGAGGTTGTCGATGATTTTAAGTGTCATGACTTCTGCTTATAGGCTGTTGATGATTTTAAGTGTCATAACTTCTGCCTAAAAGACTCAAATGCTCACGTGTGGTGCTGTCCAAGTGGAGGTGGTGGGACCGCGGTTTTGACCGGGTTCACCGAGAATGTGCCCTAAGTGCACAGGGTGTGTGGCCATGTGAGCCTACTCCTGTGATGTACTGACATTACTATACTGCTTGGTTATGCTAATAAACTGCAGGGAAGGAGCATCGCCGCCCTGAGTTAGGGGCGGGATCATTATAAGTTGGTCAGCATTGCTGATCGTTGCCTTTGTTTATCACCGTACGGTGTATGTTGTTTGCAGGTGTTGCTCGACCAAGCGGTCAATAGTGGGCTAAAGCCCAAATTGCGAAGCCGGCCCTCAAAGGCCTAATTGGAGTGTTTTACTTGCTTTTGTTCATGTATGACCGGCATGTATGCCGTGGTATGGAAAACATGTAATATGAGTAAACCATTTGTAAGGACTTAAGGCTAGTACATGTGTATGTACTTCATTCCTTTTTGGCTTGTTAGTGGACATTCATGCTTGATGTTGGGTTCTTTTAATTGCAACTATTTAAACTGCTTCCGCTAGAATGCTCTGTGTAGGATGTTGGATTGGTTGGATGGTTTCCATTGAGTAACCACCTGGTCTGTCCGTGGTATATGGCGTCAGGACCCGGCCGGACCTACTGCTATATGCTATGTGACGGATAGGGGGTGTTACAATTTGGTATCAGACTACTGGTTTCGGTTAGACTTAAATGAATTCGTGGACAAATTCTTTTTAAGGGGTGGTGAGCACATGTGTGTGCGTCATCGTTATAACAACAAAAGAACCCATAAATGTCCACTTAGGAATGAAAATACACATGTTTGGGGAACCTGCATGTTCCTATAATTGTTGTTTGCAATTTTGTTTTGTCTCTTAACAGTGTTTTGTACCACTATAGGTGACCAGAAGCAGTGCTGGGCCGTCTGAACGTCGAGTTTCTGAGGCTAGCAGTGCACCAAATGATGCTCCTGCAACACCTGCATCGGCTGAGACCATACGATTGGTTGTCGAAGCAGTGTTTTCCATGATCAATACACTGCCTTCAAGGCAAATGCAGCAGCCTGCTCCTGCGATGGAGCAGGTACCTCTTCCAGAGGTTGAGCCAAGAAGAGTGGAGCAGGTAGTAGTGGAGTCCGTTGGTGCCGAGGAGGGCAACCGAGAGACAGATCAAACATATTATGATCTTCAATTCTCCTGTATTCTCGGGGTTGGGAACACCATCTCAAGCCGAAGACTAGCTCTCTTGTATGAAGAGAGTCTTGATAGCGACAGAGACGGAGGAGTGGCAGATGACCACTATTGCTACGTTCCTTCTGGACGGTGAAGCGAGATTATGGTGGGAAGGATTGGAGCTGCATCTACTGAGAGGTAGGCAACTTACAAACATCTCGATGGAAGAGTTCTCGAGACTGTTCTTAGCTAGATACCTCCCTTCGGCGCAGAGGATAGCGTTGGAGAACGAGTTCCTAAAGTTGGTCCAAGGATACAGTAGCGTGGATGAATATCTCCACGAGTTTACTCGACTTAGTCGGTATGCTAGCTCCACCATCGCGGATGAGGAGCGCAAGACGAATCGATTCTATGAAGGGTTGAGAGATGATTTGAGGCTACTACTCTCGGGGCCTATGACGCAGGGCTTCTTGACCCTAGTCAACATGGCCCGGTCCTTGGAGAAGGATAAGAAGAGCGTCCAAGCAAAGAAAAACTCTGGTGTTAAGAGGTCGGATTTCAAAGTGTCGAACTCCTCAAAGTCTGTGTTTTGGAAGTGGAACAAGAAAGCTAGGACTTCGGGTCCATCCCCCTCTGCTGGTGCTTCTAGGGCGAATACGGGTCTGACCCCGGGCACATATTACAAATGTGGGAAGCCGAGGCATTATTCCCGTGAGTGCTGGGGTGGACGCCCAAAGTCTGAGTTGAAGCCGGGAGCAACGTATGAAAGAAAGGGTAAGGCGGTGGAGTCGACCGCGTCCCATTATGCTCCGGCCCAACCAAGAGTATACAATCTTGGCCAACAGGAGGCCATCAAACAGGCAGATGTGGTGATAGGTAAAATTTAAATTTGTAGCAAGTTAAATTTCTTTAAATACTTGTTATGCACATGTTACCTTACCACTGCTTGTTTATGATTTATTTTGATTTGTGAAAATCCGGCAAGAGCACTCTTCGATACAGGAGCTTCACACTCCTTTTTGTCCGAAGAATTCATATCGCGCATCGAAGTACCTTCTTCGATGGCGAAGGACAAGTTGGCTGTGTTGTTTCCCAATGGGTGTTCGATGCGCGCAGATAGAATCTGTGGCGTGAAGATTCGAATTGGGAGCCAGGAGTTCCATTTGCAAGCATCGTTATTGCCGCTAGTGGAATTCGACATTATATTTGGCATGGACTGGCTCTCGGAGCAGCGAGCCTATATTGATTGCGGTAGCAAGGAATTCAAGTTGGGAGCAAGTCGTGAGATGACTTTCACAGGCTTGAAGAGTTCGAGCAAGACGTTGATGTCTGCTCTTCAGGTGGTGAAGGCAGTTCGTGCCGGTGCAGAACTGTTCTTTACACTAGTGGAGGCTGTAAAGCCTAAGCCTGCGTTGGACAGTATTTCAGTGGTATCGGAGTACCCTGATGTGTTCCCTAGCGATCTTCCTGGAGCCCCGCCGCAGCAGGAGATAGATTTTACGATAGAGCTCGTACCAGGTGCAATGTCTGTGTCACGCTCTCCATATCGGCTAGCGCCTAAGGAAATGGCGGAGCTAAAGGTTCAACTGCAAGATTTGTTGGAGCAAGGGTCTGTGTGTCCAAGTTCGTCGCCTTGGAGAGCACCGGTCCTCTTTGTTAAGAAGAAGGACGGAAGCTTGAGGCTATGTATTGATTACCGAGAACTGAACAAGTTTACAGAAAAGAACAAGTACTCAATCCCCCGGATTGATGATCTATTCGATCAGTTAGTCGGGTCGACGGTGTACTCAAAGTTGGAGCTCAAGTCCGGGTACTATCAGCAGCGAATAAGGGAGAGTGATATCCCAAAGACAGCGTTCAGTACGAGATACGAGCATTACGAGTTTATGGTCATGTCGTTTGGGCTGACTAATGTGCCTTCAGTGTTCATGGATTTGATGAACAGGACCTTCAGGGAGTACTTGGACCATTTTGTGATCGTCTTCATCGATGATATTTTGGTGTACTCGCAGAGTGAGGAAGATCACTTCAGGCATCTTCATTTGGTTTTGGAGACGCTAAGGAGGAATCAATTGTATGCCAAGTTCTCGAAGTGCGAGTTTTGGTTGCCCTCAGTGGTGTTCCTCGGTCATATAGTGAGTGGGGAAGGTATTGAAGTGGATCCGGCGAAGATTGTTGCGATACGGGAGTGTCCTGAGCTTTCTACGGTAGCAGAAGTCCAGAGCCTTCTGGGGCTTGCCGGCTATTATAGGCGCTTCATAGAGAACTTCTCGGGATAGCGTTACTGAAAGAAAACAATTTGTCAACCTAAATCACCTAGAGGGGGTGAATAGGTGAGTTGTGCGTCTTTTGCGGAATAAAAAATAATTACAACACAACACAGAACTATCTACCCATTCACAGACGACACAAGATTTACAGTGGTTCCCCTCCCTTGGGTACATCCACTTTCCCTCACTGATCTAGCAATCAACTAGATTCAGCTACTCCACTATCTCGGATCAATCATACCCTCGGAACAAAGTTCCTACAAACTCGATCCAAACAATGGGATCTACACCTCGGAAGATAACACTTCCTACAAACTCGGACTGAAAAACTCCTACACTCGGAGAAACTTTCTCCTACAAGATTAATAAAGTTTTGGAAAATTATACAAACAGTAAATCCAATCAGATCTGATGAAACGGCCAGAAAGCTTCTTCTTATGGACTTTGCAGCACTATCAGAAATCGGTGAAGAGAGTCTCGGCCTAGATCTGGATCTTCTTGCTTTTATAGAATTAGAGAGAGAAGATGAACAGTGATGTCGATCTCGATCTGTAACTTTCTTCATAATGAATCCTCTGAACTTAGACGGACTGGCCGGAGAAGATGGTGGCGGCGGCTTCCGTTTCGTGAAAACAATGAGGAGTCGGCTGAAGAACTTTCTCAAAATAAAAATGACAAGAATGTTTGGAGAAAAAATTAGGGTGTTATTTTCTGATAAGACTTTATATAGGAGAGAATAACGGTCATAATTGGTCATAATGATGTACACGTGGACCAATCATGTCTCGTGATTTGAAAATCCCGTTAGAAAAAAACATAGACTAATTTCAGAAAAATTCAGCCATATACACGAGTAAGAGAGGAGCTACTCCAGTAGTTGAATAACTACTCGAGTACATGAAGGAGGACATACTCGGGTATATAAAGATAGGCTACTCGAGTAGGTAGAAATCAACTACTCGAGTAAGTAGAAGGAACTACTCGAGTATGTATATTGACTTACTCGAGTACATAAAGGATCTACTCGAGTATATTACATAAACTACTCGAGTACATGAAGGACTACTCGAGTAGGATACTTGGAATAAATTCTGAAGAAGTCAGCAAGCAGCTACTCGAGTAGTTGAACTAAACTACTCGAGAGGAAGTGATCTACTCGAGTAGGTGAAAGTTATACTCGAGTAAAAGACTTAGAAAATTCTGGAGTAGGAAAATTTCAAGGTACACGAGTGAAACATGATCTACTCGAGTAGGTATAATGAACTACTTGAGTATGATTCTATCTACTCGAGTATGTGAGTATACTTACTCGAGTCCATGACTTAGAAAATTTTTGATGAGTGAGGCCTTTAATACTCGGGTATAATGAGTGATCTACTCGAGTATATAAACATGCTACTCGAGTATATGACTAGGTCTACTCGAGTACATGACTTAGCTACATGAGAGATACACTTAAGTACTCGAGTACAAGATTTCTTTACTCGAGTAAATTATACCCAATCTACTCGAGTAGTTATAGACCTACTCGAGTAAAAGACTTGGAGAATTTTTGATGTTGGAAAACTCTTTCTTCTAATGCAGTCAACTTCCAATCCTTTTCCCAAGGTCCAATAGCTTGAATATGAAGTGTATCCCAATAGAGAGACCACACATGAGTCAACACTTTGGAATATGTAATGAGGGATTACATTGCACAGTTCCTGTGTTTGGTGACCCACTGTGGACTGACATTGGTCTACACTTCCCAGTGAAATTCCTGCAAACATATAACTCAAACCAAGCATCAAATACAACTTAATTCATCTTAGTTCCAGGGTGACTTCATCAAATCTGGGTTAGTGTGGATGTAATACCCAACAGTTACCTCTCACTACTTTAACGAGGAAGGAGCAGAAGTTCATTTGGACGACGGAGTGCGCCCGAGCTTTTGAGGAGTTGAAATGTCAGTTAACCACGGTGCTTTTGTTGAGTTCACCGAGGGGACCGAAGGTTATGAGATTTATAGCGATGCTTTGGGCAGTGGTTTGGGTTGTGTGTTGTTACAGCATGGAAGCGTTATAGTATATGCCGCGAGACAGTTGAAGGTGCACGAGAGGAACTATCCGGTCCATGACTTGGAGTTAGCGGCCGTGATTTTTGCCTTGAAGCTATGGAGACATTATTTGTAATGTGTGAAGATTGATATCTACACCGATCATAATAGCCTGAAGTATTTTATTGATCAGGAAGATCTGAATATGCGATAGCGTAGATGGATGGAGTTCCTGGGGGACTATACATTCAAGATCCACTACGTGCCTAGTAAAGGTAATGCGGTTGCGGACGCGTTGAGTCACCGCGCCCCAGCTCAAGCCAATTGGCTGTCGATCCATGAACAACGGTTGGTTCGGGAGTTGGAGGCGTTGGAGATTGTTTGTGTAGATAAGCAGTCAAGTGCTGAAGCACTCTTGAATTGGACTGAAGTTTAATATGACCTGGCTGATCGGATTCGGCAAGCTTTGGATTTGGATGGCCACATGAAGCAACTCATGATAGAGGCTCTGGATAGGTCAAATTCCCAATATGTAGTTGTGGATGGATTGCTTTGGAAAGACGGTCATCTTTGCGTCCCAAGCGTGGGCAGTTTGCGGGTGGATTTGTTGTACGAGACGCACCATACCAAGTACTTGATTCATCCGGGGAGCACAAAGATGTACCGCGATGTTAAGAAACTATTCTGGTGGCCGGGTTTGAAGAAGGATGTGGCGCTCTACATGGCGAAGTGCCAAACTTGCGCCTTGGTGAAGGCGGAGTGCCAAAAGCCGGGAGGATTTCTGAAGTCCTTGCCTATTCCGGAGTGGAAATTCGACTTCATCACTATGGACTTTGTGCACGGGTTGCCAAGGTCGCAAAAGTGGAATGACGCCATCTGGGTGGTCGTAGATCGGCTAACGAAGGTGTCGCATTTCATTCCGCATAGGAAGGATGATCCGGTGGAGAAGTTGGCAAAGTTATATGTAGACAATATTGTGCAGCTTCATGGTGTGTCCCGCAGCATCGTGAGTGACCGAGATGGGCGGTTCACGTCCAATGATTTGAGGCTAGTGCAACAAATGTTGGGAACAAAGCTGAGTTTTAGCACAGCCTTTCATCCGCAAACGGATGGGCAGACTGAGAGGGTCAATAGTACAATGTAAGACGTACTCCGCATGTGTGTCTTGGACTTTGGAAAGCAATGGGAAGACCACCTATACTTGGTGGAATTTGTGTACAATAATAGCTACCAGGCGAGTATTCAAATGGCGCCCTTCGAGGCCCTATATGGTAGAAGATGTCGCACGTCATTGTCCTTGTTGGAAACGGGTAAGTCAAAGTTGTACAAGCGTCAAAAGGTGGAGGATGCTACTTCATTTGTGCGAACCATTCGGGAGAGGTTGCTAATCGCTGAGGACCGTCAGGCGAAGTACTATAATGCAAAGCACCGGAACGTGGAGTTCGCTGTGGGCGACTGGGTGTACTTAAAGATCAAGCCATTCAAGGGTGTCTCGCGGGTGCGACAATTGAAAAAGCTAAGCCCGAGGCACCTTGGGCCATTTGAGGTTCTGGAGCGGCTTGGTGAAGCAGCCTATCGGTTGAAGCTATCAGTGGAGCTTAGTGGTCTACATGATGTATTCCATATATCGGTGCTACGGAAGGCAGTGCAAGAGCCTACGCAAGTGATCACGGTCGATCAAGTGCCGATTGATCGTGGGTTGACGACAAAGGTCAAGCCTGTACGAATTGAGGATTCGGAAGTCAAGCAGCTATGCAATAAAGAGATCAGGATGATCAAGGTCCATTGGGACAATTGCGGTCGAGAAGATCTCTCTTGGGAGAGAGAGCAGACTATGCTTGACGAGTACCCGGAGTTGTTCCGCTCAAGTACAATTTTAGTTTTTATGCTTATCTTTCCTTCATGTAATTTCGAGGTGAAATTCTTTTAAGGGGGAGAGTGAAGCTGTAACACGCCAAAACTCAAAAGAGCGACGGTGACGTTTTGGCCAAATTTTGGAATTTGGCAGGGGCACACGGCCTGGGACAA